>CM039137.1:15200945-15426695 GCA_022036555.1 Microstegium vimineum | reverse complement strand
CGAACATTCTGCTGTGGCCTGTGGCAAATTTATGGAAGGATGGTCATGATATCGATCGAAATCATGGCCCAAAAGAAGTTTACTGGGTCACTGTCTCACTGAACAAAAGAAGTTTGATTTTTTTATTGTGGTAGCAGATAACCTTTCTGGTGGCGTCAACATTTAGGTACCACCAGCAATTCTTGAACTTGCTGATCTCTTAGTTTAAGTGGACATGCTGTTTACTGCAATGCTGCAAGCTAAACACCATATACTCCTGGCATGGTTGTTGATACACGAATGACCCTCAGCTGGTTGGTATATGAAATATGACGTAAAATTAGAACTGAATTGGTCTGACAGCTGCTTGAATTTGTCATCATACATGCTGAGCCGAAGTAGATCAAGTTGGTGAATCAAGTCAATACCAGTGTACCACGTCCAGAATACTACACTGATAAAGCCAACCTAACCTGCCAACCGAGTTAATTTTAGAAAACAAAGGAAACACAGTAGCACTCGTGCAAACACGTGATGAACAAGATAGCTGTCAATGGCTGCTGCCTACTAGCTGAAGCATGTGTTGGTGAGTGGTGACCGTGGTAACACTGCCCCAATCTTGCTGAACCGAAGATCACATGCTGGTTTGCAGTTACCAACTGTTATTGTCAGCACTCAACACTGCAGAGCGTCATCAGGGCCAAACAACTCAGAAAAAAAATGTCATTGTCATGCTCGTGCACGTGCAGGGGTTTTCTCATTGTATTGTATTGTAGCTAACTCACGGTAGCAAGGAAACGACAACTCACAACTGCATATACCCATAGCCCGTCGGCCGTCGTGATCGGCTCAGCTTGATTCACACGAAGCAGCAGTTGATTCACACTGATGCACACGCACGGGGCGTCCCTTTCCTTTCCCTGTCACCCTGTGTTTACTCGCACGCGCAGAGCGCAGTGCGCAGATGGGTGTGCCGTTCTAGAGGCCGAAAGGAAAGGACGCGAGACCGGTCCCGTGGCGGCGTCGATACCAGATTACAAGTACGAGCTGCGCGCGGTCGCCAGGCTCTCCAACAAAGCTCCGACGAGGCAACTGCCAGCGGGGCATGCTCCTGCTGCGGCGCCTGGCGGGGGCCGCCCGCCCGCGGAGCCTCTCGGCAGCGAGAGGCCTCGCCTCGGCCTCGGGGGCCCCGCGGGAGGCGGCGGACGCCGTGGTGGTGGGCGCGGGCGTCGTCGGCCTCGCGGCGGCGCGCGCGCTGGCGATGGCCGGGCGCGAGGTGGTCGTGGTCGAGGCGGCCCCCAGCTTCGGCACCGGCACCAGCTCCCGCAACAGCGAGGTCATCCACGCCGGCATCTATTACCCTCCGCGAAGCCTCAAGGTGCGCGCGCGCCCTTTGCCGTGTCCCCGAATTCATCACCATACGCGCGGTGCGCAGGGGGTCCTGGTTCAGTGGTTTCTAGCACTTGATGCTTGCTTGGACGTCCATTTTGGCTTCAATGAAATTTATTCCAGATGACACCTGACACATTCTATTCTGCACAGGTTGATCCCTTAGTGTTTGCTGCAAAATGGAGCTTGTCAATTGACGCACCAGAGTTCACAGAAATCTCTAGCTCCTCTAGTAGTAATTGTGTTTCAGCTCTAACTTCTGTGGAGAGTGTTCAGCTAGATCTTATTCCTTCCAAAAACTAGCGACCAGTTCTCAACATCTTAAATAACTGACACTCTGACAGTGGTCAGTGCATTGACGTACTTAACAATAGACGTGCTTCAGGATTTTTGACAGTTCAACAAACATTAGTATGTATAAGAATTGTGCATCTAACTTGAAAATAGTTCTAATGCGCTACATGAAACATTTAAATGGAGCCCATAATTGATGTATCACACTGCAGATTGCCTTTTGCAGGCTACGCTTTGTGTAAGGGGAAAGGAAATGCTCTACAAGTACTGCGAAGAGCGAGGTGTTGCCCACAAACGAATCAGCAAACTCATCGTTGCCACTGGTGCTGCAGAGGTTCCAAAGCTGAACATGCTCCTCAGGAATGCCAAAGAAAATGGGGTGGATGATCTTCAGTTGATGGAGGGTTCTGAAGCTATGGAGATGGAACCTGAGCTTCGATGTCTCAGAGCTTTACTATCACCTAGCACTGGGATAATTGACTCTCATTCACTCATGCTCTCCCTTTTGGTACGATGGCCATCATATAAATCAGCCCAATAATTTAGAATTTTAGGGGGAAAGCCTTAGATCAATCTAGATGTGCTTTCTCTGTCATTTTAATTTAATTGTTTTTGTGATGCAGGCTGATGCTGAAAACTTGGGAGCAACTATATCATACAACACAGCAGTTATCAGTGCCCATGTTGGATCCGAAGGCCTTGAACTTCATGTTTGTGAAAGCAAAGAGCTGCAGAACTATCATGTAGGGTCTCATGTGAATGCACAGCTTGTTTTGCTTCCGAAGCTTGTGATAAACTCAGCAGGTCTGAATGCAGTTCCACTTGCCAAACAATTTTGTGGCCTTGACCAGACATTTGTGCCCACTCCTCACTATGCCCGTGGATGCTACTTCACTCTCTCTCAAACAAAGAGTCCTTTCAGGCGCTTGATATATCCTCTACCAGAGGATGGTGGCATAGGGGTCCATGTCACTATAGATATGAATGGCCTTGTCAGATTTGGTCCAGATGTTGAATGGATATCTGATGGTGTAAAGGACCATGTGTCATGTTTCCTGAACAAGTAAGCCATTTTGCAAACATGTGTACATTCAGTAATTAAAATATGCCACTGTTTTTTTTAAGCAAGAGTCCCTCGCTGAATCGAATTATGTTTCCTTTCCTTGCATGCGAATGCAGTATTCTTATTTTGCTTATGATAGAATCTGTAGCAACTTAGTGATGACTGGTGATGATAAGGTAAGTCATAGATATCTGGACGTCACATGACTGAACCTGTGTTCTCTTAAGAAATGGAATTTAGTGCTGTAACATGCTTCCCGTCATTCTTACTATCAGCATGATTATGGAATCTGGAGCACAATAGTAGAGCATTTAGTAATTATCGCAATATTTGTAACTTTAGAATCTTATCTTCATCAGGTTTGATTATTCAGTAAACCCCACCCGCTGTTCTGTATTTTACCCTGTGGTAAGGAAATATTTTCCAAATCTCAAGGATGGGTCTTTGGAACCTGGTTATTCTGGGATCCGACCAAAGCTTTCTGGTCCTGGACAACCTCCTTCAGATTTTGTTATTCAGGTGCTTTCTGGTACCATATGTCAAGAATTTGGATAGGAATCTAGCTCTATATATTATTAGATCCAAAAGTTTATTTTCCTCATGCACATCCGTTACTGATTAAGTTGAATGACTGCAGGGGTGGGATGTCCATGGTATTCCTGGACTGGTTAATTTGTTTGGAATAGAATCCCCTGGTTTGACATCGAGCTTGGCAATTGCTGAACACATTGTTTCAAGATATTTGTGATGGGAGTCTCTTAAACAAAGCAACTGGATTTGTGTCTTTGCCGGGTCTGAGCCTTGTTGAATGCAAGGAAATGTATAGAGAAACTTCCATAACCATACATGGCCAGATATCCAGTGCAGCAATCCTCTTTTGTTGTATGGATTCTTTAAATTCCCGGTGTTCTTTGATTATACTTCGACTTGAGAATTATGCCAACTTGCTTGATAGATGGCGCAACTACACTTTTAGTTGTGCAACAAAAAAATGTGGTCAAGCCCAAAGCTATATGATACATGGATTAATCCTATTGTATCTGGCATTACTTGCTGATCTCACAAAACAGCCCATCACTAGGCGAATTCAACAGAATAGAGAACAATGAATTGAGATATGATGCATTGGATTGAATCATACAGAATACAATCTTGTATAAGTTACTCTTACATCTTATCCCAACAGTTTGACAAAGGCAGTAGTTCTTGCGGAGGACTACTTTTGCAGGGAAATATTTTTTGATCCAAAAAGAGCAGTTCAATCGCCGCTTCTGTATGCCACTATGACCAGTACTTCCACTACTAATGCCTTGCCTTTTCCTCCCTCTGTCCCCCGATCATATCATCTGAAATTTGAAGATGAGGGTAAGCACAAATTAACGAAATCAGCATGGCAGAGAAACTAACTTATGACCTCACCGCTTCCTCTGTGCTCGCCACTTATAAACCGGTTGTGATGTTTGATTATCCGTCTCCTCATCATCATGGAGTTTCAGTTTCCTCTTGCGTCCAGGTTTCTGAACCAATATTACAAATTGAAGAGTTATAAATGGTACACAATTTCTGTAATCCTAAATATTAACAAAAAAAACTTTCAATTACCAGCACAAACTGGCAAGCTGTCTGTAAATTCCCAGAAACTAATTGATTTACAGATTCCAGATTAGCTTAATTTTAGCAAGCTGCTGCAGGAACATGAACGAGTTCAACTGATCTGTCTGTGCATCACATTTTAATTTCAAGGCAGAATAATGATATTTTTTTATGGCACAAAAGCACACACTGAAGAAATTACCAAGTTAAAATGGAAAATTGCCAGCTTCCAACTTATGTTCATTGGGCCATTAATTTTCTATGGATATAACAGAGTCCATTAGTTTTTTCGTTGGCCGGTGAGTAATAAGTTGCTACTAATAACTTAAAAACGAAGCTTCCACATGATACTTAATTTTTTTTTCAGAAACATGCTGGAAAGTAACTAGTAACCTAGTAGCAGATCATTTAGCCAGTATCTACAGTACCATCCTTCTTTTCCTATCGACTTGAGTGGGCAATTCAGAACACAAAATATACCAATAACTTTTGGGGCAGTGTTGTGGAATGCCAACTAAATAATGGATGCATTCCATCTGATACTGAAGAAGTTAATTCCAGAAATTGGCTGGCAGGCTGCACCCACCAACCCAGTCCACAACGTTTTTATATGTTGTTTCAATTGGACCCTTGATAGTAGCACCCAAGCAAAAGAAAAATTCAAAATACAGAGATGCAATACCTTCAATTCTTTTTGCAAGGCCATGTCTGCATACAATTTCTCAAGCTTTTGAAGCCGCTGCTTCCTCTCATCTAACTCCCTGTACGAAGAGGCTGTTTTTCTGGGGAATAAACAAAGGATTAGACAACAGGGGAAAGCAGTCAATGAACTAAACTGCATAATGTCATAACCCCATTTCAATCATACATACAATCATACTAGTCCTTGTTAAATGGACACAAACAGAAATATAAATAATAAGACCAAACAGTGAAAAATTACTCTCCATGAGCATGATGCTATTAAGCGTAGCTAGAAGTAACACAAATGTGCCATGTTCGAGGAGAGCATATTACTTCTTTATACGAGAAGGGATGTTGTCAAAACCAGGCATGTTGCTGCTTTGTCCTATCCTTGATTGTATTTCTTTCGCTTCTTCTCTGAAACAAAACAGCAAGCCACCTAAATGTCAGCACAATCTTAACTAGCAGATAGCTCCAAAAATGGTAAGCAAATGAACTCATTATCTGTACCTGTCTTCAGCAAAATAAACATGCTTGTTTTGAGGCTTGTTATCCAGTCCATGGAGTGTTGAGCTTAACTTTTCGATTTTCTGCAAAGTAACCCATCCAAATTAAAACATGATAAAACATTCAGCCACAGGACATATTTGTTCTAAATACTTTAACATAATCACGAACCATTTTTTCACTTTGAACGCTCTGAAGGATATATCCCATATCTTTATTTTTCAACAGAAGAAGTTTCTCTTCAGTATACTTATTATCTTCAGGCCTGAAACGCATGGCACCGTCAAAACTAAAACACAGGGTAGACCAAACCTTACAATACTAGAGTTAAGAGGAGCCGAAGGGCTACATTGTACATACTTAGGTCTATGAATTCCACGAACGGTTCTACTGTTAACCATGTTAAAGTAGAACTCATCCGGGTTCCTAAATGCTGCCTTCTCCTTCAGTTTCTGCAAACAATTGCAAACAACAAGGATTTTAGATTATGCAGTCACAGCATCTGTAGACTAAGATAGCTAAAGAGTTAAACTGCTAATAACATGCTAAAAGCATATCTAAATCTAATACAAAAAGCAAGTTCCCAACCTCCTAACCGCTAGAAGCAAGGATTGGACAGAACAGAAGCATACCGCGATGGTTGCCTCCTTGATGTGGTAAGCTCGCGCCCGGACGACATAGTCCTTGTGTTTCTCCAAAAGCCCAAACTTCTTCCTCGCCTCGCTGCAAAACTCCATCCAGACCCAAAATCAGCAACCTTCGTTTTCGGAGACGGCCCGTCCAGCAGCGGCGCCATCCTCTCGGATTCGAATGGCAAACAGGTAACATCTGCGGGCAGAGAACTTACGGCTGGGCACGCTCCTTGTGAGCGCGCCGCGAGATCGCATTCCGCAGCGACGACATCAGCCCTTCCTGTCTGCTGCTTCCGCGACCGTGATTTTGTCGGCCTGCTCTTCGCTGCCGCGGGTATCGTCGGAGGGAGCTTCTGCCGCCGGGAGGAAAGGGGGAAGGGGAATCAGCCGCCGAGGACGAGCTAGGGTTCAAGTTCAGTCGAGCTCCGACACCCTCGCGGGCCCAAGTTTTTGCGGTTGTTGGGCTCAATTTGTTTCGAGCGTGGCCTGTGGGCTGTAGTCTGTCATTGTTTCCCTTTTATTTCGATTTTTCTGTTGCCATAATGCCAACCATGTTCATTGCTTAGCGAAGCCGATAGCGTATGCAATAGTTCCGAATAAATTATAATGGCATCAGACCTATTAGATGATGAGAAGTATTGGCATATACCGTAAAAATGTCACGTTTATAATGGCATAGATCTAATCATCCCGAGCATTCATAAGTCATAACCTGAGCAGGCATAGGCTCAGTCGCTCAGATATCAGAAAGACGAATAGTTGTAACAGAAAATTACTGTACGCACGAATCATGCACTAATGTGGCGGACGAATGAATATATTTGTATTATTGATACACTGCTTCTCGATTAGACTACAATTCTGATAGGAAAGGAAATGAATCTGCCATGCTGCTACTATTTGCCATTTCAAACAGGAATTTACAACTACTAGCGATTCTCAAAATTGTAAGTTCAAAGAACAACAACTCCCGATTTACAGCATCACTAGTCTACCATTTCCGACGGACAAGGAGGTTGGAACAGTGACGGTTTCAGGAGAGGCCGGACTCAGTGGCTAATCTGCTGTCTCAGTTCAGGGTTCAGGGTTAAGAATCGAATGATCTCCTGTCGGATGGCTGCAGCATTTTTACCTGCCGTTGGCGGTCTTGTTGGTCAGCAACTCTAGCTTTGTTACCAATGGAGAAGATCCTCATACTGCTTTAGGCTGAACCTGTTCGAAGTCAAACACCTCGAACATCAAGCGCCGCACGTCAGGTTTGCCATACACGCAGTATGCAAGCCCGTGTAGCGCTTGCTGGACAGCGGTCGTTGAAGGATTCCTTAGACGTCGATTGTGTTCGAATCTATCTTGCACTGTCTCCCCATAGATAATGTAGTGCTGCAGGTGCTTGTCCCGTAGGTACCGACCACAATATTTGTTCATCAGCGTCCTCCGATGCTTCTCCGCCAACCACCTGCCTGGTGCATCGAGGTGCTTCATGAGTAGCCTCTCTGCCATTACTAGATCCTGGCCACATAGAAGTTCAGATCTTCAGCATTGATCTTGGCCAATTGAACAGTGGCAAGACCCTGAAACTACTTCCAGCAGGGAAAGAATGCAATTCTAGCATAGTATTGAGTCAAACCATTTGAGTTTAATGAAGTTTATACCAAAAAAATAGTATCAATATTTATGATACTAAATAAGTGTCATTAGATCCATAGGACTGAAAACAGTCGGTAACAATCTCTCTTATATAGAAACGATTCCCAATAGTCATAAACTCACCATATTCTCAATTTAACTATTCAGAGACGACATCAATACAGTGCTAAAAGAAATTACAAAAATAAAAAAATAATAAATACAGTAATGGAAGAAAACAGTCATAAAACCTTTTCGGAAACGATTCTCGGTAAACAGGATCTTTCATCTGCATTTTCAGCCCTAAGATTTGTCATGAAATATATTTTTATAGTATACATGTTTTATGTTGCAAATATTGATTCTTTTTCTATAATCTTGGTCAAACTTTAGAAAGTTTGAGTAAGCATAGAGCTAGAGTTGCATCCGTTCCGGATGGAAGTAGTACATGAGGTACAGCATACCTGGATTTTCTGGCCAACGTATTCAAGCCGCTCATAACAGAATCTTGGATGCTCAAACTTATGTTTTGACGGGTGCAAAAAGCACAGCTGCAGGGAAACAACGCACCATGATGGCCTGTCTGACACTTAGTATTGTAAATGTAATGGAACTGGAAGCCAGGCAGGTTTCTCTTTTCTATGTCATGAAGGGAATATAAAATACTGATAAACCTGAACTCATGTTACAAATGAAAAGGTGGTATGTGATTAAGCCTGGAAGCAGTTTGACGATTAAGGTGCACATGATGATCGAATTAAAAATTTGTGTATCATTACATTCAAACCTAGCAATTTTTCAAATGTCCTAAACCAACACTGTCGGCTAGATTTCACTGTATCGCATCATGAGTCATAAAACACTTAGATAAGATATGGTAATGCCAATCATTCAGCCAGTACTTTAGTCATTAGTGCCACAACTAACTCACTGCAGTTTAGTCTTCATAATCCATCCTCCAAACCATATTCCCTCATTACAGCTACATATATTATAGGAGTAAAAAATGGCATTCTCATGCAGAGTCAAAAGGACTTGTATTCTCAGCTGTGTTGTTTTCTACATGTAAGAGTCAGGTTGTGCACTTCATTTCCTTTCTGATTTATGATTCTAGCTAACTGCTATAGAAAATATAATTTCAAAAGGCTAGTTATGTATTAATTGCCTTTTCTGATTTATGATTATGGCCAATTGCCACAGAAAATAAAATTTCAAAAGGCGTATGTAAAATACCAAGGACATGCTTTGCAGATAGTTAATTTTTTTTGAAAGAAACGACAGAAGGGAGAGAAAAATGGTCTGGGGAGGTTGTACCTGAAGACCAAGTCCAAGCTCTATATTCCTTGCTTCTGTGATTTCTGGAATTCTGTCATTCATAGGCAAGGGATATCCTAGGGTATTCATGACCTTGGGTCTACTGTCAAAATCCCAAATATTTCCTCTGAACCGATGCATGCCTGGTGGCACACAAGCTCGGAAAAGTCTTGGATGAGCAAAAAGAGCATCCGGTGGCGGCTGCATGAGATGTGACAAGATAAGACAGGAGCAAAGAGTGAAAATATAGGGAAAACAATAGTAAGAACCATTACCCTGTAGGCAGTAACATCCTGCCATGTGAGCTGCCTCTTTTCAAACTCCACTGAAACATAATCAACATCCTCTAGTTGACGACGCAATTTTGGCTGACAGGTCTCATCGTCTGGGTCCATCCCTAATGCCTCAAAAAGGACACGATAGACTTCAGGCATTCCAAAGCACAAATATATAGCTCCAAATATTGCCCAGAATACAGCCCTGCAATGCAACACAAATAGGCATTTTACTAAAGTTCACCAGATAGGCATGCCAACCAGCAGCACACATTCCTACACGGCTACCCCTAAATCAACACACATTCTCATGCTACTAAGTTTCCAGTGGATTAGCACATCAAAAGGAGTATAGACCAATACAAAATAAAGGGATGGAACATTGTAATTTTGTATCATTGTATCAGTTATTATACATACATGGAGACAACTTGATCATAAAGACTACAGAGAATCCATCTTGCAACATTGAATCATATTGTGAAAAAAGGGGGGAAAATGGTACAATAGGCAAACACCTTCGTATCATGCTTAAAGTAGCAAAATCTATTTAAAATTTGATGACTAGTGGGCTAATAATCTTGGCAATAACGATGTGGACATTGTAAGCTGTTTGTATCTGGTTAATTACGATGTGACTATCGGAAAAATGTGGTTGCTTGAATTTGCACACACCAACCACTAGCTACTCAAATTATGATCAAACACAAGGTTCCATCTCTAAACTTCCAGTTCAATTTTTCAGCATAATAAGGAAATCCCCACTTTCACTAAATGGATAAGACAGAACCACTCACTTGGATGGCGGCTCCCGATCCTTTCGTAACATCTTATCCAACTCATCATAGGGGAAGACCAAATTGTGCAGGCTGGCCGCCTTGAGCCATCGGGGCAACACCCTCTTCCCAATTAGAGCGAACACCCGCTCCCTCATCGGCCCAGGTGACTCCCTGGGGTACCTCTGCAAGAAGAACTCGCAGAAAGCGAGCTCCAGAACGTACTGACCCAGGAACCAGAGCCTGGAGTGGCCGTTCCGTACGTGCCGCGTCCGCGTGCGCTCGGAGGAGGGGTCCAGATGCTGGAACGCGAGGTAGAGCAGCACATCGAAATGACGCGCGGGGCAGTCATCGCCTTCGCCGAGCGTCTCCGAGGGCGCGAGAGGGTACCCGAGCGCCTGCTTGGCCTCGAGGAGGTACTCGTCCATCCAGATCCTGTCGGCGGTGGAGAGCGGCGCGGAGGGGAGGCAGGAAGAGAGGAGCGGGAGCGCCTTGAGCGACAGCTGCGGGCTGCTGAGGAACCGCCGGGTGAGGCGCTCGTCGTCGAGAGGTGGCTTCAGGATGAAGCGACGCGGCGGGTGCTTCTTCTTAGGGGATACGGCCTTCTTCCGCTGCGCGAGCTCCCGAAGGAGGCGGCTAGGGCTGTTCGCCGGCTCCGAAGGGGGAGCCGGCGGTGGAGGGGTGTGGTCGGCCGCGACGGCAAGCACGCGGACGCGGACGCGGCGGCTCGAGCTGTGGAGTGAGAAGGGGAGTGGTGTGAGGGTGAGAGCTTGGAACGCCATAGCAGTTGGCCCCATTGGTGGTGGCGACCGGCGACCGGCGACCGCGAGCTCCGGCTCGGGTTTTGCGGGGCACTGGTTGAAGTCGGGGGAAGAGGGAGAGGATAAGCGGACGAGAAATATGAGCCGGTCATTTCCTGATCGACGGCTGCGATGGGGTGGATCAGTGAGCGAGCCGGGAGAAAATATCTATCCTTAAAATGACGTGGCAAAGCAGAGCACTGCTGTTGTGCTTTATGCAAATGACGGCCCAACTAAATAATCCCCATCCAAATTTCGGCCTAAATTGACAAGTACTGTAGCTGTAAGCCTCTGCCGTCTGGGCCCCAGCTGATTCGGAGACGGGGGCTGTACAGGCCGTTGAACCCGTGGGCTTGGCGCCTCAGCGGTTCAGCCCATTGCGGCGGCGGCAAGGCAGCAACCCGTCCCCACGAACAGCTCGCCAGCACCGCCACCGCCGATCCCCCGGGGCGGCGACCGTCGATGGCGAACCCGAGGCGAGCCATCGCGCTGCACATCCAGACGCAGCCGCCGCCTCTCCCCACCACCGCCGCCGCCCTTCCACCTCACTCCTCTCTGGCGACGTCACTGCTCCACTTCCTGAAGCGGCCGGCGTCTTTCCCTTTCCTTCTCTCACTCTTCGTCTTCCTCACCTGGCTCTCGCTCCACTTCCACCACCCGTCGCTCGGCGGCCGCCCCTCCGTTGTGCACGACCCCCAGGCAAATCTCGTCCGCTTCCCCGCGGAGCTCCACCCCACCCCCATCGCTCGCGACGGGCGCGGGTGGCTCCTGGACCCCGTCGCCGCCGCCCGCGACGCCGGTCTTCCAGGTGAGCGCTCCTCAACTCACGCCTCCTAAGGTACGGTGTTATTGTGGTCCATGCTGGTGCGTGATGAGCCAATCGCTGCTGCAATTGTAGCAAGAGTGGTGTAAATATTATTAGTGTTGGATAATGTGGTGAAATTCCGTAACTTGGATCAAAAAATGCATTAGCTAAAGTTGAAATTTATCTGCGAGTCTGTAACACACGTTGCTCAGTTGGTAGTGAGAGGTGAACGGGAGAACTGGTGTTCTGATGTTGAAGCTAGTGAACTGCAAAAGCATTTTTCACATCCATATTGTCTCTTCTGTGCTGCTCATGCTTCATAGAACATTGGTCCTTTTTGTGTATCATTGAGGTTTTAACTTTTGTTTGAGGACATCAAGTTAAATACCATATTCAACTGCTGCATCTTACGTCAAATACTGCTGGTCTATTGATATAGTGCCATTTTAGCCCATTTGCATTGCTCTGATTATGTTAGCCCAATGGCAGGTGTAGTTGGTGATTGCATGACAGAACACAACTGTTATATCAGATCTATTGTTGATTGAACTGGGAATACAGCCTGTTTATGTAACAGACATTGTTTTTTAACAGAAGGAACCTCTGTATCATGTTCATGTCTAATGCGTGATACAGTCAGATAATTTATTTTTTCTTTGGCAACTACCAATCAAAACTCCAAAAGTACATTTACCTAAAAAATCATTTTGAAATAAATGTTTTCCTTTATTCTCAAGTGTTCCAGCTGTCCTAATAAGATCTTGAATGCATCCTTTCAATCCAAGGGAGAAATGTGTGCAAAAGAGGAAAATTTTACTATCAATGTAGTGGCCGGTTTTTTAATTATAAAAAACTTGATATATATGTTCTGTGTATAATATTTCTTCTTCTATGCTTTCTTTGTGTTTGTTGGTTGTATCTCTGGCTCTGTTGCCATTCTGTTGGTGCTATGACTAGAGATCATGTTTTTACATTTTTTCTCTGTGTAGGATTGGTAGTGGGAATCTATTTATTGTAATACCCCTGCCACTTTATTTTCATCAATTCTTGGCTCAGCTTGACTTAGGTAACTTCTTTCAAATGCTCAATATTAGATAACTTTAGCTACCGAATTATTTGGTAGTGCCCTACAGATTCTATATTAGTTAATATCTATCTTCTACAAATGTGAAAAAATACAAGCCTCAAATTGACAAATGTGAAAAATTTGTGCCATTTACAAGCAAATCTTACTCTTGTCATAGGATGAAAAACTGAATTCAGTGTTCATCCGTTAGCTGCCTAATGAGCATATTCCATTGTCTTGGTGATTATCATGAGCTAGTGGCTAGCCTACCACAACTTGTTTGGGACTAAAAGGCGGTGTTGCTGTTGTTGTTGTGTCGTTAAGCCATAATTCAAAATGTTGCATTTCACCAAAAAAAAAAGGTTTAGGCACTTAGGTTGTGTTTATTTGCATGCATTAGTCCATATCCAAGTGCAACTTACGCATGTTTAGTTGCCCACAGCACAGTTAGCCAGTACATGAGATTTGATTGTGTTGGAAAGTGTAGGCTTGCACAAGCCAATAGCGCTAACAAAAATGGGTTCTCATCATCTTCCCCACCTCTACTTTAGCATGAAGCCATGAAGGTGACCACATGTAATACAATGCAAGCAACCAAACGCAATCTTAGTTACTGCAATTTGCATATGCAGGACAACCAAACATAAACTCATTGCATACATTTATGTCAGCTTGGATTGTGCTACATAAATCCTAATACAGGTTAAGGCTAATGCAAACAACCAATCGCACCCACATGCAATTGTGTCAAAAAATTTCTTATGGGAGAATAGATGTGAATGGGAATAGTAACCTTGTTGAAATAGTTATGATAGGTGTTTTATCAATTATCACTCTGCCTCCTTTCTCTCTTTATTTTTCGTTTTTGTTAGTGGCTCATGTTGGGTTTAAACTCTAGCCTACCCCAGCTTTCTTGGACTAAACGGCTTTCGTTGTTGTTGTGTCAGGTGGGGCACTGGTCTGTTTACTACTTCATGTTGGACAGATCCAACCAGGTGGTTTACGCGGCAACCATCGTCACCATACTTGCAACGAAACATTCGTCATCTGGGGGGCAAAGACAAAATTCAGGGTAATAAATAATAACCGTCGCACTTTTTTGTAAGGAATTGAATGCTTCTAGTGGTGACTGTTTGTTTCACTTAATCGACAGTTGGAAAATGCTGACATAAAAGATAAAGGATATGGCGAAGCCATGATTGCTGCTGACGAGGTCGCTATTGTTGCTAGTGTAAGATCCACTGCACATGCCTTGATCAATATGGATGTGCGACCAACGTTTTTCTTAGGATGTCAGGATACACCAATAAATCCCAACAGCTCAAATACTGACTACAAGGTCTGGAAAGACATATGAGAATTGCTCCATCGTTCCTGTATCTGACGATGGGCAATTGACACGCAAAGAAGATATTGGAAATGCGTGACGTCACGACCTGTGAGAATTGCTGCATTATTCATGTATCTAAGGCCTCTAAGGGTGAGCAATTGACAGGCCAAGAAGATACTGGAAATGCATGACGCCTTCAAAATTATCTTGTTACCATAGGTAGTTGTTTCTATCATTCTACGTTCAGATATTTGTGCATAGTTTTGGGACTTTGTTGGCCATGCCTAATTTTTTTTTGTTGGTACCTTGTCCTATTGTAATAGTCTTAATCTTTGTACTCTCTTCTTGAATCTTAAGAGCAGCTCTTTGATTATCTCTGCTGATCGTTACGCTGCTTCATTAGCACAACTTCATTGATTATCTCTGCTGATCGTTACGCTTCATTAGCACAACTTTTTAATTCCTTCATCTTTAATCTTGAGCAGCCCATTGAGCTGATGGTGTCTTATTTTTCATTTGGTCTTTGTTTACAGCAATGTTGGCCTCCAAATGCTAAAACAATGGCACAAAATTTACTTCAGATTTGGTTGGGGTGCGCCAGACTCGAGCTGTAGTGCAACGCACGAGCGACACGTGAGGACCCTAGTAGCAAGCCACTGTAGTGAACCCTCCCCCACAAAAAATAAATTTAATATCAAAGTGGACACATAGCCCACATATCAGATATTAAACTGATAAGAACAGATACTACACTTGATCTTAGCCAAAAGGCCGAGAAAGGTATGAGTTGTAATGGAACGCTGGGTGTACTTTTGTAGCCTTCCTCTGTCTCCGCTCGCTCAAAGCAGCCGAGGTGGGACTAAACTGAACGCCGCAGCGCACCGCGCCGCACAGCCACAGCGCAGCGCGTGCGCTTGCTATTGCTCTGTTTGGTCAGTTGGGCCTTTTGGGCTTTGTAATTTGGCGATTACATACATTGCTCGCGGCCCAGTCCTTCTTGCTCGCCTCCTCGGCTCCTCCCAAGTCGCAACAGACCGTGCGCGCGGCGGAGAGTGGAGATGACTTATGACCGTGGTGGCAACACAGACGAACTGATTCTAAAAAAAAAAAAACAGGCGAACTGGCGAAGGGTCTAACAATGTCGGTGCTTGTAGAAGTTAAATACTGTAGAACCTTATATTTCTGTGTGCGCCAGCATGCTATGTCTATAACAAGATGCTTTAATAACACCGACCTGATCACCCTCCTCTAATTTAATTTGCATGCAAAATGAAGATTTTTTTTTCTTTGAAAGCTGAACTGAAGATTTGTAAATTGAAAGTGAATGCCAAGCAAGCTAACGATGATTAATGGCGTTGAATTTGCGATTAACTAGCTGCAGCAAGTGAAGTCGAGATGGTAAAAGTGATCTGAACTCTGAATACTGAACTGTAAGTATCCAACTGAATACTGAATTTGAAGTCTGAAAACTCTCTCTCTCTCTCTCTCCGTCTCTGTCTCTGTCTCTCTCTCTCTCTCTCTCTCAGTATGATACCTTATTTGCTTTCACAAATGATTGTAGGCTGTAGCTTGCTAGTTTGTTTCGATTCAAGTCTCTTGCAGCTGCAACATTTATCTGTTGAGCTGCTACTTGAAGTTCCATGTTTTTCAGCGACTTCCTGTTGAGGTGTGTTGAGTTGATAGTATGCAGGTTAGTGCCCATGTGTCAACCTTCACACACAACACAATCTTGTGCTTGGGTTGCTCAACTCCTCATCAGATACAGTGTCAGAGAAACACAGCATGTTTGAAGATAAATAGTGTCATAGACAGAGGAAGAAATCCCAAAAAAGAATCAGATACCAATGCCACGAGGCCGCTAGTTGAATGACCACTCGTCAGGTCTATCATTGGGCCCTTCTATTCCTCCGTATATAAACCCCCAGCTGCCTCCCTGTCTCGCGCACCAGCAGCGCAGAATCAGTAAACGCGCCATTAACGCGCGCACTCGTAGTCGTAGCCTTGCGTGCTTCGCTCGTCTTCTCTCGGGCGTTCGATCCGTTCCATCGCCATGGCGGAGCAGCTCAGCGAAGACCAGATTGCCGAGTTCAAGGAAGCTTTCAGCCTCTTCGACAAGGACGCCGACGGTATCAAATCTTCTCGCTCCTCCCGTTTCCCCAACACTCGTTCTGGCTTCTACTAGTACACTCTCTTGGTTGACCTGGCCTCTCGCGATGTTCTTATGTGATTCTCGGCCGTGTCTGTATCTCGCAAACGAAGCGCCGGTGAGTCACGGTTGACCTGGCATCTACTTTCTCAAATTTGCTGATCGATAATACTTACACACTTGGAGTTCGATAAATTTACTTGGAAGTATCACGGTTTATTTATTTTTGTTGCTTGCTCCATGGAATCATATATTCTCATCCTCTCATTTCAATATGGGAAAAAAGTTCGAAGAATAAAGCGGCGATGAAAGCGAATCTGATTCTAACCTCACCCGCTGAGCCATGTTGGCATATAGTACAAGTACAACAGTGGAGCTGGAATGGTGCACTACTCAAATAATAAGAGTCTTTTTACTATGCTTGAAATTTCCTCCTATTTTCTCCATAATATTTTAAGTCTTTTCTAATTATATTCGTAAAGGGTATTTTAGGCACTACTAAATTCTAATCCTTACGCAACGACAAAAAAACGTTGCAATAAGTCCAATTTGGTTGCAAAAACTATATGTTGCAACCGAATTACGTTCATTGTCAGTCGTTGTAAAAAGGTATTGAAAACCGATGTTAGATCGACGTTGTGGCCCAACTAAGCAACGTGAATGAAAGAAATTATAGAAAATCAAATGTACAAAATTTCCTCCTATTACTCCAATCATTATTTTCACAAATATCAAATTACCGTATTACTCTTGATTAGAAAAAACAAATACAGAAACGGAATTACCACCCCTTTATTTGGAGTCCTAATTATCTGAGTTTTGAAGAAAATGAGAAGAAATTTGGCGCACATGGGAGGAAATTTGGCGCATATGGCCCATTGGTCATACACATCAGAATTTCCTCTCATTTCCTCCAGCCTTTATAGCCGTCGAATCGGTCGACGTGAGCCGTCGAATATTTTCTCAAATATTGTAAAAAATCTCAAATAATAATATTTGTTCAAGGATATATGCTACTGTGTATATTAGACTTCAAAGCTGCCACACTGCGTTTTAGGTTGAAAAAGTACAAGATCCCCACCTACAGGACGGATTTCCCTTTCTTGAATCCTGCGTGTTTTTTTTTCTGTGAATTTGGACAAAATCATGTTTAAATGCTTGCATTCCAGATGTAGTGAAAAAAATTGTTTAGTTATGTTGCCCTGTACTAGTTTTTTTTTTTAGTAATATGTTGCCCTGTACTAGTTAGAACCTTTGCATGGTCCAATATAATGTATTGCATTGGCATTGGCAGGTTGCATCACAACCAAGGAGCTCGGGACCGTGATGCGGTCCCTCGGGCAGAACCCCACGGAGGCGGAGCTGCAGGACATGATCGCGGAGGTGGACAGCAACGGCAGCGGCACCATCGACCTGCGGGAGTTCCTGGGCCTGATGGCGCGCAAGGTGAAGGACACGGAGTCGGAGGAGGAGCTCAGGGAGGCGTTCCGCGTGTTCGACAAGGACCAGAACGGGTTCATCTCCGCGACGGAGCTCCGGCACGTGATGACCAACCTCGGCGAGAAGCTGAGCGACGAGGAGATCGACGAGATGATCCGCGAGGCCGACGTGGACGGCGACGGACACATCAACTACGACGAGTTCGTCAAGGTCATGATGGCCAAGTGAGAACACACAAACACATTGCTGAATCGTCATTTTTTAATTTTTTTTCCTCGGATGATGTACACCGTACACGTGACACGATCGAGAAGGCGGGCGGCGCAGATGGAGATGGAGCTGGGGTTTGTATTGAACTTGAACTTGCGCATGCATGCATGACTCTGTGTGTGTGCAGGCGAAGGAGCAAGAGGACGGAGGAGAAGGCCGCGCCGGCGCCGCGCGGCAAGAATAAGGCGGGGGCGACGTCCGACGCCGTCAAGCGTGGCCAAAAATGCTTGATCCTGTGAGTGTGAGATGGAGTGCGGTCGTCCAGTGCATGCTGGTGCTGCGTGTCACCCGCTTGTTGCTGCTTTATGTACGTTTCCGGGTTGCTTGGCAGTGCCATTGCGGCAACCTCGACTTCTGGTGTTCCGCAGGTGAAACGACCCACAGTGCGGAATGCTAGTGGACAAAAATAACACTGCAACCTATGTACTGTATTGGCGTGTGAGGCGGCCAACTAATAGTAATAGGTGATTGCCGCTGTTGTGCGTGTGCTCTGCTGTGTAGCCTGCCTGACCTGCACGCGGATGGTTTCAGGCTCTAGCCCGGCAACACGAATAGTCAAAAAAATAGTGTCACCAAAGCAATTTCCAAGGGCTAAGAGTCAGCACACTAGATCCTAAATTCCTAATACATCAACATGAATGAATTCCCCAGGTGGTATTTGATAACCATATTTACCATAGTTTTTTTTTTCTCTACGACTATCTATCCTAAATAAATATCATCTTATTCGTGTCTTCGTCACCAAAACAAAATGACTCATATTTTATACCTTTGTATTGAGCTCATTTTGTTTGTCTCTTTTTTTTTCAAAATGTGGAGCACTTAATCCATCATCATGTGGCCATCACCACATATCTTTATGGTTGCCACCTAACTCCACCACTTGGGTTGGACCAACCTATCTCAATCGTACACTTTAAGCATAGGATTAGTCCAAATAGGTTTCATCAATTAGTCAAAATTAAACTAGAGTTTTAACCATGCTCACACAACCATCACTCATCGCTGAGCAAGTGCAAGTCCTTCTCGGCAATCTAGTGCCTCCACCATTTCGGCATCTCATATGCCTTCTAGAACCAAGGTTGTGGTTTCTATGAAATTGTGCGTTTCGTCTCTGTCCACCGTAGTAGCGGACACAGTCCTTGTGTTCTATGGTATCATCGCATCAACATTGATCTTCATGAAACCCACTTCACAAATGATTCCACCTTGATCCAGTTCTCTAGACTGTTTTCTTCTCCTTCGCCACATCCTTGATTAGTTCCAACTTGAAAGGTCCTATCCAAGGCTAGAGGGGGGTGAATAGCCTAAATTCAAAATCTAAAACAATATCTCAACAACAAGTTAGACAATAAGGTGGAGAAACTTTAGCTAGCAATAACAAACTAAAAGATGCGAAGCCTCCTACCACAATTGCTATCCTAATATAGCTCTAGGAACACTCAAATCCTACTCAAGACTAGTTGCCCTCTAGGCACAACCTAATATACTAAACAAGTATGAATAAGGTAAATACAAAGGAGGCGAAAGTGATTATACCGCCGAGTAGAGGATTGATCCAATCAAGATGAGAGCTCTAAGAACACCAATCAATCACACAAGGATGACACTTGATTTTTCACCAAGGTTTACTAGTTTGCCCACTAGCTACGTCCTTGTTGTGATGGCTCACTTACTTGGAGGTTCAAGAGCTAATTGGTATCACGCGCCAAACCCGTCACCAGGTGCCTCACAACCAACACAAGATAAGGGCTCTCCAAGACACGCGCAATCCACTAGAGTTACCTTTGCGATCTACCGCGGGAAGGCACAAGAACCCCTCACAGTCTTCACTTGTGGTCGACGAAGCACAATCACCAAGCTTCTCGAATCCACACCGCTTGCTCCAAACCGTCTAGGTGAAGGCAATCACCAAGAGTAACAAGAAACTAGCAGCGGTATCAACTCCCAAGTGCCACTAAGATGAATCACTTCATGCAATGCACTTGATCACTCAACTCACTCAAATGGATGATCAAAATCAACTAAGAGATGAGTGGGAGTGTGTGTGGTTTGCTCACAAGAGTATGCAATCAGCCAAATGTGCAAGAGAGGTTCCTAGAACCAGTCACATACCCTTATATAGCCTCCTCAAAGAAACTAGCCGTTTTTCCCTTTTTGGAGCTGCAGAACGTGACCACCGGACCACTTTTGGACACACCGTCGGACCATAGTAGGTGGTCCGACGCTTTGAAAACTGACCGTTGGCGCGCTGAAATAGGCACCTGAGAGTTCCTATGTGATTTTGGTAATTGAGTGACAACTTAGGTGAACTAACATGTGTTTAAGTGATATATACACATGAGATTAGTTCACAGGTGATTGTGTGATGAAGGAGCTAAATTTCACATGAAACATGACATGGAGTCATGTGATCAAGTTGAAGAAGATCAAGATGAGGCTTGGCTTGATGGACCGGTTGCAAGTGTGAAGGGCAAGCGGGTAATGCTTGGCGCCGATGGACCAAGGCAACGGTGAAGAGCAAGTGAGGTCAAGGTCGATGAACCAATACGGTCATGTGATGATATGGAGTGGATCATATCATTTGACAAGTGGTGGGTGCATGTGTTGCATCAACATTGGAGAAGGAGATGGAATGGAATGCGCAAGGCAAAGGTATAACCATAGGGCATTTCATTTCACCGGTCATTGGAGTATAGAGAAGCTTATGACCGGGTTTAGGATAGATATCCGTACTATCAAGAGGAGCAAACTTGTTTGCATATCAGTTATCTAGTGCCACTGTGAGCAATCTAACTTTGCGATGAATTAGGATCGAGTGGCGTGGTGAGAAGCAAGTGAAAAATGCTTTGAAAAACATTGTGAAAATACTAACACGCATGCACAAGGTGAAGAACACATTTGTGTTAGCACATGAGAAGCAAAGGAAGAAGTGCGGAGGAGTCTCGACTGAAAACCAAGCTCCGGACGCTAGGGACAGTAGGGTCCGGACCATTGGTGGCGTCTGGAACCTAACCCTAGGTCTCGGCCAAGTCTGTGAGATCCGGACGCTCGGTGGAACGAGTCCGGACGCTGGGGCTTGGGCGATCCGGACCATTGGCTATGCGTCCGGTTGCCTGCCCCCTTGACTGTGCAGAGCTGACAGAGGCAATCCGGACGTTGTTCGTCGTCCGGACGGTGAACTCCGGACGCGGCGTCCGGAGGTTTGCGCTCTCTGGACTCTCTCTGTGCGGAGTCCGGACGCGGCGCATTGGTTCGGACCCACATGTTGAGTGCGTCCGGAGGCACGTGGCGGCCTGTGGCGAGCGCGTCAACGGGCGGATTCAAACGGGAAGGAGTCCGGACGCGCGTGGCATGGTCCGGACCCGCACTGTTGCGTGCGTCCGGACCCTATGCAGAACGAGTGTTGAAGGGGGAAAACGGCTAGTTTGTTTGGCTAGCCTATATATAGTTGTTGGTCGTCCCTTGGGGCTGGTAGAGCACCTTAGGCATTTGTTGCCTCTAGTGTGCTTGGTTTGGGAGCCCTCTAACTCACACACACTTGATAGAGTTCATCCGATTGTGTGTGAGAGCGATTACTAGTGTTTTGCTTTGAGAGATAGCTTCGTGTGGCACTAGGTGATCGACTTGCAAGCTCATGGTGCTTGTTACTCTTGGAGGTTGCCACCTCCTAGACGGCTTGGTGGCTTGTGGCTCCGTTGAAGCACGCAAGAAGCTTGTGCGTGGCTCCAGAGAAGAGATTTGTGAGGGGTATTGTGCTCGCCCTGCGGAGATCGCGAAGAGCAACTCTAGTTGAGCGTGTCATTGAGCTACCCTCACTTGTGGGTGGATTCTTGCGGCGCCCGAGTTAGTGGGCTAGGCTTGTGAACGCCTATTAGCCGCCGAATCACCAAGTGTGTGGTCGACACAACGGGGACTAGCTTGGTGGCGACCAATTGAACCTCGGGAGAAAAATTACCGTGTCAGCCTTGTTCATCTTCTCGGTGGTTTGCTTTCTCCAAATCACTAACTTGTATTTACTTTCACTTACTTGTGCTAGTGGTTAGTTGTTGCTCTTGTAACTAGTTAGCTTGTGTAGCTTAACTAGTTGCCTTCTAGCTTGTGTAGCATAGAAGTAGCTCTTGAGTGGCTAATTGGCTTGTGCAGCCTTGTTAGTCGCATTGCTTAGTTTGTATAGCTAAGTAAGTTGAGCTCTCTAGTTGGCTTGTGTAGTCTTGCTAGAGAGCATTGCTAGTGAGCTTAGGTGCTTTGTGCTTTGCTTACTAGTATATGTAAGATCTCCCTTTGTGCTTATAGTACTAGTTGCTTAGGTTTGTGTGACCTTGCAACCTAGACTTGTTTAGGTGAGCTTCCTAGCTTGGCACCTTAGTAAGCCCAATTAGTATACTTTGCTAGGTGCTAGAGTAATAGATAGAGGGGTGTAGTCTTGGCTAGACCGATAGTTTTAATTCCGCATTTGATTTGGTTAGTCGGAGCGTTTAAGTTTTAGAAAAGACTATTCACCCCCCTCTAGTCCGCCATCTGAACCCTACAGCACCGTCGGACCACTCGCCTTGATACGGACCTTGGTCCGACGCCTCAAGATGGCAACGGGTACCCGAAACCCGAGAACCCGACGGGTTTTACCCGCTAAGGAGGCGGGTGCGGAAGGAGTTTTCTACCCACAAGTACGTTATTGGGCGAAATCCTTTACCCATCGGGTATGGCGGATACGGGTGTGGAATAGCAGTACCCATACCCGCATACCTGTGGGTAAGAAATACCCGTAAAATTGAATAACCAGCCTAAGTGATTGTAGCCCATATAGCCCATGAAATTTGGCCCAAACACTTCTAGTATATATCAAAATTGAGTGGAAGTTGTTATTTTGATGTGTTGCCTGCTAATGGGCCTAGTATATATCAAAATTTGGCCCAAACACTCCTAGTTAAGTTGTTAACTTGTTGGATGTTGTTATAATTTGTATGTGAACTCGGGTGTATTATCGGGTATGGAATACCCGTCAGGTACGAATTACCCGTCGGGTGCGGGTATGGAATGAATTTGTTACCCGTCTGCTTTTACGGGTAACCCGATGGAATAGATTTTGACCTGGTGGGTACGGGTATGGGTGGCCAGTACTCATCGGGTACGTACCCGTTGCCATTTTGACCGACGCTTTGGCCTCAGCCAAAGTCTGAGTCCAGTACGCACCCGAGCTCCGGACCTCACCTCCGGACTAGGCCACCGGACCATACCGAGTGGTCCGGAGCCTCCTCCGAGTCTTGGATAGAACATGCAGTAAGCACCTGAGCTTCGGACTACCCCGTCGGACGTGAGCACCGGACCATGCAGACTGGTCCGACGCCTCCTTGATCTTCTGCTGAGCTTCTGACGGAGCCTCCGGACCACTCGTCTATGGTCCGGAGCGCCTCTTCGCCACTGGTCCGACGCTTCACTGCCTGGACTCCAGTGTTGAGAGCAGCCACCGGACCACTTGCCTTGGTCCGGTGCTTCCATGCAAACTGGTCTGACGCTCTGTCTTGAGTTGTTTCTTCTTCTCTTTTGCTTCCCTTGCTTCTCATGTGCCAACACCAAGTGTTTCACTGACTTGTGCATTCGTGTGGCATATTTTAACAAGTTTTACAAGGTTGCTCATTAGATTTTAGATGCAATGCAATGGATGATCACCTAATGGCACTTGATAGGTGTAACCACTAACTATTTTCCCCTCTTCATAGTACGGTTACCTATCCTAAATGTGATCACACCCACTAGGTGTCTTGATCACCAAAAAGAAAATCCCTAGTTATACCTTTGCCTTGAAAAGCTTTAGGGACTCCTCCTCTTCTCTTCTTATCCAAGTGTGAGCTTCTAGATAGCTTTCTCCTTAGCCTCCATCTTGCTCCATCACTTGTCTTCTTCATCTTCTCATTAGTGTACTCAGCCTACTCACACTTAGAGTTAGGTTAGTACTTAGGTTTCATAAATTACCCAAAACACTAGAGATATTTCAATCTCCCCTTTTTGGTAATTGATGACAACCCATGTAAAATGATATGAAATATGATTTTGTTTTCAACTTTGAAATGCTTGATACCACTTGAAGGTATTGTCAAGGATAAAAGAAGGTGGTCAATCATTTCTAAGTTGGTTTGTTAGTGTTAACTCCCCTACATGTGTGCACTACTATGAGTAAGAATCAAGCTTTGCACACATGCTTAGATAGAACTTTTGGAGGGGTGAACATCTAGCAAACTATGACATGATGCTAAGGTTTAAAGAATAGACCTTTGAAGCGTGATACCAATCGAAGTGCGCTTTTCATTTTACCCTTAGCAACATGGTTAGCTTGACACCACATGGAATACACAATATAACAAGATAGGATTTATAGCTAACTTCCTATGCATGCTAGTGGTCAAATCATCAATCAAGATTACAACTAGTCAAGCAACACACAAGCAAGAACCACTTGAAAAGTACTATAATTTCAATGCAAGCAAACATATGAGTGAATGCACATTTAAATGCAACAAAATTGTTCATAGGCTTGCTCCCCCTACTAGTGTGCTCAAATTTTAATTTTTCATTTTTCCAAAATCTTATTTCTCCCCCTATTTCTAGATTCCACTTGTTTATCTTTATCATGTTTTCTCATGTTAACATTTCCCCCCTTTTACTATTTTCTTCCCCTTTCACTATCATTTTAACACAATTTCTCCCCCTTTGTCACACATTACCACAAAGGAAATCACTTGTAGTAACATGTATCACTTGAGGATACTTAGAGAGATTTGTTTATCAACTCAATATAGAAAGGAATGGGGTGAATTATCAATTTATATTCAACCTAGATTACTTGTCCTAGATACTTAACACGGTTTAAACCATGGACAAGCTTCTTCACACATCTTGCAATGGTTATCTTGACCATGTTGGTTAAGTACAATAATAAGCATTCTAGACTAAACATGTGAGGTTGCAAGCTTATCAACATGTCATATGCCATCACTAGATCAATCAACTCATAGAAACTATAGTGATGTCATATGTCCATAAAAACATTTGATTTTCATGAATGAGCTTATCATGAGTGATGTCTATATGCTTCTACACAAGACTAGCAAAGGATGAATGCATATGTCAATCAATTGTACCTTGCTATGTTGGAGTAGAGGCATGTAATAGGTGGGGTGCATCAACTCATGTTAGAGAAATCCAAGATGTTCAACTCATTCCTCAACTTGCAAAACCTCTTTTCATCAAGTGGTTTGGTGAATATGTCAGCTAATTGATCATCGGTGCCCACATTGTCAATGAAAATGTCACCCTTTTGTTGATGATCTCTTATGAAGTGATATCTCACATCTATGTGCTTTGTTCTTGAGTGTTGGACGGGGTTGTTTGTGAGCTTCACCGCACTTTCATTGTCACAAAGCAATGGGACTTTCTTGAATTTAATTCCATAGTCCTCCAAAGTGGCTTTCATCCACAATAGTTGTGCACAACAACTCCCCGCACTAATGTATTCGGCTTCAGCGGTAGAGAGTGTCGCACTATTTTGCTTCTTGGATGACCATGAGACTAGTGATCTTCCCAACATTTGACATGTACCAGTAGTGCTCTTTCTATCCACTTTGCAACCCGCATAGTCGGAATCCGAATATCCAATCAATTCAAACCTTGACCCCTTTGGAAACCATAGTCCAACCTCTTGTGTATGTTTGAGATATCTCAATATCCTCTTTGTGGCTTTCAAATGACTCTCTTTAGGATATGCTTGAAACCTTGCACACATGCATACACTAAACATGGCATCCGATCTTGAGACGGTCACATATAATAAGCTTCCAATCATAGACCGATAGAGTGTTTGATCTACCATCATGCCACTTGAGTCACTATCCAAATGTCCATTAGTCTTTTGGCACATCTTGACAAAAGTCTTGAAGATATCAAATATGTCACTCTTGTCACTCAAGAAGAATACCCATGTGTATCTTGTGAAGTCATCCACTATCACAAATCCATACTTATTGCCACCAATGCTCATATAAGTTGTTGGCCCAAAGAGATCCATGTGCAATAACTCAAAAGCTTTGCTTGTACTCATGATGCTCTTCTTTGGATGAGTATTGCCAACTTGCTTTCCGGCTTGACATGCACTACATAGCTTGTCCTTCTCAAATGTTACATCCTTCAAGCCTTTTAGTAGATCATGCTTGATTAGCTTGTTCAATTGCTTCATGCCGACATGTCCAAGCCTTCTATGCCATAACCAACCCATGCTAGACCTTGAGATGAGACATGTAGAGAGTTGGGTCTCACTAGCATTGAAATCCACTAGGTAGAGATTCTCATACCGAAATCCCTTGAAGATCATGTTTGAACCATCTACACTAATGATTTCCACATCCTCCACTTTAAATATGCACTTGAAACCGAGATCACATAATTGGGCAACCGACGATAGATTGAACTCAAGCCTTTCCACTAGAAGCACATTGCTAATGCTTAGATCATTGGAGATAGCAATCTTCCATAGCCCTTTCACCTTGCCTTTGCCATTGTCACCAAATGTGATACTATCAAAACCTTGAGTGTTATCTTGGTTGATTGAGTTGAACATCCTTCCATCACCAGTCATGTATTGAGTGCACCCACTGTCAAGCACCTAATGCCTCCCTCCGGCTTTGTAATTGACCTACAAGAGAGATCAATTCTTTTTAGGTACCCAAACTTGCTTGGGTCCTCCAAGGTTAGTTACCAAAGATTTTGGTACCCAAATGGACTTCTTGGAAGCCATCCATGGAGCACCAACAAACTTGGCATGAACACCATTAGTACCCTTGGAAAGTACATAGAATGAATCAACTCTCATGGAGGATACATCTTGTTTGGCCTTCTTGTTCTTGCATGCTTGCTTATTGTGACCAACTTGCTTGCAACTCTTGCAATAGCTACCGGTGTTCTTCACAAAACGAGTTTTGTGAGAAACAAAGGCGGCCTTGCCTTTCTTGGGGCTATAGCCCAATCCCTCTTTGTAGAGAGAAGCTCTTTGGCTACCCAAGCACATAAGCAAGTGGTCCTCACCTCCATAAGCCTTAGCTAAAGAGTGATTGTGCTTTGTAACCTCCTTCTTGAGGGTTTAATTTTCAACCTTTAGTGAAGCATCACAAGTGACACCATCACTAGTAGATGAAGTAGAAGTGGTAGTTCTACGAGAGGGCTTAGTGGGAGCAACAATGATAGGAGTATAGAAAGATTCATCAAGAATACCACAAGTAACTCCCATGTCACATGTTTGAGGAATCTCCTTCTTACTTTGATCAAGGAGGGAGGAGTGAACTCTTTCAAGCTTAGAGTGAGACTTCACTAGCTTCTCATGGGCTTCCATTAGCCTCTCATGAGATGCTACGGTCTCATCAAGGTTTTGCTCAAGAGCCACATTGGTCTTGCGCAATTCCTTGCACTCCTTCCTCTTCTTATCAATGTAATCCTTAGCTTGCTCAAGCATGTCCATGAGTTCCTCCTTTGAGGGCTCCTCACTATCACTATCGCTCTCACTCTCACTCTCATCATGAGAAAGTACCTTAGTGGAATTAGCCATGAAGCATGATGATGGAGTGTCAAATAGAGAGATCTTGTCCCTCATTGCAATACTTGCAAAAGCCTTCTTCTTGGTAGTGGTCTTCTTTTCTTGATCACTATCATCATCACAAGAAGAATCACTATCCCAAGTGACAATATGAGAGTAGCCCTTCTTCTTCTTGTTGTTGTCAAATAGAGGCTTCTTCTCTTTCTTGCCTTTCTTCTTGTGATCATCATCATCCTTGTCACTATTGTAAGGACAATGAGCAATGAGATGATCAAAGCTTCCACACTTGAAGCACTTTCTTGGTTCATCATGATTCTTGAAAGAAGTCTTCTTTCTTCTTGCACCATAGCCCTTCTTCTTCATGAATCTCCCAAATTTCCTCACAAAGAGAGCCATCTCCTCTTCATCAAGATCACTAGCACTTTGGTCTTCACTTTCACTAGATTCTTCAATCTTGCTCTTGCCCTTGTGAGATGATGTAGCTTTTAATTCTACACTCTTCTTCTTCTCATCCTTCTTGTCTTCCTTCTTAACATCTTTTTCCTTGTTCTCCCGATAAGCATCTTGAGTCATGACATCTCCCAAGACTTGACTTGGAGTCATGGTGTCTAGCCCACCTCTCACAATCAAGGTCAGAAGTGTATCAAACCGGGATGGAAGACACCTCAAGAACTTGTGAGATAAGTCCTTGTCCTCAACCTTCTCACCAAGAGTCGTGAGATCATTGACTAGCACTTGAAGCCGATGAAACATCTCCGGCATATTTTCATCATCCTTCATCTTGAAGCTTGCAAATTTCTCCTTAAGAATGTATGCCTTAGCTCCCTTGATGGCTTGTGTGCCCTCAAATGATTCTTCAAGCTTCTTCCAAGCCTCATGAGCACTCTCTAGATTCTTGATTTGCTTAAAGACCTTCTCATCAAGAGCCTCATGGATGGCACTAAGAGCAATGTCATTGTGTTGAAGCTTCTCTTCCTCTTGTGTAGTTGGAGCTTCTACATTTGCAACTTCAAATTTCTTGTCCACCACAAGCTACACCTTCCGGCTAATTGACTTGATGTGTGCGGTCATCTTGACCTTCCAATAGCCATAGTTGGAACCATCAAATCTCGGTGGTTTCTTCATGTTGTTGATATGAGCCATGATCACACTGTAGGTTGTTAAACCTCAAATCAACGGTGTACTAGCTTTGATACCACTTGAAAGGTCCTATCCAAGGCTAGAGGGGGTGAATAGCCTAAATTCAAAATCTAAAATAATATCTCAACGACAAGTTAGATAATAAGGTGGCGAAGCTTTAACTAGCAATAGCAAACTAAAAGATGTGAAGCCTCCTACCATAATTGCTATCCTAATATAGCTCTAGGAACACTCAAATCCTACTCAAGACTAGTTGCCCTCTAGGCACAACCTAATATACTAAACAAGTATGAATAAGGTAAATGCAAAGGAGGCGAAAGTGATTATACCGCCGAGTAGAGGATTGATCCAATCAAGATGAGAGCTCTAAGAACACCAATCAATCACACAAGGATGACACTTGATTTTTCACCAAGGTTTACTAGTTTGCCCACTAGCTACGTCCTTGTTGTGATGGCTCACTTACTTGGAGGTTCAAGAGCTAATTGGTATCACGCGCCAAACCCGTCACCAGGTGCCTCACAACCAACACAAGATAAGGGCTCTCCAAGACACGCGCAATCCACTAGAGTTACCTTTGCGATCTACCGCGGGAAGGCACAAGAACCCCTCACAGTCTTCACTTGTGGTCGACGAAGCACAATCACCAAGATTCTCGAATCCACACCGCTTGCTCCAAACCGTCTAGGTGAAGGCAATCACCAAGAGTAACAAGAAACTAGCAGCGGTATCAACTCCCAAGTGCCACTAAGATGAATCACTTCATGCAATGCACTTGATCACTCAACTCACTCAAATGGATGATCAAAATCAACTAAGAGATGAGTGGGAGTGTGTGTGGTTTGCTCACAAGAGTATGCAATCAGCCAAATGTGCAAGAGAGGTTCCTAGAACCAGTCACTGAAAGATCTCTATTGTTTTGGGTAATTGATGAAACCTAAGTACTAACCTAGCTCTAAGTGGATGAATAGGTTAAGTACACAATGTGAAGAGAGAAGGTGACAAGTGATGGAGCAAAGGAAGCTAAGGAGAGAGCTAGCAAAGGTTCCACACTTGGAGAAGAAAAGAAGAGGAGGAAACCCTAAGCTATTCAAGGCAAAGGTATACTAGGGCTTTTCTATTTTGGTGATCAAGACACCTAGTGGGTGTGATCACATTTAGGATGGGTAACCGTACTATGAAGAGAGGAAAATAGTTAGTGGTTATACCTATCAAGTGCCATTAGGAGTTCACTGCATTGCATTGCATCTAATCCTAATGAAACATCCCTTGTAAACTTGATAAAATATGCCAACACACATGCACAAGTCAGTGAAACACTTGGTGGTGGCACATGAGATCAAGGGAAGAAAAGAGAAGAAGATTCTGATCAAGACAGAAGCTCTAGACCAGTCTGTATGTGAACACCGGACTATTGAAAGTGGTCCGGTGGTTCAGACTCAAGCAAGGCTCAGACAGAAGGGCGTTGGAGTAGTGGTCTGGTGGTGCATCGAACCATCAGTCGGCCAGTTTTCACAGTCCGATGGCTCAGCAGGAGTTCAAGGCAAGCTCCGGACCAGGCGTAATGGTCCGGTGGTCAGCTCCGGACTGGTGATCTGGAGCACTGGCACTCACTGTATGAAATCGTCAAAGGACTGGAGAAGCTCCGGACCAGAGGATGGTCCGGTGGTGAGCTCCGGACCAGGAGTCCGGAGCCTGGGTGCTTACTGGACTCAGACGTTTGGCTGAGGCCAAAGCGTCGGACTATTACGAGTGGTCCGACGGTGACTTTCAGCGCGCCAACGGTCAGATTTTGAATAGCACCGGATCACCTGCTATAGTCCGGTGGTGTGCCCAAAAGTGGTCCGGTGGTCACGGTTTGCAGCTCCAAAAATAGAAAAACGGCTAGTTTCTTTGAGGAGGCTATATAAGAGTATGTGACTGGTTCTAGGAACCACTCTTGCACATTTGGCTGATTGCATACTCTTTTGAGCAAACCACACACACTCCCACTCATCTCTTAGTTGATTTTGATCATCCATTTGAGATTTGAGTGTTCAAGTGCATTGCATGCGTGATTCATCTTAGTGGCACTTGGGAGTTGATACCGCTGCTAGTTTCTTGTTACTCTTGGTGATTGCCTTCACCTAGACGTTTTGGAGCAAGCGATGTGGATTCGAGAAGCTTGGTGATTGTGCTTCGTCGACCACAAGTGAAGATTGTGAGGGGTTCATGTGCCTTCCCCGCGGGAGATCGCAAAGGTAACTCTAGTGGATTGCGCGTGTCTTGGAGAGCCCTTATTTTGTGTTGGTTGTGAGGCACCCGGTGACGGGTTTGGCGTGTGATGCCAATTATCTCTTGAACCTCCAAGTAAGTGAGCCGACACAACAAGGACGTAGCTAGTGGGCAAACTAGTGAACCTTGGTGAAAAATCAAGTGTCATCCTTGTGTGATTGATTGGTGATCTTGGTGATCTCATTGTGATTGGTTCAATCCTCTATTTGGTGGTAAAATCACTCCTTCCATCTTTGCATTACCTTTCTTTTTCTTGCTTAGTATATTAGGTTGTGCCTAGAGGGCTTCTAGACTTGAGTAAGAATTGTTTGATCCTAGAGCTATCAGGATAGCAATTGTGATAGGAGGCTTCACATCTTTTAGTTTGCTATAGCTAGTCAAAGCATCGCCACCTTATTGTCTAACTTCTTGTTGAGTTTTATTTTAGAATTTCAGATTAGGCTATTCACCCCCCTCTAGCCTTGGATTAAGACCTCAAAGAAACTAGCCGTTTTTCCTTTTTTGGAGCTGCACAACGTGACCACCGGACCACTTTTGGACACATCGTCGGACCATAGCAGGTGGTCTAACGCTTTGAAAACTGACCGTTGGCACGCTGAAACAGGCACCGTCGGACCACTCGCCTTGGTACGGACCTTGGTCCGACGCTTTGGCCTCAGCCAAAGTCTGAGTCCAGTACGCACCCGAGCTCCGGACCCCACCTCCGGACTAGGCCACCGGACCCTACCGAGTGGTCCGGAGCCTCCTCCGAGTCTTGGATAGAACATGCAATAAGCACCTGAACTTCGGACTACCCCGTCGGACGTGAGCACCGGACCATGCAGACTGGTCTGACGCATCCTTGATCTTCTGCTGAGCTTCTGACCGAGCCTCCGGACCACTCGTCTATGGTCTGGAGCGCCTCTTCGCCACTGGTCCGACGCTTCACTGCCTGGACTCCAGTGCTGAGAGCAGGCACCGGACCACTTGCCTTGGTCCGGTGCTTCCATGCAAACTGGTCTGACGCTCTGTCTTGAGCTGTTTCTTTTTCTCTTTTGCTTCCCTTGCTTCTCATGTGCCAACACCAAGTGTTTCACTGACTTGTGCATGTGTGTGGCATATTTTAACAAGTTTTACAAGGTTGCTCATTAGATTTTAGATGCAATGCAATGGATGATCACCTAATGGCACTTGATAGGTGTAACTACTAACTATTTTCCCCTCTTCATAGTACGATTACCTATCCTAAATGTGATCACACCCACTAGATGTCTTGATCACCAAAAAGGAAATCCCTAGTTATACCTTTGCCTTGAAAAGCTTTAGGGACTCCTCCTCTTCTCTTCTTCTCCAAGTGTGAGCTTCTAGATAGCTTTCTCCTTAGCCTCCATCTTGCTTCATCACTTGTCTTCTTCATCTTCTCATTAGTGTACTCAGCCTACTCACACTTAGAGTTAGGTTAGTACTTAGGTTTCATCAATTACCCAAAACACTAGAGATCTTTCACAACTCGCTAATGAATCTCTCCACAAAGTTGTGGGAAGAAAGCAAACTCTTAAACTGACCCCCATGTGTAGCTTTGTGTCTCATATACCAGATCGCTTAAAGATGCATCACAACCAGCGTCATGGCTTCGTATGGCAGGTTATTCATCACCACAAAAAGCTAGACCCTCGCATCAACCCTCGAAATTTGCATTAAAAATCAGTAATTTATTCCTTCTCCAAACTCCACACACACCTTGAAACATTGTACTCAAGCATCGTGTGTTTCCATTAATTTGGCTATCCATATAAAGAACAACCACTATGCAACGCCATGTTATTATGATCCACATAAAGGCACGTGCTTTAGATGTCACTTTGATCTTCAATAGCTCACATCATTCCTCTTACCCTGAAGTTATATCTGACCTGTCAGTCATGTGCTCCTCGCATGCACACAATGTCTCCCATTTCTACACCAACATACCGTAGGAGCACCATGAACAACCCAGATGATTTCTCACAGTGTCATGCACAAAAATCTTCCGGCGGCATGATACATGATGAAATGTTCTCTACAATCTCTCAATCCCTAGGTAAGAAGTGCTCCAACAAGATCTGCCTATTGCATGATCTTGTCGACTGGTTAATCAAATATTGATCCACATCAGTGGATTGTCCTTTGTGCTACACACTAGCTTCAACAATCCATCCCTAAGGAGCCAATTCATGTCCCAAGTTATTGTAGTTTTACCTAACCCTATTATACAGATAAGTCATTCTCGCACAACCTGCTGCGATAAAACTGGTCAGGCCATGCTCATGTCGAGCCAAAAAAAGGCGGGCTTCAGGATGGGATACCGAGCCTCAAGCTGCATGACCATATATAAATTGAAATGACACAACTAAACAAGTTTGAAGATCTAAATGGATGATTTGCAAGTTCAGAGAGCAAGATGACACAACCAGACAAGTTTAGGAATTTAGAATGACATAGATGAATAATTTTGCGGAACTAAACTGTCGATTTATGAGTTTAGAAACTGAAATGATATAATAATAAAAGTTTAGGTACCGATAATAAATCTTACATAAAATTATATATCAATTTGCATAGGCTGGTCGGCCTAAATTCCCCGAAGCCTCCCTTTGCATTTGAAGGCCGAGGCCCTCCTCAGCTCAGGGCTCTCGCCCAGGTCGACCTTGTTTTTTTCCACTAGCCCAACAGAGAACCTTTCACGGCCCAGTTAGAGATAGTTTAACAATCGAAATCCAAATAGAAATAGAAACAGGAACAAATATCATCAGGGATTCAGGGTGAGAGTTCATCTTCTTCTCCAAGCAGATTTCTACTCATCACGTCAGCCGAAAATCTCGCGTTCACCTCCTCTCCGCCTCCCGCTTACAACTTTCTCTCTGGCTCTAGTTTGTCGCTTTCTTTCCTGTCGGCGACGGCGCCGCTCTCACCTTCTCCGGCGACGAGCATCCACAAGGTACGCCGTCTTCCCTTACCTCCTTCGTCCTTCCCGCCGTGCGAAACTGAGCACCCCCAAACCCTTTTTTTTTTGTGTGTGAAATCCCCAAACGTATCCGGATCTGACGACCCAATTACTTGCATATACAAAACCTAGCTCTTTCGGTTCCCCTCCCACCTCCCCGCCGCCGCAGTTCCTCTCGCATCTGGGCGCCGTGCTCCTGCTTTGCCAGCGGCTCCCCCTCCCGCCCTCGCGTCCGTCCTCCGCACACCGGCCGGCGACCCTGCGGTACGTACCTCCCTCTCCACTCCTGTCTCCGCTGGACCGTCTACGGCACCTGGCCCCTGTGGCTTCCCTGCGCGCCGCGTGCAGCCGGCGGGGAGCGGGCGGTCGCGTCGCGCCGCTTGGGGAGCGCTCATACCCCATAGCGAAGCGCTACCCGTGCGCTTAGTGTTTCAGCGCGCTGAAGCTTGCGTTTAGTGCCGCTTTTTGGAACCCTGTTTACCAACTGATGAATTTTGTGTGGGATTATTTCACTGGGGTTTTGGTGTTTCGTTTGCAGTAGTGATCTCTTCACTAGCGGCCTAGAGGTGACGAAAAAGCCTGACAATGAGCAGCATCGGCACAGGTTATGATCTGTCTGTCACCACCTTCTCTCCAGATGGCCGCGTCTTCCAGGTCGAGTATGCCACGAAGGCTGTCGACAACAGCGGGTTAGCTTCCACTGCCTCCCACTACCTATTTTGTTTTGCTTCACTTGTTCCCGTTTTCTATTAATCTTATTGATGAAGCCATGGTATATGTGAATAGGACTGTTGTTGGGATCAAGTGTAAAGATGGCATTGTTCTGGTAAGATAAGATTGGGACTTCTCTTTTCGCCCCTTCAGCTCAGTTCTAAATTTGTTGTTGCTCAAGCCTTGACTGGAGATGATTTCCTTTAGGGTGTCGAGAAGCTAGTAACCTCAAAGATGATTCTGGAGGGGTCAAACCGGAGGATCCATTCAGTGCACCGGCACTCGGGCTTGGTAATGCCTTTACAAGTGACTCAAGATTGATAATAGTTTTTTTTATGTAAAATCATGCTGTTGATGAAAAAAGAAAAATAAAATATAGGGCTAAGATTGAGTTCTGCTTAGGCTTTCTAATCTGTATTATTAACGGTTGAACATAGGAGCAAGATAGAAAAAACGTGCTCTATTATCTGAGTAAAAACATTTTATTTATTGAGATTTTATTTTTCTTTTAAATTTTCTTGCAGTGATACCTTTCTTGCAAAGTTCCATGTTCCATTAGCCACTTTTTTATGAATCGTATGTGTTTTCACAAATTACTTGTATGCTCAATTGCAGGCTGTTGCTGGTTTGGCAGCAGATGGCAGGCAAATTGTTTCAAGGACCAAATCAGAAGCTGCCAGTTATGAAAAGTAAGCACCTAGTCTTTTACACCCTGCGAGATCTTTTATATGATTATGTTCTAAAACTTTAATGCACCAGGGTCTATGGAGAACCCATTCCTGTGAAGGAATTGGCAGACCGTGTGGCAAGTTATGTTCATCTTTGCACGCTATACTGGTGGCTGAGGTAATATTTGAACAGTAGTGGCCCATAAATACTGGAGGCATGGCTTTTATTCATCAAACATTATTTTTGGCTATTGCTCAACCCTAACATGGTTTCGGTTGTGTCAGACCTTTTGGTTGCGGTGTTATTCTTGGAGGTTATGATAGGGATGGGCCACAGCTCTACATGATAGAGCCCTCAGGAGTTTCCTATGTAAGTTGTTACTTTATTGTATCAATGTGAGTACGTAGGTTTATGGCTTTAGCTTCTACATGAATTATGCATTCTGCCAGTCGCGCATTCATGTTCAGTATGGTTGACGATGTTTTTAAGTTGCATTACACATTAGCAGTCTTGTGAATTTGAAATACATAGTGTTTATGGACTTCACGAACTTGAACAGAAATACTTCGGTGCTGCATTGGGGAAGGGAAGACAGGCTGCAAAGACGTAAGCTTACCATTTTTTTATTTCGTTTTTAATGCTCTCTTTGTTTCTTGTTCTGTTGCCAATGCATAAAACATAATCAAATAAGCATTTATGGCCTTATACTTTTCAAGCGGATATAATTACAACCTATCCCCTCCAATCACAAACAATTGGTGTTGGCGCAGTCCTCAAAAGCTTAAACACACCTGTAACTAGTAGTTTCTGTTACAAAATAATTACAAAACATAAGAAAATTATTACTTTTAGGAGATAAATCTACTCATATCATTTTCAAATACCCAAACTCAACATAAAAAGTAATATGCAACCAAAGTTTAGACTGATTGACTTAGTACATCTAAAAATGTCATATATTTGTGACTTGGGGGAGTAGCTCGCTGACAAGGAAATCAAAAAAAAAAACTAGTACCCTCCATATATCAAACCATTCAATACTTTTAATTATTTGATAGCTATGTTCTTTCAATGGAAGTTAAAGATTTTCAGGCCAATGGTAGCATACTGATATAGAATAGTGACTATACCATTACATTGTGAAATGATCGTTGTGCATAAGCTTCCTTTGTATGCTCATTTATTAGAGTTAAACCATTAAACATATAGGCAGGATCCATTAATATAATTGCAGCTCACAATTTACACAATCTCAGTTATTATGTATATCCTTTCCTTTATTTTTTCAGTGAGATATGGCTTTTAAAATAATCTGATGGCAGTAATTATTGAATTTAGCTTTTGTGTTTCATAATATTTTTAACAAGAATACTTATGCAACTACTGTTTTACTTCTGGAAAATTTTCTTGTTTCTGTGTGAAACCTTTTTCTATCTTTCTACTATCGATGGACCTCAAATGATTCTGAACCCAACTGTTTGATTTTTATCTTGCAGTGAGATAGAAAAGTTGAAACTTTCAGAGCTTACCTGCCGAGAAGGCATTGTTGAGGTTGCAAAGATGTATGTCTAATTCTATTTTCCCATAATAGTGCAATATTTCCACTTCATGAATTTTTATTTTCATTTACTTATTCCTTGAATGCATGTTATTGGCTATAGCTTTGCTGGCATTTATTTTGCTGTAGATTAATTGACTTCAGTCATTGTTCTACATTGTTCAATGTCATTCTTGAAATCTGCTGTTCATATTTATACAAAGCCTGGCAAAGTGTGTACCCAGATATTATTGTTTAGTCATTAAGGTCTTCTGTGAGTACATTTCTTCTTTGTACTAAACATTTTATATCAAAAGTTTGCTGGTAGGAGTGTTATCAGTAGAAAACTGCTTAGAGATATCATCATTGCACTGTAGCTTTGATAAACTGTAAACTATTGTCATAGAAAATCCTATAGTTTCTACAGTAGAAGCACATACTAGTTTACATCTTATTTGAGATATTGCCAAGTTGCTTTTATATATTCCTGCTTATATGACACCAATGAACCTGAAAAGGCTACTGTACTGCTCTTCAAAATTTACATTATGACAAAATGTGCCCAATGCAGAATATATGGAGTGCATGACGAAGCCAAGGACAAAGCTTTTGAGTTGGAGTTGAGCTGGATCTGTGATGAATCGAAGCGCCAGCATGAGAAGGTACTGTGGGATATTTACATGAAGAATGGTCTCTGTATGTTTCTCCATTTGAATTTAAAGCTAAACTTCTTTGCTCACCTGTCATACAGATTCCAAATGACCTGTTGGAGCAGGCCAAAGCTGCTGCTCAGGCAGCTCTTGAGGAGATGGATGCTGACTAAGAAACAAGATGACATGTCCAGACTTCATGTTTTTGTTCTGTTGAAATCTTTTATCCCTTTGGGGTGACAGACTGGATATGGCCCATTTGTCGGATTTTATTTGATGTCATGTAAAACTCCGTTCATGGAAGTTTGAAACTGGCTTTACTGATATCATAGCTTTGTGGTTTCCATTCACGGTACTTGCGTTCATTAGGAACTTGCCCTTAGACCGATCTGCGTCTCTGCGCCAGGAGCAGGGTAAGCGTACATCAGAGTTGTAACTGTTTCTTGATGCACTGGGTACTTCTTCTGTTTGCCTTATATCACCCCTATGGTTTGTAGATTCACAACTGTGCTATCTTTTGATATGTATGTGATTGCATAGTTTGTCATGCTCTGTTTGCTTGAACTACTTTCAGCTTGGTTTAACTTATCCCTCTCAAAAAAACATAATTCAATCAGACGGCAGTCTGCTTTTCTACCGGCGAACAAGAGATTTGAAAGCTTTCAAAAGTAGTACTACTCCCGTATGGGCATTAAATAAAGTAAGGTCTCACGTGTAGGTGCATGTTAAAGTATTCGCTCTTACAGAGGAGGCAATGTTCATCAGTTCCCCTGTTGATATTGATTGATATTGATGCTAGGATAAGATAACACACCAAATTTTCTTTACCTAAATATCACGTTATATTTTTTAAAATTTAAAATTTTGAAACCTATAATATTCAATAATATTTTAGGACCCTAAAAAGTTTTAATTGAGAACTTTTATAAACTACAAAGTTGTAGATTACATTGATAACTATAACTTTCATATACGGCTTGTTCGACTCATCGTTCTGCAGTTGGCTGCTGATGCTGATGTTTTATGGTGAAAGAAAAATATCGTACCATAACTGATAAGTTGGGCCGCAGTTAAAGCGAACAAGGCGTTAGATCATGTCAATATCAAAGAATGTTTGATAATTTCAAATTTCAAAATCTATAAAGATACAATAATATTTTGGGACCCTAAATAGTTTTCAATTAAAAAAAATTCAAATACAAAGATGTAAATTGTGTCGAGAGATACCATTTAGATATAAAGTTTGTCTTATTTCGAGTCCATATAAAAAATCTGATTTATATAACGTTTTTAGATTGATCTGTTTTGACGTGGACAAGTTTAAAGACCGAGATGATATAAATAAATAAAATTTAAAATTTAAACAGTTAATTTACGAGTTTAGTGACCGAGATAATACCACGATAAAAGTTTAGAGATCAATGATGATGGACTTTACTTTATTTTATATATCGCGTTGGATAGGCTTGTCGGCCTAAATTGTCCAAGCCTCTATTTGCATTTGAAGTCCGGGGCCCTCCTTAGCTTAGGGCCTATGGCCCAGGTCGACCTTGTTTTTCCCCCTTAAGCCCAACAGAGAACCTTTCACGGTCCAGCTAGAGATAGTTTAACAATCGAAATCGAAATTGAAATAGAAACAGAAATAAAAATCATCAGGGTGAGAGTTCATCTTCTTCTCCAAGTTGATTTCAGTATTTCCTGACGGGAACTGCTGGGGAGCTGCGCCGCTCTCACCTCCGCCGGCGACGAGGATCCACAAGGTACACCGTCTTTCCAATTAGGGCTCTATGTATCCGGATCTATCTGACCCAATTAACTGCTTATACAAAACCTAGCTCTTTCTGTTCCCCTCCTAGTCTGCCTCCCCGCCGCCGCAGTTCCTCTCGCATCTGGGCGCCGTGCTCCTGCTTTGCCAGCGGCTCCCCCTCCCGCCCTCGCATCCGTCCTCCGCACACCGGCCGGCGACCCTGCGGTACGTACCTCCCTCTCCACTCCTGTCTCCGCTGGACCGTCTACGGCACCCGGCCCCTGTGGCTTCCCTGCGCGCCGCGTGCAGCCGCCGGGGAGCGGGCGGCCGCGTCGCGCCGCTTTGGGAGCGCTCATACCCCATAGCGAAGCGCTACCCGTGCGCTTAGTGTTTCAGCGCACTGAAGCTTGCGCTTAGTGCCGCTTTTTGGAACCCTGTTTACCGACTGATGAATTTTGTGTGGATTATTTCACTGGGGTTTTGGTGTTTCGTTTGCAGTAGTGATCTCTTCACTAGCGGCCTAGAGGTGACGAAAAAGCCTGACAATGAGCAGCATCGGCACAGGTTATGATCTGTCTGTCACCACCTTCTCTCCAGATGGCCGCGTCTTCCAGGTCGAGTATGCCACGAAGGCTGTCGACAACAGCGGGTTAGCTTCCACTGCCTCCCACTACCTATTTTGTTTTGCTTCACTTGTTCCCGTTTTCTATTAATCTTATTGATGAAGCCATGGTATATGTGAATAGGACTGTTGTTGGGATCAAGTGTAAAGATGGCATTGTTCTGGTAAGATAAGATTGGGACTTCTCTTTTCGCCCCTTCAGCTCAGTTCTAAATTTGTTGTTGCTCAAGCCTTGACTGGAGATGATTTCCTTTAGGGTGTCGAGAAGCTAGTAACCTCAAAGATGATTCTGGAGGGGTCAAACCGGAGGATCCATTCAGTGCACCGGCACTCGGGCTTGGTAATGCCTTTACAAGTGACTCAAGATTGATAATAGTTTTTTTTATGTAAAATCATGCTGTTGATGAAAAAAGAAAAATAAAATATAGGGCTAAGATTGAGTTCTGCTTAGGCTTTCTAATCTGTATTATTAACGGTTGAACATAGGAGCAAGATAGAAAAAACGTGCTCTATTATCTGAGTAAAAACATTTTATTTATTGAGATTTTATTTTTCTTTTAAATTTTCTTGCAGTGATACCTTTCTTGCAAAGTTCCATGTTCCATTAGCCACTTTTTTATGAATCGTATGTGTTTTCACAAATTACTTGTATGCTCAATTGCAGGCTGTTGCTGGTTTGGCAGCAGATGGCAGGCAAATTGTTTCAAGGACCAAATCAGAAGCTGCCAGTTATGAAAAGTAAGCACCTAGTCTTTTACACCCTGCGAGATCTTTTATATGATTATGTTTAAAACTTTAATGCACCAGGGTCTATGGAGAACCCATTCCTGTGAAGGAATTGGCAGACCGTGTGGCAAGTTATGTTCATCTTTGCACGCTATACTGGTGGCTGAGGTAATATTTGAACAGTAGTGGCCCATAAATACTGGAGGCATGGCTTTTATTCATCAAACATTATTTTTGGCTATTGCTCAACCCTAACATGGTTTCGGTTGTGTCAGACCTTTTGGTTGCGGTGTTATTCTTGGAGGTTATGATAGGGATGGGCCACAGCTCTACATGATAGAGCCCTCAGGAGTTTCCTATGTAAGTTGTTACTTTATTGTATCAATGTGAGTACGTAGGTTTATGGCTTTAGCTTCTACATGAATTATGCATTCTGCCAGTCGCGCATTCATGTTCAGTATGGTTGACGATGTTTTTAAGTTGCATTACACATTAGCAGTCTTGTGAATTTGAAATACATAGTGTTTATGGACTTCACGAACTTGAACAGAAATACTTCGGTGCTGCATTGGGGAAGGGAAGACAGGCTGCAAAGACGTAAGCTTACCATTTTTTTATTTCGTTTTTAATGCTCTCTTTGTTTCTTGTTCTGTTGCCAATGCATAAAACATAATCAAATAAGCATTTATGGCCTTATACTTTTCAAGCGGATATAATTACAACCTATCCCCTCCAATCACAAACAATTGGTGTTGGCGCAGTCCTCAAAAGCTTAAACACACCTGTAACTAGTAGTTTCTGTTACAAAATAATTACAAAACATAAGAAAATTATTACTTTTAGGAGATAAATCTACTCATATCATTTTCAAATACCCAAACTCAACATAAAAAGTAATATGCAACCAAAGTTTAGACTGATTGACTTAGTACATCTAAAATGTCATATATTTGTGACTTGGGGGAGTAGCTCGCTGACAAGGAAATCAAAAGAAAAACTAGTACCCTCCATATATCAAACCATTCAATACTTTTAATTATTTGATAGCTATGTTCTTTCAATGGAAGTTAAAGATTTTCAGGCCAATGGTAGCATACTGATATAGAATAGTGACTATACCATTACATTGTGAAATGATCGTTGTGCATAAGCTTCCTTTGTATGCTCATTTATTAGAGTTAAACCATTAAACATATAGGCAGGATCCATTAATATAATTGCAGCTCACAATTTACACAATCTCAGTTATTATGTATATCCTTTCCTTTATTTTTTCAGTGAGATATGGCTTTTAAAATAATCTGATGGCAGTAATTATTGAATTTAGCTTTTGTGTTTCATAATATTTTTAACAAGAATACTTATGCAACTACTGTTTTACTTCTGGAAAATTTTCTTGTTTCTGTGTGAAACCTTTTTCTATCTTTCTACTATCGATGGACCTCAAATGATTCTGAACCCAACTGTTTGATTTTTATCTTGCAGTGAGATAGAAAAGTTGAAACTTTCAGAGCTTACCTGCCGAGAAGGCATTGTTGAGGTTGCAAAGATGTATGTCTAATTCTATTTTCCCATAATAGTGCAATATTTCCACTTCATGAATTTTTATTTTCATTTACTTATTCCTTGAATGCATGTTATTGGCTATAGCTTTGCTGGCATTTATTTTGCTGTAGATTAATTGACTTCAGTCATTGTTCTACATTGTTCAATGTCATTCTTGAAATCTGCTGTTCATATTTATACAAAGCCTGGCAAAGTGTGTACCCAGATATTATTGTTTAGTCATTAAGGTCTTCTGTGAGTACATTTCTTCTTTGTACTAAACATTTTATATCAAAAGTTTGCTGGTAGGAGTGTTATCAGTAGAAAACTGCTTAGAGATATCATCATTGCACTGTAGCTTTGATAAACTGTAAACTATTGTCATAGAAAATCCTATAGTTTCTACAGTAGAAGCACATACTAGTTTACATCTTATTTGAGATATTGCCAAGTTGCTTTTATATATTCCTGCTTATATGACACCAATGAACCTGAAAAGGCTACTGTACTGCTCTTCAAAATTTACATTATGACAAAATGTGCCCAATGCAGAATATATGGAGTGCATGACGAAGCCAAGGACAAAGCTTTTGAGTTGGAGTTGAGCTGGATCTGTGATGAATCGAAGCGCCAGCATGAGAAGGTACTGTGGGATATTTACATGAAGAATGGTCTCTGTATGTTTCTCCATTTGAATTTAAAGCTAAACTTCTTTGCTCACCTGTCATACAGATTCCAAATGACCTGTTGGAGCAGGCCAAAGCTGCTGCTCAGGCAGCTCTTGAGGAGATGGATGCTGACTAAGAAACAAGATGACATGTCCAGACTTCATGTTTTTGTTCTGTTGAAATCTTTTATCCCTTTGGGGTGACAGACTGGATATGGCCCATTTGTCGGATTTTATTTGATGTCATGTAAAACTCCGTTCATGGAAGTTTGAAACTGGCTTTACTGATATCATAGCTTTGTGGTTTCCATTCACGGTACTTGCGTTCATTAGGAACTTGCCCTTAGACCGATCTGCGTCTCTGCGCCAGGAGCAGGGTAAGCGTACATCAGAGTTGTAACTGTTTCTTGATGCACTGGGTACTTCTTCTGTTTGCCTTATATCACCCCTATGGTTTGTAGATTCACAACTGTGCTATCTTTTGATATGTATGTGATTGCATAGTTTGTCATGCTCTGTTTGCTTGAACTACTTTCAGCTTGGTTTAACTTATCCCTCTCAAAAAAACATAATTCAATCAGACGGCAGTCTGCTTTTCTACCCGGCGAACAAGAGATTTGAAAGCTTTCAAAAGTAGTACTACTCCCGTATGGGCATTAAATAAAGTAAGGTCTCACGTGTAGGTGCATGTTAAAGTATTCGCTCTTACAGAGGAGGCAATGTTCATCAGTTCCCCTGTTGATATTGATTGATATTGATGCTAGGATAAGATAACACACCAAATTTTCTTTACCTAAATATCACGTTATATTTTTTAAAATTTAAAATTTTGAAACCTATAATATTCAATAATATTTTAGGACCCTAAAAAGTTTTAATTGAGAACTTTTATAAACTACAAAGTTGTAGATTACATTGATAACTATAACTTTCATATACGGCTTGTTCGACTCATCGTTCTGCAGTTGGCTGCTGATGCTGATGTTTTATGGTGAAAGAAAAATATCGTACCATAACTGATAAGTTGGGCCGCAGTTAAAGCGAACAAGGCGTTAGATCATGTCAATATCAAAGAATGTTTGATAATTTCAAATTTCAAAATCTATAAAGATACAATAATATTTTGGGACCCTAAATAGTTTTCAATTAAAAAAAATTCAAATACAAAGATGTAAATTGTGTCGAGAGATACCATTTAGATATAAAGTTTGTCTTATTTCGAGTCCATATAAAAAATCTGATTTATATAACGTTTTTAGATTGATCTGTTTTGACGTGGACAAGTTTAAAGACCGAGATGATATAAATAAATAAAATTTAAAATTTAAACAGTTAATTTACGAGTTTAGTGACCGAGATAATACCACGATAAAAGTTTAGAGATCAATGATGATGGACTTTACTTTATTTTATATATCGCGTTGGATAGGCTTGTCGGCCTAAATTGTCCAAGCCTCTATTTGCATTTGAAGTCCGGGGCCCTCCTTAGCTTAGGGCCTATGGCCCAGGTCGACCTTGTTTTTCCCCCTTAAGCCCAACAGAGAACCTTTCACGGTCCAGCTAGAGATAGTTTAACAATCGAAATCGAAATTGAAATAGAAACAGAAATAAAAATCATCAGGGTGAGAGTTCATCTTCTTCTCCAAGTTGATTTCAGTATTTCCTGACGGGAACTGCTGGGGAGCTGCGCCGCTCTCACCTCCGCCGGCGACGAGGATCCACAAGGTACACCGTCTTTCCAATTAGGGCTCTATGTATCCGGATCTATCTGACCCAATTAACTGCTTATACAAAACCTAGCTCTTTCTGTTCCCCTCCTAGTCTGCCTCCCCGCCGCCGCAGTTCCTCTCGCATCTGGGCGCCGTGCTCCTGCTTTGCCAGCGGCTCCCCCTCCCGCCCTCGCATCCGTCCTCCGCACACCGGCCGGCGACCCTGCGGTACGTACCTCCCTCTCCACTCCTGTCTCCGCTGGACCGTCTACGGCACCCGGCCCCTGTGGCTTCCCTGTGCGCCGCGTGCAGCCGCCGGGGAGCGGGCGGCCGCGTCGCGCCGCTTTGGGAGCGCTCATACCCCATAGCGAAGCGCTACCCGTGCGCTTAGTGTTTCAGCGCACTGAAGCTTGCGCTTAGTGCCGCTTTTTGGAACCCTGTTTACCGACTGATGAATTTTGTGTGGATTATTTCACTGGGGTTTTGGTGTTTCGTTTGCAGTAGTGATCTCTTCACTAGCGGCCTAGAGGTGACGAAAAAGCCTGACAATGAGCAGCATCGGCACAGGTTATGATCTGTCTGTCACCACCTTCTCTCCAGATGGCCGCGTCTTCCAGGTCGAGTATGCCACGAAGGCTGTCGACAACAGCGGGTTAGCTTCCACTGCCTCCCACTACCTATTTTGTTTTGCTTCACTTGTTCCCGTTTTCTATTAATCTTATTGATGAAGCCATGGTATATGTGAATAGGACTGTTGTTGGGATCAAGTGTAAAGATGGCATTGTTCTGGTAAGATAAGATTGGGACTTCTCTTTTCGCCCCTTCAGCTCAGTTCTAAATTTGTTGTTGCTCAAGCCTTGACTGGAGATGATTTCCTTTAGGGTGTCGAGAAGCTAGTAACCTCAAAGATGATTCTGGAGGGGTCAAACCGGAGGATCCATTCAGTGCACCGGCACTCGGGCTTGGTAATGCCTTTACAAGTGACTCAAGATTGATAATAGTTTTTTTTATGTAAAATCATGCTGTTGATGAAAAAAGAAAAATAAAATATAGGGCTAAGATTGAGTTCTGCTTAGGCTTTCTAATCTGTATTATTAACGGTTGAACATAGGAGCAAGATAGAAAAAACGTGCTCTATTATCTGAGTAAAAACATTTTATTTATTGAGATTTTATTTTTCTTTTAAATTTTCTTGCAGTGATACCTTTCTTGCAAAGTTCCATGTTCCATTAGCCACTTTTTTATGAATCGTATGTGTTTTCACAAATTACTTGTATGCTCAATTGCAGGCTGTTGCTGGTTTGGCAGCAGATGGCAGGCAAATTGTTTCAAGGACCAAATCAGAAGCTGCCAGTTATGAAAAGTAAGCACCTAGTCTTTTACACCCTGCGAGATCTTTTATATGATTATGTTCTAAAACTTTAATGCACCAGGGTCTATGGAGAACCCATTCCTGTGAAGGAATTGGCGGACCGTGTGGCAAGTTATGTTCATCTTTGCACGCTATACTGGTGGCTGAGGTAATATTTGAACAGTAGTGGCCCATAAATACTGGAGGCATGACTTTTATTCATCAAACATTATTTTTGGCTATTGCTCAACCCTAACATGGTTTCGGTTGTGTCAGACCTTTTGGTTGCGGTGTTATTCTTGGAGGTTATGATAGGGATGGGCCACAGCTCTACATGATAGAGCCCTCAGGAGTTTCCTATGTAAGTTGTTACTTTATTGTATCAATGTGAGTACGTAGGCTTATGGCTTTAGCTTCTACATGAATTATGCATTCCGCCAGTCGCGCATTCATGTTCAGTATGGTTGACGATGTTTTTAAGTTGCATTACACATTAGCAGTCTTGTGAATTTGAAATACATAGTGTTTATGGACTTCACGAACTTGAACAGAAATACTTTGGTGCTGCATTGGGGAAGGGAAGACAGGCTGCAAAGACGTAAGCTTACCATTTTTGTATTTCGTTTTTAATGCTCCCTTTGTTTCTTGTTCTGTTGCCAATGCATAAAACATAATCAAATAAGCATTTATGGCCTTATACTTTTCAAGCGGATATAATTACAACCTATTCTCTCCAATCACAAACAATTGGTGTTGGCGCAGTCCTCAAAAGCTTAACACCTGTAACTAGTAGTTTCTGTTACAAAATAATTACAAAACATAAGAAAAGTATTACTTTTAGGAGATAAATCTACTCATATCATTTTCAAATACCCAAACTCAACATAAAAAGTAATATGCAACCAAAGTTTAGACTTTGACTTAGTACATCTAAAAATGTCATATATTTGTGACTTGGGGGAGTAGCTCGCTGACATGGAAATCAAAAGAGAAACTAGTACCCTCCATATATCAAACCATTCAAAACTTTTAATATTTCAATGGAAGTTAAAGATTTTCAGGCCAATGGTAGCATACTGATATAGAATAGTGACTATACCATTACATTGTGAAATGATCGTTGTGCATAAGCTTCCTTTGTATGTTCATTTATTAGAGTTAAACCATTAAACATATAGGCAGGATCCATTAATATAATTGCAGCTCGCAATTTACACAATCTCAGTTATTATGTATATCCTTTCCTTTATTTTTCCAGTGAGATATCGGCTTTTAAAATAATCTGATGGCAGTAATTATTGAATTTAGCTTTTGTGTTTCATAATATTTTTAACAAAAATACTTATGCAACTACTGTTTTACCTTTGGAAAATTTTCTTGTTTCTGTGTGAAACTTTTTTTCTATCTTTCTACTATCGATGGACCTCAAATGATTCTAAATCCAACTGCTTGATTATTGTCACACAGTGAGATAGAAAAGTTGAAACTTTCAGAGCTTACCTGCCGAGAAGGCATTGTTGAAGTTGCAAAGATGTATGTCTAATTCTATTTTCCCATAATAGTACAATTTTTCCGCTTCATGATTTTTTTTTTCACTTACTTATTTCCTGAATGCATGTTATTGGCTATAGCTTTGCTGGCATTCATTTTTCTGTAGATTAATTGGCTTCAGCCATTGTTCTACACTGTTCAATGTCATTCTGGAATCTGCTGTTCATATTTATAGAAAGCCTGGCAAAGTATGTACCCAGATATTATTGTTTAGTGATTAAGGTCTTCTGTGAGTACATTTTTTCTTTGTACTAAACATTTTTATATCAAAAGGTTGCTGGTAAGAGTGTTATCAGTAGAAAACTGCTTAGAGATATCATCATTGCACTGTAGCTTTGATGATACTGTAAATTATTGTCATAGAAAATCCTATAGTTGCTACAGTAGCACATGTTAGTTTACATCTTATTTGAGATATCACCAAGTTGCTTTAATATATTCCTGCTAATATGACACCAATGAACCTGAAAAGGCTACTGTACTGCTCTTCAAAATTTACGATCTGACCGAATGTGCCCAATGCAGAATATATGGAGTGCATGACGAAGCCAAGGACAAAGCTTTTGAGTTGGAGTTGAGCTGGATCTGTGATGAATCGAAGCGACAGCATGAGAAGGTACTGTGGGATATTTACATGAAGAATGGTCTCTGTATGTTTCTCCATTTGAATGTAAAGCTAATCTTCTTTGCTCACCTATCATACAGATTCCAAATGACCTGTTGGAGCAGGCCAAAGCTGCTGCTCAGGCAGCTCTTGAGGAGATGGATGCTGACTAAGAAACAAGATGACATGTCCAGACCTCATGTTTTCGTTCTGTTGAAATCTTTGATCCCTTTGGGGTGACAGACTTGATATGGCCCATTTGTCGGATTTTATTTGATGTCATGTAAAACTCCGTTCATGGAAGTTTGAATCTGGATTGACTGATATCATAGTTTTGGCGTTTCCATGCACGGTACTTCGTTGTTTAGGAACTTGCCCTTAGACTGAATTGCGTCTCGGATCACACCAGGAGCTGGGTAAGCGTACATCAGAGTTTAACTGTTTGATGATGCACTGGGTAATCTTCTGTTAGCCATATACTGTGCTATCTTTTGATATGTATGTGATCGCATAGTTCGCACCAGTGCTTATATACATAGATTTGAAAAATATCAAAAGTAGCAGTACTCCTGTATGGGCATGAAAGTAATGTCTAACGTGTAGGTGCATGTTACAGTAATCGCACTTACAGAGGAGGCAATGTTCCTGTTGATATTCATGCTAGGATAAGAAATACACACCGAATTTTCTTTACCTAAAATTCACGTTATATTTTTTTTTGCCAAAAAATAAAATATATCATGTGCCTGTTTTAGCTGTTGTAAGCTTTTCTAATTTTGATCAAGTTTATTGAAAAACGGATGAGTATCTATAATATTAAACTAATATTATCAAACCCAACTTGACTTGAGATAGTACATTTATTTGGTATTATGTTACATTATAGAACAAAAGTTATGTACAGATGAAATAAATAAATAAATAATAATTTTCCCATGGATTTGCCACCATGGGAAAAGATAGGGAATCAAGGGGGGATTTGAGTTTCCAAATTAGCCCTAAGATTAGGATTGTTTGCTTTTGCTCCATTCAGAGCCCCTTTATGCGTTGACTGGATTGTGACTTGGAGTTTGGTCCTTTTAGGGTGTAGAGAAGCTGGTGAGTTCAAAGATGATACTAGAGGGTTCCAACTTCCAAGTTTCCAACTGGAGGATACGAGGGTCTGTTTGAATCCTAGTGCTAAATTTTAGCACTGCACTTTTAGCTCTAATTTTAGCACTAAATATTCAAATAGATATGCTAAAAACAACGCTAAAAGTGTTCAAAGACTATAAGATGTGCTAAATTTTTTAGCACCAAATGAGATCCTAAAATTTAGCACTAAAGTTTAGCATATAGCAAATAGATCCAAACACTCTCTCGGTGTGTACCACCAATCTGGCTTGGTAATGCCTTTACAAGTAACTCAAAAAATGATAGTGATTTTGATGTAAAGACGCTACAAAGACGTAAGCTTGCCGGTTCTTTTTTTAATGCTCTCTTTGTTTGTTGTTCTTCTGTTGCAATCACTTTCCAATGTATATAAAACATAATCTGTTAAACTTAGAGTAAAACCTCATTTTATTACATCCTGCTCCCTCCAGTCATGAATAAGTGATGCTTTATTAATTACAGCCTGCTCCCTCCAGTCATGAATAAGTGATGCTTTGGACACTGGCAGTTTTCAAAACACAACTTTAACTAGTATTTTTTTGGTATAAAATAGTTATAAAACATAGGAAAAATACTTTTATGAAACTAAATTTCAAGATAAATCTTCTCATATCACATTCAATTACCCAAAACCAACACATAAATTAATATACAACCAAAATTTAAACTGATTGACTTAAGACAACCTTAAAATGTCACGTACTCCCTTCGTCCCTAAATAGAAGTCATTCTTACTTTCTGAGAATTCAAACTTTCTTAACTTGAACCAATTATATATTCAAACTTTCTGAGATATAAATGTTGCATGTATTTTCTATAAATCTAATCAAACTTGAGAAAATTTAACCTGCACACACCCATGAGCGATTTTCTTTCTGGGACGGAGTAGTATTTGTGACTGGGGAGAGTTGCTTACCGAGAAAGAAAGCAACAAGAGAAAGGGTATCCTCCAACTATCATCTTAACATTCAATAACATGAATTATTTGAAAGATACAATGTTTTTTTCACTCTCTTGTGCTGCTTTGTGAACAAAAGTTATAAATCTGGATGCTAACGTTAGCATATTGATATGGAAAATATTGACTATACTGTTACATCGCTCAATGATCTCCTGAATATGCTTCCTTTTTATGTTCATTGATTAGAGTTGACATTAAAGCATAGGCAGGATTCATGTATATAATTGGAGCTCAAATTTTATTTCACCTTAGTTTTTATTTATATCTGATTAAAGTACACTACTAGCTTTATCCTTTATGTTCCATAATCTTGTTAACAAGAATATTTTGCTGATTGCTATTATATTGAATTTACCTTTGCGATTGTTCTTGTTTCTGTGCATACTTCTTTTATCTTATGGATGGACCTCAGAATGATTCTGAACCCTATGTTTGCATGTTCTCTTGCAGTGAGATAGAGAAGTTGAAGCTTTCTGAGCTTACATGCCGAGAATGCATCATTGAAGTTGCAAAGATGTATGTGGTCTATTTTCCCATAATTGTACTATTTTGCCAGAACGATTTTTCAAGTTTTACTTTTTTACCTGAATGTGTGTTATTGTCTATAGCCTTGCTGACATTAATATTTCTTTTGGTTTATTGGATTCATTCATTGTTCCATGTCATTCTAGAAAGCTATTGCTCATATTTGTACATTATCTGGCAAAGGGTTTACCCGGTTATCATTGTTTAGTAATTAGAAGAACTTCTGTCATTCGGAAGTTTTACTTTTTTTTACCGAACTTGTTTCATCTTTTTGTGCTTTTGAAATCTTTGATCCCTTTGGGCTAACAGACTGGAGGTGGCAAAGAATTGTCAAATTTTACTTTCAGTGCGATGCAAAATTTACTTAATGAAACTAGGTTCCGCTCATCGGTTCATGGAAGTTTGAATCTAGAAAGGAAATATAAGGACAATGTTGTTGACGTTCTGGTGAAATAATGCGCTATGTCTGTTTTCATCCCTTGAGCAACAAGCAGTTTTCTCCACCTGGACGAATTGCTCGCCTCTGTACCAGTTACGCACCCTCGCGGATCCAAGATGGGATCAAATGGGGGGCTAAGTAATGAAGATGATGGTTGACAATAAAGATTTAGTGATGATTTAGGGCTAATGCTACAGTAATTTAATGGAGAATTGAGGTGCACAAGGGGGGCTGCAGCCACCCCAGCCCACCTCCCGGATCCGCCACCCTGGACTGTGTGTCTGCTTGAACAACTGGGGATATGACTTCAGCTAGTTTTTTAGGTTTTGCACACTGCTATTTTTCGTATGGCTAGCAGACTTGTGTAAATGTGGCTCTTTGTTTTATTTGTTTATCTCTTAGGGCTTCCCCAGTGCAACATTTTTTTCTTGTAGCCTCAAATATCATGTAGGCTCGGATAAAAAAAGTAGGTGTTATAAACTTGTCATTGTATCTTGATGAAAATACATATGCTTAAGGAGAGAGAAAGTGGTCCATGCTAAAAAATAAGAGGGGGAGAAAATACATATATAACATGATAAAAGGAAAAAATCACTTTAGAAGGCACAAGTAGTGGTGGTTTGCATTGTGTAAGTAGTAGTCACAATATTTACTAGTCTATGTGGATCACTTTATTTGTACCGAAACCACAAGTAGTATTAACCTCCATTGATGATGCTCTTAGCTAGCACTAGTGATTAGATTGGAATCATCAAAAGCAAGTTTAGCCAACTTATCGAAGAAAGCGAAAGGGAACAAAGCACGAATGATTCAGGATAAAGTAAGGTATATCTCATGCAGCAGGTGAATGGTAAAGTATCCCTTCGCTTTCACTTACTGAGGAGGCAATCTTTCACAACCTTTTACTTAGGGTATCTGTAATGGTATAAGTCAATAACTAGCTCTAAGTCAATCTCTCCAATAATGTCACATTTTAGCAATGACTCATAGTATGGTTAGACCCACACTGACATCCTCACATGACCTTGGAACATGTGCATGAGCCTAGCTCTTAACTAAGAGTTAGTTTTTCTCTCTCATCTATTAAAGTATGAGGAAAATACTTAGAGCTAGCTTATAAACTAGCTATTATGTGTGCCCTAATTAACATTCTTCTGCGTAATAATGTAATAATGTAACGAAACATTCTCTAGCATAATGTAACGAATCCCCAAGTTTATTGATTGAGCATCTTCAAAAGTTCCTTACAAATTACTCGGTAAACAATGATTATACTGACTCAACGATATAAATACATAATTCTATTTTATCTCTTTTCTAATACTTTCCAATAATTAGCTTCGTAGGAAAATTAAAAAGGGCCAAAGAGGACGTTCGGACAGATATCACGCGCATATTTAGGAATTTAAATATAAAACTGTTGGAGTTTTTTTTTCTTTTTGTTAAAAAACGAAGAAGTAGAGTAACTTCAAATATTTTCTATAATTAACTCGCTAAATAAATAAGTTTAGCAAGTTAACAAAAATAAGTAACAATCTCAATTTATTTCCCCTCCAAAAGTTTTCTATATTAGCATTCTAAACTATTTTGTATTGGAAATCTTGAAATATTTTTTTTTCAACAATTTCTTTGTCCCTTACCATTGTCTCACTATTTTTTTTAATTTACTCATGTGTCCAATTCGCCTGAGAAAAACATATGATAGAGAGCGAATACGGAGTTTCACTCGTCAGGGAAGATATTTGTAAGAGCTCTTTTACCATAATGCTGGAGCTCTTTTACCAAAATGCTGGATGAGATTTTTTTTCCTTTTTGCTAAAAAAAAAGAGTTTACAAAACTCCTAGAGATGCTCCTATGGAGTCATTTTGAGAAGCTCTGTAGATGAAGAAACAAAGAAATAAATAATAGGAGAGAAATCGCGCAAATTCTCTTCTTAATATTGACGTTGTTTTTTATATATAAACAAAAAACTATAATTTTGAGCCCAACAAAAAAAAACTATTACCAATGTGGAGTACTAGGCAAGTGCCCGTGCGTTACAACGGAAAATATAATACCACAGTGATATATATATATATATATATATATATATATATATATATATGAGCGTGTGTTGTATCGTTAATTAAAAAGACATTGCAATCGTGTTGTTTGTCACAATAATATTACGTAAGTCTTCAAGAACAATAATTAAAATATAACTCTAAATTTCAAGTTCAAGATGCGGAGTATGGCTCCTCGTAGATAAAGTATGCAGGTGATTGAAATTGTAGTTGGGAAGTATTGTTAATATGTTGAAAAAATGTATCGATGAATTACCTCTGTATGTAGTTACGTAGTCAAAACCTCTTTATATACGATATTCTTTGTGAATACATCCTTTGTCGGTTTCTTCTTCCCCTTTCCCTTGCTCACGTCCTTCTCAGTAGGCGGCACGACCAGGATCTTAATGTTTGATCTTGCAGTGGCTCTGGATAACGCTACATACAATTGGCCGTGTGAGAATACTGGTTCTGGCAAGTATACCCCGACGGTAGGGATAGTCTGCCCCTGTGCCTTGTTAATGGTCATTGCGAAGCTGAGCCGAATAGGGAACTGCTTTCGCTTAAATTGGAAAGGAAACATCTCATCGTCTGATGGACATAAGGGTATGCGAGGTAGAAAAACCCTCTTTCCAGCATATTGTCCCAACACAATTTCTGCATCTATGGTATTCTTTTGGAACCCTCGTATGATAAGCCTAGTACCATTACAAAGTCCATTGGCGGGATCAATGTTCCTAAGCAATATAACCGGACAACCAATCTTTAGCTTTAACACATGTGGCGGTAGACCATTAGGTGTCAAAGTGTTAAGAAATTCCTGAGGATAGTAGTTGTGTGGATCATTCACCGCACCATCAAAACTATGGTACACCATCTCATCCCCATTAAAATGACCTATCATCTTCGTATTAATCATATCTACACAATCATTCCGCGTTGATAATATTGCTCGAGAGGTGATATAATCTTTGCTTGACATATTTGCATTGAGGTTAGGGAATATTCCATCGATTAGAGTATCAAGGTCACTATCTTCCCCGGCTTGCGGTACACATACATCAAGAGGAAGACGGATTTCATCATCGCCATTGGTCTCCTCAGAACCTCCACCGACGCGTAGCAGGTATTCTGCAAACCACGAGTCGCTCTTTTCCCTCATGTTGCGCACCAGTTTTAGATGTCGCATGGAATCCCAGAGGTATGACATCCGTAGTGAGGCACCGACTACCTGAGCCCTCGACCCTCTCCGAATAACAAGAAGAACTTGTCTGAAATCTCCACCGAACACCATGGTCTTCCCTCCAAACGGTAGCTCAGGACGGTCCATTATATCACGGAGACTGTTGTCTAGTGCCTCGACACCTTGCCTCTTCATCATTGTCACCTCGTCCCAAATAATAAGGGATGTGGTCCGAAGAAGCTTGGCGGTACCACTTTGTTTCGTAAAGCTTGAAAGGATCAAGATGCCCAAGAGGGAGGGGGTGAATTGGGCTCTTTTTAATTTCTAAACAAGAATTAAACCTATAAAGATCCACAACTCAAATGCGTCTTTGGCATTACGCACTCGGTTGAAGACATCCTTGCTAATGCCACGAAAGATAATGTTCTTCGCCTTGGCATTGTGCTTATCAAAGTTGAGGTCCTCCGCGAAGAGGGTGCCTCCCTTTGTGGCGGCTTTGAGCACGCCCACGTCAACGGCCTCTAGATAGGCCTCCATACGAACTTTCCAATAAGGAAAGTCGTCTCCATCGAACATGGGAGGTGGTCCATCCCCATGGGACATCTTGCTCTAGGCGGTGAAGCCTAATTTAGAGCAAACCTTGCTTTGATACCAATTGAAAGGATCAAGATGCCCAAGAGGGGGGTGAATTGGGCTCTTTTTAATTTCTAAACAAGAATTAAACCTATAAAGAGCCAATTAACCCCCTAGTGCCTACCGCTTGTGTGTCCTAGCTAGAAAGCGGTAGCAAGACAAAGGAAAGCGAAAACTTCCTACACAATTCTAATATGAATTGAAAGACAAGTGCGGAAAGTAATGCGGTAATAAAGAGCTAGGGAAAGAGATGCTTGACACGGTGATGTTTTGCCGAGGTATCGAGGAGTCGACACTCCTCCCTAGTCCTCGTTGGAGCACCTCGCAAGGTATAGCTCCCCCTCAATCCCGCGCAAGGGATGAGTGCTCTCTACGGGCTGATTCTTCGCCACTCCGGCTCGGTGAATCGCCCACAACCGATCACAAACGTCGATGGAGAAGGGCCGCCGACAATCTTCCGGCGATCACCTTCCTCCGAGCACCACCGGACCGTCTAGGTGATGTCGATCACCAAGAGTAACAAGTCTCGATCTTCGCTTGACTCACTCAAGCTTCACAACTAGAGGATGCACACTTGAACTCTTGGAGGAACTAGAGAGAGGATGGATGAATTCGTGAATCACTCTCTCTCTCTAGGGCTCTTGCTCTCTTCCCAACCTTCTCAACAAACTCAGCAACTCAAATGAGCAAAGGCAAGGTGGGAGAGAAGGGGGAGGGGCTATAAATAGACCCTCTGAAAACTGCCTCGGGCTGGCAATTTAAGTTGGCGACGGACGCTCCGTCGACTAGGCGACGGACGCTCCGTCGCATGCCCAACGGCTAGTTTTTGTTCATAGTTGAGGCGACGGACGCTCCGGCGCCTAGGCGACAGACGGTCCGACGCCTCTGTCTAACGGCTAGTTCTGACACACTGTTCCCAGCGACGGACGCTACCTCACTGGGCGACGGACGCTCAACCACAGCGTCCGACGCTGAGTTCTGGCTAGGGTTGAAAAACACCCTCTATGGAAGGTCGACGGACGCTCTTCCCAGCGTCCGACGCCTGGCCGACGAACAGCGTCCGACGGACCCTGAAAAACTTAGCCAGAAAACAACCTCTCTGGAAGGCCGACGGACGCTGTGGACTCAATCACCCAGCGTCCGGCGCCTTTGTCCAACGCGACGGACAGCGTCCGGCGCCCCTGCCAGGAGCGTCCGACGCCCAGAAAACGATTTTGACAACTCCGTTTTTCGTCGCAATGAATATGGAAGTTGTTCTAGGCTATCTTACGGTCACCATAGGCTTGCTTAGAGCTAAGGAAGTCAAGTGTGCACCACACCTAAATCATGAAGCTTTCCTAAGTCAAGCTACTAATCTCAACCCCTCTTAATAGTACGGTCAAAGGTAAAAAGAGAAGCCCTATCTAATTCTAAGTGCCCTTCATCTCCTTATGGAACTTAGCCTATCATTCTAGGGTCTTCATCATGTCTCCTTGAAAACCGAAACAATATACATCTTGGGGGCTAAGTGATGACCATTAGAGCCCATTCTCTTTGATCACTATGGCTAAGCTACGTATAGCCTCTGCAAAACACACGTTAGCCATAATAATCTCTAATTGTCGTTAATCACCGAAACCAACTAGGGCCATGATTCTTCAAAGCTACAGAAGGCCCCACCATCGATGGAGAGGGGAATCTTGAAGCGCGAGTGGGCAGTTCTACCACCAGGCATTATTGAGGCCGCAACACCAGATGTAGCTGTTGCCACTGCAATCTTTTTCTGAGTGCGTATAGTAGCAAGAAGGGCTTTGTAAAGATAAGTCTTTCTAGTCCCACTAGGACCATCCACAAAGAAGAGACCACCGTCCTCAGTATTAATTGAGCACATAATCTCATCGTATGCAGCTCGTTGCTCTTCATTAAGGGTGTCTGAAAGAGCCACATCTTCCTCATTAGCCTCTATGCTAGTCTCCTCAAAAATCTCTCTAGGAATATCACAAGAGGCATCATATGTGTCATCGATATCAGGAAGTGGGTACATCTTTATATCCTTCTGCATTGATTGTAGCAATTTTCGAATATCTATGAGGACCATCTGTTCCACCATGAAGGCGGATTGATTATTGCGCTTGTAGTCCTCCGACATTGTCTCCTTGTGTTTCTCCCACAATGCAAACACATCACTGGGCTCACAAAATACCAGTATTGTTGCAAAGAGCCTTCGTAGCGCATATGACATCATCCACTCAGTTGCCTCAGAAAGACTCTCGTCCAACGTGTTGTTCTCTTCGATTAGACCCCTTCTTTCTGCCGCTTCACGGAAGGTTGGTAGGGGTACGCCATCAACGGTCCTTAGACACTCAAAGGAGGTTGCACCTGCCACGTGGTTCAGGAGAACCCTAAGATAGTAACACTCACCCTCAGCTGGATTGGCAGACACAATTCTTCCTATTTGTCTTAATTTCTTTTGTTTCCTTCTAATCCATTCCTTGTCCCGTGGATCCCATGTATAAAACTCAGGGAAGTCCCGATACAATATACCTTTGGCAGTTTCATCTGTCCTATTCTTGTTAAAGTAAGTTGTAAGCATCGACTTTTCAATACCTGGACGATCAAGCACTCGTTGAACCCCCTCACGACAGTGAAATGACACCATGTGCATGTCTGGAAGATGGAGCTGTAAAGACTACACAGAAGGGGACCTATCGCTCAAATCAAAACCGTATATCCTCCACAAGGCTTAAGGAGGGGTTACCCATCTAGCATCTCTGTACTGCTTGATCTCATCGATGTTCCCTTCATTGTCCTTGTCAGCCTCTCTCACAGCCACTTATGCCCTATCATGACCCTTGTAAATGTACTTAAATAGATATTTGACTGCCTTAATGCTCCCACATTCCTCAACATTAATGTGGCAATTGAATAGACGTAGGAGATATGGGTTGTAAGGCATGACCCATCTATTGTCAAGCTCGTGTCCACGAACCTTTTCTTTGCGCCCGTCTTCACGTCGTCTATACACAGGGTATGAATCCTTGCCCTGTATTGTGGCATCACAGAAAGGTCGAGGGTAACGATTCTTGCATGAATCACGACCCTTTGTGCATGGGCAATTACGATTAAGTGCTCCGCATGGGCCATGCATCATGTGCTTAGTAACCATCTTGTATAAGTCTGGATACTTCTTTTTGTTTGGGAGCTCAACTGAAATGAGAAAATCATACTACTCTGGGCACGTGATCTTGTACTTGCTCTCCATGATTAGCAAAAAATGTGCATGCGGTAGACCCCTCTTCTGGAACTCCACAACATACACATGTGCTTTGACCTTTCCAAGGATATCCTTTTTTAGTAGCCTATCCTTTAGCTCTTCCAGTTTTGCTTTAAAGACCCGAACAATGAGATCTGCATGATCCTGTGGTGTTTGGCGAGGGTAGAGTTCTCGCTTGATCTCGTCCCAGTTCGGGTTACATGTCATAGTGAGGAAGATGTCCGGTTTACCAAACCTCCGTACCAGAGCCATGGCGTCCATATACCGACGCCTCATGTCACGCGGGCCTCCAATAAATGATGAAGGCATCACTGTCCGCTTTCCAACAGCTTCTACTCTACCTTCACCTGCATGCAGGCTATCCACCAATCCTTGGTACAGGTCAGCCCTAATCTCCCTCTGATGGTTGCGTATATAATCTAATCGAGAGCTCTCAATCTTGATATACGTGTCAACTGCAAACTGTTGGAATAGATGCTTGTCATAAAGTATAGGGTTAAATATTCCTGGACGCATCTGAAATTTGTAGCAGTAGTAGTCACGCACAGACACACATAATCTACCAGGGGAGTCTACAGAAATAAGCCATGAATTAGAATTGTTTGTAAAATAACCATTGAGATACATGTATGTTCAATATTAAATAACAAACCTGTTTCTTCTTCTGACCCACTACGAGCCTTCTGTAGAGCACGATACTCCGCGACTTCTTCCATACTAACTCCTTTCTTTGGTATATCCATGTGCCAACCAAGCTCACCCTTAGGGAATAATAAAGGGTATGAAAGAGCATCATAACATCCATGATATGAGTGAATGACGTGTCTGCTTCTATCTTTCCCATGTAGAACAACACTATTTTGAAACTAACCAAGGAGTTCGCTTCCCTCGATCCAAACAACAGCCACCTCTGAAGCCAATAGTACATTGTATGTTCTCTGATCCAATTGCTGATCAAGGTTTATTGTGACACGATAGTCCTCGAGGTGGTCTGCCTGACCCACACTCCTAAGATGTTGTGAGTATGGGTTGTCACGAAGGATAGCCACAAGCCTCTCAATGACTTCATTGTCTTTTTGGCACTGCTCTTCACGACTTCGACGATAGCGGTGCTCAAGGCTTGGATCATCGTCGTAGAAGTAAAGCTCAAGATGTCTAGGCTCCTCACCATCTTCTCTGCCAAATGACCTTATGTTGTGATAGATCTGGTCGTGCGCACGGAAGGTGTATATGCCACTGTTTTTCATGCTTGCAGTAGCGCTATCGAGGCGACAATATAGAGAAGTGAAAGAGAAATGCCCATTGAAAAACCTAATGCTGTTACGAAAGTGTCTAGCATCTGCGTCATTACTTGACCAAAGCCTCATAAGCTCATCAGGTACTTCTGGTTCACTAAGCTCGACCTTTCCACCGCGATAACAAAACCCAGGTGGTTCATGCTCAAACCTTTTTGCATTGCAGTGCTTGCAATTTGCAACGGGTTTTAGCATATGGGTGCCCGTAGGCATGTTACTATACACCTTTTCGTATCGATCAGGTACTTCAGGGACATAAGTCGTGTCTTCCTCAAAGTCTGCTTGGACATCATCATCATATTCCTCATCTGAAAGGAATTAGTATGGAAGATTTGATTTCACCCACAATAGTAGTTTAGATAAAACAGTGAAATAATTGATTTATATTTAGTACTTTGCACAAAGCCACAAATACCTTGCCCAGCAAACAGATACCCTTCATCCTCTTCCTCATCCTCTTCAAATATATCTCCCTCATCATCATCTATGATCGCCAAAGATACGTGACTTAGTAGAACTATGGGTAAAACAAATAAAGGAGTCCAAATAGTTTTGAGAAGATAGAAAATAGTGTAAATTACCACTATCATCAAATATGGGTGTCATCATGGTGTCTGGCCTAGGTCCTGTCATTTCTGATAATCATGTAATGACCAGGTTGAGTTAGATATAATATTGTATATGATAGAGGCCACCTAAATGGGAAAATGAGGCATCAATAATTACTGTTGTTGGTCAGGACTGATTGAGGCAAGGGTGTATTATCATTTAGGTGTTCTTCCACCATGTGTTCACAATCATCAAATAGTGGTGCCATCGGTGTGGCTAATGTAGCTTGAATGTTGGGTCCTGCATTTTCTATTAATCATGGAATGACCATGGATCGATTAGGTACAATATGGTATATAGGTCATCTAAATAGGATAGTGAGACATCATTATTTACCTTGGTTGGTCAAGTCAGATTGTGGCAAGGGTGTGTTAATATCCATGCGGTCTTGAGCTGTGCAGTCATTATCTTTATTAGATATCCTTGTGTTCAAACCAATACGACACTCAAACATCATGTTACGACGGGTCAACAACGCATGTCTTTGTCCAGATGGAACATGTGATCTATGTGTTGGGAATATATGAGTACATCCATCATCCCTGACTCCCTCATCATGTGGAGGAATATAAAGAGGTGTTGCATTGGACTCTGGGATAACCCAATCACTGGAGTTTGTCGTGGATCCATGAGCTATGGATGGAGTCACAGTGGGCCACACAACCTCAAGAATATATATCGGATTTTCCATGGCGATAGACTCTGGGTGTAAGGTGTGCTTCTGCTTTTCTCTGAATTTTTTGTTAGATAACTTCAATGCCTCCTTACGCTTGGGTTCACCATTACGCATCCTTTGACACACACGTCTTGCTTCCCTTTGTTCAGGTGTCATATTTTTGTACTTGTCACTATAATCTCTCCTTCGTGATGTACTTTGCACACATGTTTTATCAATAGTGCTCTCCTCTATGGTATCCATTTCTAGTTCATCTATCAATGTAATCATACAAAAATAACCATTAGCTTATTGATTCATATTAGCATTATAATTGTGGAATATCTAAAATATTACATGGTAATTGAGTCAACAAGTTCTTATCAACATTATTATGTGTCTGATAGGAATCATTCCTATGCAACCAATCATCTGTTTCAACAGGATCAACATTTTCCTTATTCGATGCAGCCTCGTCATCTACAAAATAGTTGCACATTAAATATACATGACAAAAAATCATGTTAATTAATTCCTACATATATATAGAAATTGGTATCTTATATTTGTTACCATCGATAGATTTGGTAACATGCTGCTTTTTTCTTTGATGATAGGATTCACGACGCCTCTTATTAATTACATCCTTTTGATCCTGAGACATTGCAAGCCATCGGGCTCTATCCCTTTCTCTCCTACGTTCTTTAGCGTACTCTACAATTAATTTTTAAATAATATAAATTAGCACATATATATATATACACAATGTAGTATTTGATAGTATGTTGCATTATCTTACCTTGTTTGGAGGTGTTCGTCTTGTCTTCTAATGGTGCACGAGAACGATTATTTTCCATCGCACAAATCTATAAAATAGAATATAATACAAGTATTTTTTTAGAAACTTAGAAAATATAATGTATATTATCCGTTAATAAAGAAAATCAGAATACAAAATAAATTATGAATAAAATTATTGTTATAAACTGAGTAGAGGTCTGCATGCTTCAAAATTATTACATGAAAGGATGTACTAAAAAAGAATCTTTTCAAATGATATGTATAAATGGAAACAAAGAAGATTTAGGCATCGGATTAAGGTCTTAAAGGAGCACATATACAACAAGAAAAGGAGGTTCCACCAGTGGAGACGAGGACCAAGACCAACACCGCGCTTCTGTTCTGCTCACCCTCCCTCCCTCGCCCTCTGCTGAGTTTTGTGTCGTCGCCATTTGCGATTTCTTTGGAGGAAAAGGGAAGCAAGCCAGCGCGAGCGCGGAAATACTCCACAGATTACAGATACCACTCACCTACCGCTCCAATCCGTCCCTCCACCAAGCAGAAGAAGCTTTGCATATCTCCCTCGCTCCTCCGCACACCGCACGTGCAGGAGGCCGCCGCCGCCGGGAGCTCCCTCTCTATCTCTCTCCGTTGGATCCTCCGGCATCTCGCGGTCCGGTGGATCGGAGATCCGGCCGCTTCCTCGTTCTGCCGGTGAGTTGGTTTCCTTATTGGAATCTTGGTTATTCTTATTCCCTGGCTCTGTGAGCTGTTCTTGTTCTCAGTCAGATCTAAATGCCTCCCGTTCCCTTCGTTTATCTCTCTACCCATTCAGTTTGCTATGGATTTGCCTATAGCGTGGACTCCATCCATGGTGTGATTAGCTGTTTCTGCTTCTTGCACAGCGTTCAGGATCATGCCATTCGGCCTTTTGGGACCAAATTGTTTTTTTCTCTCTTGGGACCAGAGAAAGTTAATATTGATCCATTCGGTGAGGAATAGAGATACCTTGTCATATAGGGGCATTTTGTTTGCTGATTGGCATGATTAGAATGTGATGAAGTTGTGTATATTTTCTATAGTATGAAAATTTATTGATATACTTCTCCCAATATGTTGTACTGTAACGCGATTTAATTTTGAACACTGTAATGATTTGCACATGTGATTCTCTCAGTGATGGTTGATGCCCAACTATGCATCATTGCCCTTGAGTTGAATCATCAGCTATAGGCAATGCACCATGTGTGCAGTTTTAGTTCATAGTAATTTAAATCACAAACAGAGCTCAAGTAATCCCCTGTTAAGTAGCAAGGTTCTCTGAAGTTTCTTTTGAAAGTGAAACCATAAAATACCACGTAGATAGCAATGATCCTGCTGCTATTAGACTCACTGCATGCAATGTGCCCATTAGTGTGTGATTTAGGTGATTTCGTGTAGGTTGAGTTGTTGAATCCTCTGAATGTTACACAGAAAGTTTTGTGAAACCCTCATTGATGTGCAATGGCAGCAAGCAAACAAGAAAGGGCTTGGAGAAGGTTGCAACCTTCAAGGCTGGCCAAAATGTTAACCTAATGCCCTACGCAGTTTGCCAAATATTTGCGATCCCTGATGGTGCTGGATTTAAAAAAACTCAATCTGGCATGATCTTGCAAGTTAAGACTCTCGTGATGTTTTAACATGACAGTGCCAGTGGAGCTCTCAAGATGGGTAGCTGTGCTGAAGTTGTTGTTTTGATTCTGATAGTTTTTTTTATAGTTCCTTAAAGGATGTTTCGTGTCTAGAGCAGTTGCAAAAGACACAAGTGCTTTGAAAAAGAACAAACGAAAGGTGATCTGTGAGACTGTTGACATCTTTACTGGTTGTGGTTGTGCAGCAAGCCAGCAAGCTGGTATGTATTGTTAACACTAATGTTGTACTGCTAGACAAAAGATTTTTTTTGAAATACTAACTGATGAGTGATGAACGAATGCCTATGCAAATGCTGCATGACAATCAGGTCACAACAATGCAACGCATGGCAACATGAAGTCATAACTGAAGCCTGGCGCTCTTGTGCTTTTGTCGGATGAGTTGGGTTGTTCAGCTCAGGGCAGCGGTGATGTGCTTAGGTATGAACGAACCACCTGCAAATGAAAAGAAGATAATACATTTCATGCAGACTGCATGTGTACATTTGAACAGGATGAAGGATGTCCGATTCTCACCTTGTGTGCTTCGTCTAGGGGTCTTGACGATGGTGGTAGGCGGAGACGGACACGTGGATGGACTGATGACGATGGTGGCTGTGCGGCTCGAGACGGACACGTGAATGGACTGATGACGATGGCGGCAGGCGACGTGTGGATGCACCGATGACAGCAGGAGACGGCTGGGTGACGACCCGACGAGCGGCGGCGTGCGTCGTCGTGCGATGGCAGCAGGCGACGGATGGAGGCCGTCGATCGGCGGCGTCGTCGTGCGATGGCGGCACTGTCGATCGATGGCGTCCGACGGGCGGCGTCGTCGTCGTCGTCGTCGTGCGATGGCGGTAGGCTGTCGATCGGCAGCGTCCGACGGGCGTCGTCGTCGTGCGATGACGGCAGGCGACGAACGGAGGCCGTCGATCGGGCAAGATCGTGTGACGGCGGCGTGGGTGATCGTGGGCGATTTAACCTGGGCGCTGATAGGGGAGCGGCAGCCGGAGTAACCGGGGAGTTTGGCGTGGGTGATCGTGGGCGATTTATCTCTATAATTTGATTGATTTGTGACGGGTAGTCTGGCCCGTCTGGCCCACTTGTCGGCGGCGTAGAAGCCGGGAGCACTTACGGTCGGGCCGGGTTTTGCTTCACCGGGGGACGATTGTGTTTCGTGCTTTTTAGCTGTAGAGATAGAGATTTTGGCGGATCCTTCGTTGCAGGTTGCGCGCGTGCCTTAATTAACTCAGCCGATCAGCCAAAAATCGGCAATTGCTATTCTGGGGCAAGGCGAAAAGGAACAAGAGCAGAGCAGGCGGCCAACCCAACGCCAACGCGGTCCAGCCAAGTCCAACCCACCCCACGGCCCCACCCACCCACCAGCTGCCGAGTCGGTCGCCGACGCGTCGCCAACGGAAAACTTGTCAAAGCGCCGACGGGTTCCACCGCGCCCGTAATTTCAAGGGAAACCGTCCCCACCGCCGCGGCCGCCTCCTCACGGACCCCGAAGGCCGCCGTGCCTCCCGCCCCGCCCCTCGCCGGCGACCATCGGCCGCCGGCGACGCCCGGCATGCCGCCCTCCCGCCTCGTCCACCTCATCCTCCTCGCCACGCTCTCGCTCCTCCTCGCGCAAACCCTAGCCTCCTCTTCCCCCTCGCCCGCCGCGGCGGCGGCGGTGGGGGCGGCGGAGTCCAGCGACCCCTGCGCGGCCGCGGTCGCGGACGGCGACGGCGACGTCCCGCTGTGCCCGGTGCGGTGCTTCCGCCCGGACCCGGTCTGCGGCGCCGACGGGGTCACGTACTGGTGCGGCTGCCCCGAGGCGACCTGCGCCGGGGCCCGCGTCGCGCGGCGCGGCTACTGCGAGGTCGGCGCCGGCTCCGCGCCCGTCTCAGGCCAGGCGCTGCTGCTCGTCCACATCGTCTGGCTCTTCGTGCTCGGCGCCGCCGTCCTCCTCGGCTTCCTCTGATGCGCTCCCCTCCGCGTTCCCGCAGGTGTATTCCCTCCCCGTAACCATTGTTGTCCCTTCCCGATCTTCTGTTGGTTGGTTCTTAGCCTTCTTGGTGTGCTGTTGAGGGCTGAGGAATGGTGATGTGACGATTTCGTTGTAATTTTGAGAGGATTCGTCTAGAGATTGTAACTCGGTTCTTTCTCAGATTTGTTGGGTTCAGCTGTGCTCCACATTTCGGAGCAGAGCTTGTGATGATTGGTTGTCAAATGTTGTAGGTTGAGATCATGTAAACAGTTGTAAATTCTTTGCTAACAAATTACATTGATCAGATTGTTGCTGTCCAGAAATTTGAGATTGATGGGAAATTGAATTTGAACTGCGATTGTCATCTCAGAGCTGCCAAAGGCTTAGCGATTTTGAAAATTGCAGGGGTGACGCTGTTTCCAAAAAAAAAAATGCTATAATGCTTTATAGTCAGTGATGATCTTGCACATGAACATAATTCAGCATATCTCGCGGCTTTGTAGGGCAGCATTTGGGGCAATTTTCCCCTACATCCCCAAAAATCAGCAACATAGGCGCTGACCCTTTCCAAACTTTCTCGATTTCTTTCAAGATTTCCTTATGGATTTAGAAGTTACGGGCACCGTGTGTTTTAGAAGTTGACAACACACATTTTCCCCCCTGTGTATATTGATCTTTTTCCTTCTTTTTTTCTTGTCATGAAGCACATACCACAGATTATAAATCATAAGTAACAAACCACAAATCATAAGAATTTTTTTTTTCTCGTTGGCATAAATCACAAACCACATGTTACAAATCACAAGTAACAAAACACGACTTACAAGTATCAATTTTTTTTCCTATGAAAAGACAAATACATAGAAATAACAAAAACAAAATTCGTGTGTTGACAGCACCTAAAACGCACATATGTTGTATTATATAGCATTTCTCATCATATAATGTTTTGTGTGTACTGTTCAGGATATTTTTGTAGCACTATTCTTGCTTTTGACGGGGTTCTAGTGCCAGGATAATCTCTGCTCATACCCTTCCCAGGTGGCGTTGGTTAAGCGGCAGCAGCCTGTTCAAGCTTTAGATGATCACCGTTCAACCCCTTCTGCACGCAGGGAGAGCAGATCATGTATGTTCCCTACTTGGGCCAGGGTAATTAGCCCAATCAGGCCCAGCAGGTCATGGATTGGCACGTTGAATACGCACCGCTAGGCCTGGTAAATGGTAATGGATTGCAATCCATACTAACCGAGAAAATTACTATCACAGGACTCGAAACAATGGGAATAGTAATGGATTGCAATCCATACTAACCGAAACAAAATGCTATCATAGGACTCGAAACGATGGGAATAGGAGAGTATCTCTGGTTGGCGTTTGGTTGGTTGTTGAGTGGAGCCTGGCTCGTATCTGGGAACCAGGCTCCCGTGAGACAGGCTGTGGAGATGCAAGTATTGTTGTTTGGTTGTCTATATATAGAGAGAGAGTCTGGCTGAGAAGAGATAGTGTTTGGTTGCCTGCATGAAGCCGCATTGTATGAAACAAAAATTAAAAAAATAAATGATTTTATAATTTTTAACTTATGTAATTGCACTCTAATAGCTTTATTTTACTTTTAGTATCTTAATCTATTTTAAAATATACTAATATTATTTAATATACGCTAATCAAATGTTAATAGTATCGTTAACAGAACTTATGTTGCACCATGCGAGCCTGGCTCACCGGAAACGCAAATGAAATCCGTATCTAGAGAGCCAGGCTCTGGGTTGCCTTTTACATCTGGAGAGACAGGCTGAAACCTTGATACAGACAACCAAACACCCGAAACTTACATCTGGAGAGCCTGACTAGGCAAGATACAGGGAACCAAACGCCCTCTTAGGGACGACACCGTCTCTTGAAAAAAAAAATGAGCCCAATGGAACGTCTCTAACATTTGACGCCACTTTGAGCTAAAAAAAAATAAAATTGACGCCACTTTAAAATGGGATATCTCACTTGGGATGTTCGAGTCTCTCGAACCAAACACGCTTAGATCGAAGGACCTGAGCTCTTTGGACTGTCTGGTCTTTGGACCATCTCTGCGGTGGCCTTGAGCAGACTATTGAGCTTAAATCGACGACTAGTACACATTGAATTCTGTTCAACAAACAATACAGCGATAATTCTGGCCCCGTTCGGTTGTTCTTGAACCCGCCCCGGGAACTATTCCTCCATAGTACAAATTAGTGAAGGAACGGTTTAGGCCTTGTTTGAATACAAATGTATTGCTCTCAAATCATATGGATTAGAGTAAATTGAAGTATATATTAGTTCAAATACACTTCAACACATGTGGTTTAAGGGAGATACATGCGCATACAAACAAGAGCGCATACAAACAAGACCTTAATTGGGAATTGATCCCAGAAAACCGAACCAGGAGCTTGCAGAGATGCAAACGAATGGAGTAAACACAGGCTCAGGCAGCATATACTGCAGGCTAACAATCCAACAACATATTATTATGTGTACAACTAAACTGGCTCACTTCAGGAACAACGACAAACTAGTACTACTACACCTAGAGAAACAAACAGCCTCAAGAGGCTAAGGAGCAGCAAAGCTTAGTTAGACCGACAACGATGATGTTCGTCAGTAGACTGCGGCGGCTTGGCTGGCGAGAGATCCATGGATCACTCGTCATCCTGCAAAACCAGCTTTGTATTAGCGTTAATATTGCCCATTTGTTTTGGACTGCATGAACTACTTGTGTCATTTCTCCTTCTTTCTATTCAGTAAAATAACTACATCCATGATTCTATTTGGGCCACTAATTAAGCGAGAAGTACTCGAACCCAGTGTATCTCATGATTTGAACCCAGTCGCTGCCAAATCTTTACTATTCATTTAACTCGTATTTGGAGGAACATCCTATAACAGTTTGTATCGATTTGGCATGAACGTCGTATATTCGTGTTAAAGCTGTGTACTCGACCAAGGGAAAAAGTTTGTATTAATTTGGCATGAATGTCGTACACCTGCACAGCCTTGTACTCCACAAAGAAAAAATATCTTTGTATCGATTTGGGATGTTAGCTAATACTCCCACCATTAAAAAAGAATACAATTCTCACTTCCTAAAAATCAAACTATTTCAAGATTTACTAAATTTATACAAAAACTACTAACATTTATGATACCAAAAAAATATCATTATATTAGTTATGAGATACTAGTAAACCTATTTGGAAACATAAATGTTGATATTTTTCTATAAATTTTATCAAAAACTTAAGAAAGTTTAATACATCCTAAATCTAGAGTTGCATTCGTTTTGGAATGGAGGGAATATGTTGCAAGGTCCATTATATATTTCTATTTTATTTTTATTAGCAAACATGTCCCACGTGTTGCAACCAAACCTGATACGTCTTAATATCGGACATTGTGCTATCAAAGTACGCTAGTTACATCCTAGAGAAAAGTCTTTCAATTGTCATCTAAAATTATATACATCCTTTATATGCCATTGGAAATTATAGATGCTTTTGATTGCTATTTATTTAGATTTTTTCATCCCTTATTATATATGACATTACTACCAATTATATATTTTTCCAACAATTAAATTAAATGTTGCGCCAACAAAAAACAGGAACACCAACATATCTAATAAATGTTGTTGAGGGCATTGACGCGGAAGGACAAAATGATAAAGAAGAAATGCTTCCATATGTTTTTAATAAATTAAAAAATCATTTTCAATTTTCACTTGGCAATAATGTTTTTATAAATTGACATTAGTAGGCACACGCGGGAAGGAAAAATTAAAACTAATTACAATGACGGGAAGATGTAATTTTGGATGGCATATGAGGAATTTTCTTATAATGGGGTTTTCACGCTCTAGGTCTAATTGTTTTTTATATAATATTTTATTTCTTTTTCTTGGATTTCTTTATCTTAGCTCGAAAATTTTCATGGGAACCTTTTTTTCTTTGTAAAATAAATTTTTCTTATGCGATAAACCAATTTTGTTGTCAATTCCTATGGGAGACAAAAAAAAAAGTTCGAGATTCACTTTAATTTGCGACAAAATCACTTGCAAGCTGCAACAGTGTATGCGAGCTGCGGCCCGTTGACATCCCACGCCTGGGCCTGGCCCACCGAACTCGCCACGGCTGGAACGCTCAACAGTGAACACACCAGCCGCACGGCTCCCTTCCCCGTCACAAGAGACAAGACACAAAGCGAGAAGCTCGAGCAAGTCCCCGAGGAGCCAGCGGGAGAAGAGGAGAAAAACCCCCACCCACCGTTCCACCCCAAGTGCCAAACCACAACCAGTGCCCTCGGCTCCTCCCCCCGCCGGCCAGGAGATCGCGCGCTCATCGGTCATGGAGTCCGTCTAGCCTCCGCTCGTCCGCGCCCACTCCAAGCAGCCGCAGCGGTGATCAGGTGAGGGGCCCTTTCTTGTTCCTTGCACTGCTACATGCCTACGGAGTACATCGGTGCGCGACTTCTCGAGACCGTCGCCCGCCGCTCGCTTCCACGAATCAATCCGGTCGCTTGTCTTTGTTTCTCGCACGCGTTTCATCTCTCATCTATCGCCCCCGAGTCCCCGACCCCGCCGGTGCCGGAACCTAGGGACTCAGTGCCCCAGTCCAAGGGCGTTGCTTTGTTCCACCCTCAACGCGGCACTTCCTGGCGCTGTTGGGTAGGCTGCGCGTGCCCTCTAGGTAAAGCCCCTACTTCCTATTGTAGTTTTCTGTACTGAGAAAATTTGATAGTTTGGACTTTGGACTTTGGGTTCACAAACGGAAAATTTGCCATATTCGAGTTTGGAATCTTGGAGTTCATGCGTCCAAAGCAGATTTTTGTTGAAACTCAGCTGTTTTTAGTCGGATGAAAATGATTTCTTTTTTGGTTGGGGCGTGCAAATCGAAGGTTTTTTATTTGGCTGTTGAATGTTCTACTTGTTTGGTCTTGGCCTCTTGGGGACGAGGGGCATGCATGCATTCTAGAGTGGGAGAGGAACCTACCGATCGAGCTTCAAATGGGTTTGTTGGTTTGGTGAATCAACAAGAGGTGACTTAGGCGAGGCGCCACTGGTTGAGAAATGGGAATTCAGAGGACACCTGAATGGTAGAGATAACCATCCTTGATGATTCGGCATTGTTAGGAATTGAGAATGCAGTCAGTCATGTCCTGAATTTTCTGTAATGGCTAAATCATTAGACAATAAGTGTTCTGTGACTAGACCAAATCAGCTAGTTATGCAGCCACATGGTGTCCATGATCCTTTTGTCTGATATATTCCTCTCTATCACTTGGTGAAAAGTTTGCAGAAGTTAGGAAGTCACATGTGAATTCTAAGCACTATTTATTTTTTCCCCCAATCTGTAAATCAGGTACTGACGACATGATCATTAACTGTGCTTTCTTCACACAGGAACTCAACTACTGCAGGTTGAGATGAACCGTCCATCGAATTTCATGCCTACTCCTGAACAGGATGTTCTGGATGTAAAGCCCTTGAGGACATTGGCTCCAATGTTCCCTGCACCCCTGGGTGTTAATACATTTAACCAGTCAACCACACCACCATTGATATTCGTCACTCCTTCTGGACAATTTCAAGGGGGTTTTGGGGGCTTGGAATAATTCTCGTGCCAAATCATTTTTCGCTTTCGGCGGCGAGGATGCTAGTGGAGGCAATGATCACACATTTGGTGATCGGAATACTGGTAGTGGCAAGGCTGCCGCTTTTGGCGATCAGGATGCATTTGATACCCAGAATGTCGCCACTGGTGCGCAGGATGCTGCTGGAGGCCAGACTGCAACAGATTGGAAGTCAGATGTGAGTGCCAATCCTAATGGCCCAATTGACGCCACCCCCATTTCAGCTTACAGGTCAACACAGCCTGATGTTATATCAATTGACGATGACGACGATGATGAGCCTTATGATGCTAACAAGACATCAGCATCTGGACGCAAGATCAAGAGGTCATCCCGGCTCAGCGGATACAATATGAGCGATGGTTTGGTAAGTGATCCCTCCAACAGCATGAAGGTTAAGCGCCCCAAATCCTCTCACAAGAAAGCTGCTGCTGACAATGAGCATGCCTTGCTTCCTCCATCAGATGATCCCAGGGAAACTGTGGAGGCAGTTCTCATGACCTTTGAGGCATTGCGGCGTAGGCATCTCCAAGTAGATGAGGCCCAAGAGACTGGCAAACGTGCAGATCTGAAGGCTAGTGCCATCATGATGGCAAGAAATATCAGGGCCAACACTGGGAAGAGGATAGGGGTTGTTCCTGGAGTTGAAATAGGGGACATTTTCTACTTCAGAATAGAGCTATGTATTATCGGGCTGCATGCTCCTAGCATGGCTGGGATTGACTATATGACTGCCAAGTTTGGTGATGAGGATGATTCTGTTGCAATATGTATTGTTGCTGCAGGTGGTTATGACAACAATGATGAAGATACAGATGTATTGGTTTACAGCGGTTCAGGAGGTAATAGCAAGAACAGTGAGGAGATGCATGACCAGAAGCTTGAGAGGGGTAACCTAGCTCTTGAGAGGAGCTTGTCCAGAAAAAATGTAATCCGTGTGGTTCGGGGCTATAAGGATCCAGGTTGCTTGACTGGGAAGGTTTATATTTATGATGGCCTCTATAGGATTCACAAGTCATGGAAGGAGAAAACGAAGAGTGGAATATTTTGTTTTAAGTACAAGCTGCTGAGAGAGCCAGGACAACCTGATGGGGTTGCAATTTGGAAGATGTCCCAGAAATGGGTAGAGAATCCAATAACTAGAGGCAGTGTTTTACATCCAGATCTATCATCTGGTGCAGAAAATCTCCCAGTATTTCTTGTTAATGACATTGACAGTGACAAAGGGCCACACCATTTCACCTATACCACTCAAGTCGAACACTTGAAACCACTCAGTTCTGTGAAACCTTTACAGGGTTGCAGATGCCTTAGTGTTTGTCTGCCTGGTGATGCCGACTGCTGTTGTGCACAGCGTAATGGAGGCAGCTTACCTTACAGCTCATCGGGATTGCTTGTATGCCGCAAGACTATGGTTTATGAATGTGGTGAATCCTGTCGGTGTTCTTTCAATTGTCGTAACAGAGTAACACAGAAAGGAGTTAGGATCCACTTTGAGGTATTTAAGACTAGAAATCGCGGCTGGGGTCTTCGTTCATGGGACGCTATACGGGCTGGTTCATTTATATGCGAGTATGTTGGTGAGGTTATTGATGATGCTAAAATTAATCTGAATGATATTGAAGATGATTATATATTTCAGACGTTGTGCCCTGGTGAGAGGACATTAAAATGGAATTATGGACCTGAATTGATAGGGGAGCAAAGCACAGATATTTCAGCTGATGCCTTTGAGACTCTACCCATTAAGATAAGTGCTAAAAGAATGGGAAACATCTCACGTTTCATGAACCATAGTTGTGCTCCTAACGTCTTCTGGCAGCCAGTTCAGTTTGACCATGAAGATGATTATCGCCCGCATATCATGTTCTTTGCTTTGAAGCATATTCCTCCCATGACAGAGTTGACTTATGACTATGGTGACATTGGAGCTGATTCTAGTGGTGTACAGTCTCCTAGAGCAAAGAACTGCCTTTGTGGATCCTCAAATTGTCGGGGATTCTTTATCTGACTGTGGAAACTGCATTTTCTATCTATCAACATTCAAATCTACCAGCGAGGTAAAAACTAATAATTGATCTTTTTTCGGTTCTGAGCATCAGCCATGCTTCTAGTAACCAATGAGTTCCTGGGCTTTCTTGTTTCGTCTATTGTTTGGTTAAGGGGTTGAGTTTTCATAGGCAACCAGTTTGTGTTGGTACTATTCCTGTCTTTTTTGTTTGCTGTTGATGTTTCTTACTGTGAAACCATGCTGCTAGTTAATTTTGGTTCATCTGTCGATGTATCTTCCATCCTAAACAAGTTTCATATCCATGCACTGTCGCATGATGTTGGCCAGAACAATTTCTGTTGTCTCAAAAATGGGATTTTGTTAACCAATTCTTGGTGTTGTGGACTTCAAATTGTTGTGCTGATTCAACAGATAATGTCACAATACAGCATCAAATTTTCATCATCCAAAATTATCAGTCCATGTGAAAATGTTTTATGTGACATTTTCAATCAAGTCCACCTATACTTGTGGAAACAAGTGGAACGATCTCTTACTAATGGTCTTACATTTTTCGCAGATCCTTTTTTGGTGCCACCTAAAGGACAAGCAGGACTGTTTGAATGGCTTACATCACTCTGTCGTTGTGGAACCATTAAATTAATTAATGTCAAGCTTTTAGATGCCAATTCAGCAATTAACGCACAACTGTTCCTTTTGTGGGGGAAGAATGTTGGTCTTGCAAGATCAATTTTGTATAGTTTGTAGACTTGTAGAGCATTTAATGCTGCTAATCATGTGCACCTTAAGTCTTTTGGCGCTTCAGGTGGTTTAACTGAAGTTACTGAACCCTTGTCGTCAGATTACCGCTGTTATGCTGACATATGATGATGGTTTAATGGTTATCTGAATTATTTCGTTTATTGTTTTGTTTGGTTTCAGTTAGTGTCTTGGAATGAACTCTCTCGTTTATTGTTTAGTTTCAGTTAGTGTCTTGTCTTGGAATGAACTCTCGTTTATTGTTTTGTTTGGTTTCACGTAGTGTTTTGGAATGTGTATACGAGGGCCTTTACGGTGGTGTTTTGATTGTTTTCCCTGTTGTTCCGTTCCGTAAAACCCAACCTATTTGATGTTAGGGTTAATTGGATCTATGCCATTATAATTCTTTCGTTTTTGAAGCACACCATCACAACTTACGAAACTATATCAGTGTCATTATAATTATTTGCTACTTTAAAATACGCCATTATGTACACCTGAAAACGTATTGGACCCACTTTTAGACGTCTTTAGACTAACGTATTTTCGTATGGACGTTTTTGCCCCTGCTAGTCTCCTCCTGTACACTCTTTGACATAATGGGCTCACTTGTCATCCCTCTCCCGTCCAAGCTGCTACGTAGCTCTCTCTCGGTCTCAATGCCACCACGGCCATTACACGTGCTTGTCAGTTCCTCCTTCCTGGTCACATCGACTCTAGCTCAATCGCAACCCACCCTGGACTCACATCTCGCTCGCGCGGCGCAAGCCAAGCCAGTACAGCCCTGCTGCGGGCACAGTGCGCCACTCCGCCGGCTGCAAGCCGCCTGCCCTCGTCCAGCTGGCTGGACCTTCGCCCTCGGCTGAGCACCGCGCGCAGCTACCCAAAACGCAATTCGTCCGCGCGCGCGCTCGGTCGGCAGCGGCGTGTCTGGCTCGCCACGGACGCCTGCGCGCGCGGCGGGCGACGGCCTGGCTGGCTCGTCGCGGACGCCCACCCACGTGCTCGCCCGGCGGCGGCGCGGCTGGCTCGTCGCAGACGCCCGCACGCGCGCTCTGCCAGTGGTGGCACGGCTGGCTCGACGGGCTCGCCGGTGGCGCGGCACCACTGGATGCGCTTGCCCGCCCACATGCTCAGCCGGCGGCGGCACGGCCAGGCCGCCCCTCCCACGTGCTTGTCTAGCACTTGGCTTGGCGTGGCTAAACTCCCGCACTCGAACACATGACAGAGCATCTCGTCGCTTGGCGCTGGAGATGGAGAAGACAGAGAGGAAGGGAGGTTGTGGGGAAGATGACTGACGAGTGGGTCCCATGTGTCGGTGAGTGAGAGAGAGAAGAGGAAAGGGGCAATCTTGTCCATACGGATATACGGTACGCTCCATATGCCTGCTGGTGGGCCTAAATTGTCTCCAAACGTATATAATGACATATCTCAAATATGTGTAGAGTTCCAATGGCAGTAGCATAGTTTCATGAGTTATGGTAGTGTGCTTAAAAAACAGAAGAATTATAATGGCATAGATCCAATTAACCCTTGATGTTAATGATGTGCTTCGCTTGCTTGATGCTGTTTTAATTAATTACGATAATTAAGAAAAGAACACTTCGTACTCCCTCTGTATCATAATTAGAGGACGTTTTGGAGAAGCTTTGAGTCAAACATTGGGAATATAAATCATCAATAACTTTTAAGTTGTTGAGATTCCAAATGTGAAAATTATATAAATAGATTTATCTTAAAAAATAATTTCATAAAAGTATACATATATCATTATTCCATAAATATTTTTATAAAAACAAGAGGTCAAAGTTGTGTTTGGAGACCGTATCGTGTCCAAAACGTCCTCTAATTAGATACGATGGAGTACAAACAATCAATTCGCCGCTATAGGCAAGTAGAGCAAACAGAACCTAGAAATTATATTATTTGTCATCCTCTCGACGACACATTCTAAAATCATCGTTCTAAAGTTTTTTACACATTTGTCATCGCGACGACATCAGTTCATACAGATTTGCCAAAACCGTCATTTTTCTCCATCGTGAACGTGCCAGGTTAAGCCAGCCAGTGTGGACACGAACACGAGGGGGAGGGGGAGACCATGGTGCCCCTGGCCTCTCAACAATAGCCGGCGCCCGGCTTCGCGCATGGCGAGCCTCCTAGTGGCGCGCTGCGTGCCGGGATAGACAAGTCGTGCGCGCTGAGCCACCCGCGGCTCTAGCGCATCCAGGCGCGGCTACCGGCTATGGAGGCGTCGGTGGGCCCGATCCGCACGCCGCGTGAGGCGCTCGCCACGGCTGAGCCCAACATCGACCGCGCTAGGTATCTCAAACACGCTACAACTACAATAGAACGAAGCTCTGCAAGCAAGGAAATGTGACACAGAAAGGTTGCAATCGGATCATGAGCAGCAGCCAGCAGCAGGAACTACGCGATGGCTACTGTGTCGTCTATACAGCAGCACGTGTGTAGCGAATCCAAGGAGCATGCAATCCACCACACCATCCCAGACGATGAGACGACGTGGCGGCCGGGACTACTCCGCCTCCACGCGCGCCATCCGGGGGAGAACGTGCAGCGCCACCACTCGCTTACCGGTGCCACCGACCACGACCACCTTCTCGCCGCCCTGTGCCGCCACGCACACCTTGCCGTCGCCCGTCGCCATCTCAGCGCCGCCCTTGAGCCTAGACGGCGCTCAGCGCCCCGCGCTTCTCGTCGCGGGCGAGCTCCGCCACGGCAGCGCAGGAGCCACGACCGCCGGCGAGCTCGGCCCCGACGACGTCTCTCTGGCTCTGCTCTCTCGTCTCCCGCCGTTGGAGATGGGAGATAGCCGGACTTGAGCGCGCGCGCGTGGAGGGACGCGGCGCCGATGCCGATGTCCAGCATAGCTGGAACGGAGCCAGAGAGCGCGGCGGTTGCCTGCAGCGCGAGGGAGAGCGAGAAGGAGTTGCTGAGGAGGCGTGGCGCCCGCGGCAGGAGCGAGCGGAGTAGCAGGGCTTGCAGCGGGTGGCACGCGCGGAGGTAGCCCCGCATCGCCGTGGTGACGAGGAACGCGTTCGGGTACACCGACTTGGCGACTTGACTAGGCGCGCGTGCGCGGCCAGGTGCTCCGGCCGTTCCGGCGCTCCGCCTCCCCGCGCGCGCATCGCGCGAGAGAGCTCGTGACGCGTCGCGTGCGTGGAGCGCTCAGCGTCGAGCGTCGGCTATTGTTGAGAGGCCAGGGGCACCGTGGTCTTTTCCCCCTTTGTGTCTACGCTGGCTGGCTAACCTGGCACGCCACTGCCGGAGCTGTATGAATCGATGTCCCACGATGACAAATGTGTAAAAACATTTGGAACGATGATATTTAAATGTGTGTCGTCTAGGATGGCAAATAATATAATTGCCCATCGGGATGAGCTTCGACAGGAGCAGCCTAGTGGGACATCTGCCATGTTAAGATTTCTCAGAATAGTGTCACAACATTTACACATAGTCAAATACATTGGCCAATTTTGCCATACTCAAATCTCGCCCTATTGATAACAAAAAAATGGCTATGCTACAAAAGTTTGAAGACACAAAAGAAAATGATAGTCAAAGCATCCTCGTGGTGTTCCCAACTGTGCATTCACATGTACATATATGCTCCTTGACTCTCTGACCAAACGTTGAGAACGCCGAATCTGCAACTTGATATTTACCAGCTTACCAGCAATCTGCATTTTAGTTTGAAATGTCAAAATGATTACAATAAAACATGTGCTCCATAAGTAGAACCCACGAGATTTATGAGAAATATAAACGCATCTGCAAATGAAACAATTAACCTAACACCCTTAAAACTAAAGAAAACTGAACATAAAGTAGCAGGAATATCATCAAGCTGAACAGATGGTGTAGCAAGATAACCCATTTCATAATACACATTCATGCTACTGCTAGAATAATGTCAACGTAATTACCATCCTCCATGTAAGGTCTTCTGGTCCAAGAGGCTGGGCAGGACTTGAATACAGAAAATGTCTTGAATACTGTGAATGAATCAGGAGTAAATTATTAGTCATCAATAATGAACCTTTCCAGTCCGTATGTGCAGTTAAGAGTTGGATAAAGAGATCACCTTCACAAGATTAGACTGAATTTCTCTTATTCTTTTGGTATTGATTTCTCTTAGGTACTTCACAAGCCAACCAGGTTGCACAGCATCACTCGATGAAACAAACAATGCTATCTGTGAAATAAAGCTCATCATTCGCATTGCAAATTCACGCTAGAGTACAAAGGTGTTTTGAACAACAGCAGCTTAAATGGACACTGTGATATGCAGTTCCAGCATACTGCAATCATAATCTGCTGCATCTGCATGTAGCATGCATCCACATTGCAGACAGTAGTTTGGTTTACAGTGTAGTGATAGGCATGTTCTCTTTGTGTACTCCAGATCAGTATCCCCAATACACCTCATCTTGGTTGATACTGAGTTAGTGACCATTACAGCCAACACCTTCATTACATCACAATGCAAGTGCATAGCAAGGAAACAATCCTGAGGTATAGTGACTTTTCAGTGACTAAAATGTTAAAGAAGCTACTAGCCTAAAGGGCTTATTGGAGCCCAAAACCAAGGGGTACTTTTGGATCTCTGCTAGCCTGCCTTAGTTTGGAATTTGGAAAGAGCCTAAAAGGGTAACCTTCTAAGGTTAGCTCACTTGTACCAGTAAGGAAGTATTTGTCCTTGGCAGAGAGCCTAATAAGTTCACTCTCAACAGCAAGACTCTAGCAGCAGTAAAATTACTGCAATTTCCCATGATCCCACTTTTAACTGCTCCTAATAAAGCATGCAAGTAAACCAATTAACTAAAGAGACAAAGCACCACAGCATAGCTACATCAGGATAGTTTGTCCACCTGATCATACCCAAAGTCAGTAAATGTCAAAAGAAAGAGGTCACTAACTGTCTAAGGTGTAAGTCATCAGTAGCCTTGGGGAACAGAATACCGGAACTACTCCCCCCGTTCCAAATTATAAGTCATTTTGGCTTTTCTAGGTACATTATTTTTGCCATGTATCTAGACATAATATATATCTAGGTGCATAGCAAGATCTATGTACCTAGGTAAGCCAAAACGACTTATAATTTGGAATGGAAGGAGTATCATTTTATCAATAAATATGCAACTATCAGTCTACAATTCTACTGTTAAGGGTACTGAGATACAGTATTTGTTTATATTAAGGGAAAAAGTCTACATAACCCCCTGACCTTTGACTATGTGCCTACTATACATCCTGAACTACGAAACCGGGTATCTAGCACTCTAAACTTTCTCAAACCAGACAAATAACCCCCTAGGCTGGTTTTGCTAGTGGTTTTGCACATGTGGCGCTCCAAGCTGGCTTGTTTCAATGATGTGTGTCCCCAACCCCACCTATCAGCCCGCATCACCACTGGCCGCTCCATGCATACCATCTGCCGACCATGCGGCATGCGCACGCACTGCTGCCTGCACCTGTCCCACTCCCACCAGTCGGTTGCCATGGCGCTCGCTACCGCACCACCGCAACCACCTCATCCTCACTGGCATCAAGCTCGCCGGCGTGTGCACTCGGTCTTCGGCACCTTCGTCTACGAGCTGGTCATCCTGACCGGGGCGCTCGGTGTGGTGCTAGCTCCACCTAGAAGATGCTCCAGTCCGACACAGCAGGCGGCCATGCTAGTGTGAATCTCGGCCCTCCTTACGCCGTCGTCGTCGATGGCCTCGAGCGACATCACCACCGGCACCTCGGTGCACTCGTCCTCCTCGCGCAGGAACGATGGGTGCAGCTCGCTGATCCCGTAGAACAACTATGTATGGAGTACTAGAATCTCTCTGCCTTCCTCATCCGCTTAGCACCATCTCATCTCGTTCAGCTTTTGCAGGTTGCCCACTTTGTGGCCCACAGCTAGCACTATCAGGGTAGCAGAAATATCAAAAATTCAAAATGAAACTTCAGTTCAGCATGATGATTGATGGCAAAGCATGAACACTAGCACTAGTAGGGCTGTAGGCATGATGATTGATGGCAAAGCATGGACGCGGAGGCCCCCGTTGCAGCAGCAGCTGGACGGCTCGACACCGGCGAGGCGCATGGCCGGCCACGCCCATAGCAGCTCCTCGGAGAGTCCGAACGCCGCGAAGCTGCGGATCAGCGAGGCGAACGACGTCGGCGCAAGGTGCCTCAGGACGACGCCCCCCGTGGGTGCGCAGCTCCGCGACGAGCTGCCGCGCCTGACCAGCGGCGTCGGGGGCGGCGGCCTCCCTGCAGCGCGCGAAGGAGTGGAGCAGAGAGACATAGCAGCTGAGGAGGTGCTGCGGGTGGGCGAGGAGGTCGTTGGCGCTGTTGGGCAGGGAGCGGAAGAATCGGAGCGACGGGAGCGGGTGTGGGGTGAGCTGCGGGAGATGGGGAAGTCATGTTGTTCCGCCATGGGAGATGGAGCTCGAGGTAGGGGATGACGAGTGGGGACTACGGTCACTGAGAGAGAAGGTGTGGAGAGAGAGAGAGGAGAAGGGCCTGACAGCTAGGTCCCGCAGCCACTGTATCACAAGTTGGAGCGCCACCTAAGCAAAACCAGCGCCACGTAGGCAAAACCAGGTGTCCAAAACCAGCCAGGAGGTAAAATGACTGGTTTTGCAAAGTTTAATGTGTTGGATACCCGGTTTTATAGGTTAGAGTGTTAAGTAGACCACCCATAATACGTCAGGGGGTTATTTAGACTTTTTCCTTATATTAAGGGATGCAACTACCAAGAGGTCACTCATTTTATGTGCAGCAAATCAAATTTTGAGCTTGTCCCTATCTTGATACCTTATCCCTATGAGAAGAGATCTGTCAATGTATCTGACATTAGTTAATGATATTAAAAGCTGCCTGGATTGCCATCTTTACCTCCATATAGTCAAGTATTCCTTCAAATGGAAGCTCCAGTTCATCACTTATTATAACTGGAATACAACCACTGACGATTGCATCAAACAGGCGAGCAGAAGATGGGGTATCCCCAGCCGGACTCAAGCAAAAAAGAGACTTGCGCATGCCATCCTGAGCCGCTGCTTTTCCCAGAGCTCCAGCAGAACCTTCTTCTATAATTATGTCTTCTGCACTTTTTAGTTCGTCCACAAGCTTACTGCGGATCTTTCCTCCCTATAATAATAAGAGATAAAAAAGGTCAACAAAATAGATACATATAAGCATAGCCCCTCTGTTAAAAAATGTAGGCCATTTTAATTTTGTCCTAAGTAAAACTTCTTCTAACTTTGACCACATTATAGAAAAGATATATTAACATCTACAATACCAAATAAATGCACTACCATGTATTGCATATGGCATATTTAATGAAACTAATTTCATGTTGTAGACGTTGGACGGTTGGAGCATTTTTTTTATAAACTTGATCGAAGTTAGAGAGATTTAACTTAGGGACCTACAAAGGGAGTACGGCAAGTAAAATTGGGAGTTTGCATGCATATATAATTTCAAACAATCAAAAACCAGGGAGTGGTACCAAGAAACTTACAGCATTTCTCTTCAGTCTTCCTCGAAAGAACAGCAATATACTTCTTTTGAATTGAGTTTCTAATACACACTTATGATCACAAAGATTAACATTTGGAACATATGGAAGGATGACATCCTTTTCTAGATATACCTGTCCAGGTTTATACCTGAAATAAGACGGCAAAGTGATGCATCCAATTACTTTTCCAAGGTAAAGTGGCAACTGGCAAACAAAGAATACCATACCAGTTCCCGGGGGAGTCCATATCAGGTAGAAGCCATATTGCCTTCTTCACAAATCTCCGGACTGACTTAAACGACCACGGATGATGAACAGGAATGACATGATCTCTGCCTTCTGAACGTTGCCAAGCAGGCTGATCTGTCACCCACTTTAAAGCTTCCTGACATCAAGGAGTAATGATGATAAGGTCCTCTTGGAATAAATAGAAGTGAATAAACAATAAACTAATTTCCATACACACATATAAAGATTTTAAATGATTTTCCTACTGTCAATATAACTAAACTCAGGCAATGTTATCTTTCATTATAATCTCAGATATAATTGGGGAAACAAATAAAATACTCTTAAATAACTGAATGCATGGAAGGATAATTTTCAAATTTCATCAACAAATTTGCCTACATAAAGTCATAAACACTACTCTGTCCATGTGGGTGTCCTAAAACAGACATTTTCTGAAAATTAAACCTTAAGAGATGCTCCCACACCCTATAAAGTGACTTGCATTCTTGATTCTCCAGCAAGAAGTAACTGATTGTCGTGAAGAATGGCACATAGAAAATGTCAGCTTCTTCTTTCCGCTGAACCCTAATAACACTCTTCAAAAGTCTTTGTGATTCAGGTGCAAGGAGATCCGCCCACAGCCAGTAGTCAATAGAATGCTGCAAATGTGAATGCAGAAACAATTTGATTGTGTAGACAGATGGATAAACTTCAATATCTTAAAAATTATATGATGTTTAATTACATGATTACACACATGATCTTTAGCTGCAACACAATATGCCTTAAACTATAGCATGTAAGAGATGTATCATTTTGAATCCAATGCATAGAATCAAGTGCTAATATGATATCCGTAGCTATAATAGAGAAATCAAAGTGCATTGCTTTTGGTATGAACTTTGCCTGGCCACCCAAAACAATGTCAAGACTCAAGAGTCATTTATGGTTTAAGAATTCTGAAACTGGTTTAAGAATAAGATGTACTCCATAGTACTCTAATCTATCACATTCATCTCAACAGAAACTTTCCATAATGAAAAATCATGAGTATACTGCATAAAGTCTCACTGGTCAAAATGTCCTATTTATGAAAGCAGTAGCTGACCCATGCTACAGCAGATTGGAGACTACCAGCTCTAGAGATCTAGTCTAGTATACAAGTTCACAACCCATTTCAGTAACATCTCCACGCCTTCCAAATTCTAAAGCATCAGAGAGCAGATACATCGGAAACATCAGAAAGGAGACTAGGATAGTACAATTTCCCCACTTCCAATAAGGAAACAAACCGCGTGAATCAATGTGCTCAACTTTTTCAGCATTACGGGTAATGCACCTACTCTCGTCACGATCAACCACACTATACAACCAAATCGCCAAGTACGCATCTCATAGCATTGCAGCTATAGGAAGGTTAGAAGGGCTGTAACGATTTTGATCTTTTAATACTAATTGAAAGGCCGGGGCGAGCTTGCCCTCGAACTCGAAAAAAAAAAGCTTAGAAGGCGGAACAAAATGCAATTCGATCTCACCGCACGCCGACCTGCTCGATGAGGCGGTGCACGGGGCTCCCATTGGACGTAAGGTTGTCAGTGTCACGGTAGGAGTCCCTGAAGAGCCTCAGCAGATCGTACGTGAACTTGCTCGGCATCTCGTAGACGTAGACCCTGAGCGGTCCCGCGGCCGGCGCGGGCCATGCGGGGTCCCCGTAGAGACGGGCCTCCTCCTGGACCCGGATCGCGGGGTCAAGTTCGCCCGGAGCGGCGGCGGAGGCAGAGGGATGCGGGTCGGAGAGGAAGCGGTCGAGGGAGGCGAGGAAGGACGTGGTGGCGCTAGGGCTCGCGAGGATGGCTGGGGCGGGTCGGCGCGAGGAGGGGGAGAGGATGAAGTAGAAAGCGGTTAAGAGTATGAGGGAGGCGGCAACGGCGGCGAGGAGTCGGCAGGAGGAGGAGGAGGAGGTGGGGCGCGAGTGTGCCGGGGAGGGAACTGCTTCCCCGCCATGGCGGTGAGCCGGTGACTAGCGAGCTACTGAAAGGCAACCTCAATTTATCTCTGTGTGTCATGCTCCTATCATATTTATTTTATCGGTATTGCTTAGATTAGAAGGTTCGGCGTTTCCAGACGCGGCGGGTGGCGATTGGATAACGATTGGTGTTCGTCCGCCTGCAAATATTTGGACGCGGTTTCCACTCCACCTCTCATTTCTCTCTTGGAAAAAAACTGTGCTCCGTTGCAGAAGAGGTCCGCACCGCCACTGTTGCCTCCTTCCTCCACCCAAGCCGACCACACCGCCATCTCGCTTGGTTGACGCAGCGCCTCTCCGGCCTCTTCCCTGATCTAGATCCATCGGGGTGCCTCGCCGCCGCAAGCCGCAACCATCCGTTGCGGCAGAGGTCTGTGCCGCCACTACTGCCTCCTTTCTCCACCCAAGCCGACCACACCGCCGCCTCACTTGGCTGACGCAACGCCTCTCCGGCCTCTTCCCAGATCTAGATTCATCGGGATGCCTTCCCGCCGAGGGCCGCAACCGCCGTCTTTGCTGACAGCGTCTCGCGTACGTGCTGGGGCGTCTCAGGTCATGCCTGGCCAAGCCAAGGGGCACCGCGTAGCCAGAGCGAGACATCGGGCGACCAGGATGAGGTCACCGCCGGTACCGTAGTTCCGCTATCAGGTAGGTCATGGCCATCAGCGACGTTGTGTTTCAAGCGTTTCAGGCCTGCGTTTCTGGTGTTTCAGTTGTGTCTGACGTTTGTTTCAATTGATTTATCCGGATGTTTCAAAAGTAGATTTTGGTGTTGCACATGTTGCAACTTTTGCGTTTATGATGTTTCAGTTGTGTCTGACGTTTGTTTCAATTGATTGATTCGGATGTTTCAAAAGTAGATCTTGGTGTTGCACATGTTACAACTTGCAAGCCTACTCACGCATGTTTCAAAAGCATTTCATCTCTTTCAAACTAATGTTGCAAATATTTCATCTAGGGGTGTTTCAAATAGTGTTGCACATGTTGCTATGGCTACATAAGCATGTTTCAAATGCATGCTTCAATTGTTTCAACTGTTTTTAGATTTATGTTGCACATATTTATTTTGATATTTCAAAAATAGATCGGGTTTTGTGTGCCATCATTCGTCTGCTGGTGTGGTGCGCCACCGTGGTTCACGTGTCGGAACCTGAGGCGTGCAGACACCTGCGCATGTGCTGGTGGGGCGGGGCAGCTGACACGGGGCTCGGTTCCACCGTGTGGGAGTGGGTCGGGGAGGGGTTTCCACCCTGCGAACGTTGGATGGCCCCGGGAGCGCGATTTCTGTCGAGCAAGACGCGGGATGGGTGAGTGCACGGAAGCTGCGTCCGGACGTGAGTCTGATCCAGACGTCCGGGCGCTAGTGGTTCCCTTATTTTATGATAGGGGTTTCTGTGGCATACCATGCCCTACAGTGCCCTCAAGTTCTTTAGATATATAGAATTTTGATAGTACTATTGTTTTCGGTCCTATTCGTGTTATCATTTTGCTTTATATTGTTGACTGTCAGTCTGTCACCGCATACATATGATGGAAATCATGTTCCGCCCACTTGGCAATTGGGATAACGAAGAAGAGGTCGCCATCTGATAAACAAATTCAAATTATTGATGCATGGCGTAAGAAAGAAAACGGAGCTCCTTCTTCAAATCAAATAAAGAAGCATGCACGAAGTGATTTACGCACCAAGGATGTGTGCATGCAGCATGTTTGTATGAGTGTATGCGTATGTGCGTGCGTGCTTTGATGCTTGCGCATGTATATATATCAAACTAAGGTCTTGTTTGGATGCGCATGTATCTTCCTCAAACTATATGTATTTGAGTGTATTTGAACTAATATACACTTCAATCCACTTCAATCCATGTGGTTTGAGCTTGATACATGCGCATTCAAACAAGCCCTGAACACGCAACTCATCACTTCCTATCGATGTCATCGTTTTCGTCGGTCGAAGAAGGCCAATGACAAATAAGAGAAGTGTGCCAGCAATGCATAAAGCCCCGCCCAACTCTAAGTCTCTAACCACAACCTGCAGGTGCGTATACTTATATCATATACTCCCTTTATCTCAAATTACAAGACAACTCAAGAATTTTGAAAAGAGTTTGATTAAATTTATATAATAATATAATAACATTTATAACATCAATTAAATATCATTAGATTTTTTAAATGGCAACTTCTCCGCTTGTAGGCCCACAAATGGTCCTTTGAAGATGGAGCTCCCTTCAAACCAAGATACTGAATCTGATCCAAATAGCTGGCTCAAGTATACTGTGGCTCCTGTAATGCAGCCTACTGAGTTAGTAGATCCTTACCTGCAGTCTCCATCAGCGACCCCTTCAGTGAAATCTGAGTGTGCATCGCCGAGGAACAGTGGTCTTTTGGAAGAGCTGCTTCATGAAGCTCAGGCACTAAGATCTGGGAAGAACCAACAACCATCGGTCCGAAGTTCAAGTTCTTCTGCTGGCACACCTTGTGAGACTACTACGGTGGTTAGCCCAGAGTTTGATATGGGCCAGGAATATTGGGAAGAACAGCCCAGTTCTTTCCTCTGTGAATATGCTCATTTTAGTGGAATTTCTTTCACTGAATCCACTCCTCCTGTTAGCGCTGTATCACCTGATATCTTTCAGTTCTCCAAAATTTCTCCTGGTGAGTACATTTTCATCGCTGATCCTTTCTTTCAATATTCAATTTGATTAGCTCAGTTACCAGATGCTTGTTCATGTGCAGCACAAAGCCCTTCAATGGGCTCTGGTGAGCAAGTGTTAGAGCTTAAACATGAGTCAGCAGCTTCACCTCATCCTGGAAACTTGAGGCCTGATGCATTATTCTCTGCGAACACAGCTGATCCATCCATTTTCAACAATGCCATAGCAATGCTCCTGGGCAATGGCATTAATGCCGAGTACAAACCTGTTCTGGGAGATGGAATTGTGTTCGATTCTTCCTCATGGAACACCATGCCATATGCTTTCCAAATGGCGGAATTCAAATGAGTTCCATGTACTTCTTTGTGATGCTTAAGGGCTTCTTACTGCTTGTTTTGGGGGTCAATATCATGGAAGGCCTCATTGATTGTGACGCTGCATTCCTGACAGAGATCCTTGAGGGCGTGCAGGTGCTACAGCTACCAGATGTGATCTTCATGCGAATAGTCCTTTTGTCTAATAAAGCGCATCAAGATAAGCCAGATATTATTTTTTTTGCTTTGTATTAGAGAACCGTTTTTGTCATCCCTATCAGGATTCTGTTGGAAACGTGTCATGATTTTTGTTTGAACAATTTAATATCGTCTATTGATATTGTGTTGTGTTCTATCCCCTGATGCATCTGCATGTGGGTAGCAATTTGTTTAAGTATACACCGTCATTGCTGCTGGCACATCGTTTGTGCAATATTGATAATTTTTTAAATGTGCATTAAATTGCAATATTAAATTGAGAAATTATATGCCTGTATCATGTTTGTGTTCCTGATTGAGTGAAAGCGATAATCCTTGCACCGCCAGTTCGCTTTCCCTGCCTTTGGAAATCTGCTAGCTTTAGCTGATGACTGAAGGAAAAAGCAAGGATAAGATGCCAGGTGATGAATGATTAAGGTTGCAACATTGTGGTTTCAGAGTTGGAACCCAAAAGATGTACTGTATCATCTACGACACTGCACCGTCGCAAAAGGTGTCTACCTAACTTCTCTGATATCAGTTCTTGCGTTGGATTCGTCCTTTTGGTTTCACACGATCAATTTCTTTTATTCGTCCATCTGGGCTGCACATCCTCGTACTTAGTATTTATTATTTTTCTATTACGGTTTTTTTTTTGTCATTGGGCCTGCAAGGTGTAAGAACGCAGTTTTTTTTCCGTCGTTGAGTGCATGTGCTAAGAGCACATATCTTTAAAGACACATTTAACATTACCCAAGGTGTAAGCCATGTCACTTTTCAGACTCTGTTTTGAATCCAGGACTCTCAAAAGTAGAAATAGGAAAAACAAGGATGATTCAACTAGTTGTCAGTTGCTAATTGTCCCTTGCGGTGATATCTCTTTGCCTTCCAAGATCTTATGGTCTTCCTGTCCCAATCCTCTACATAAAAAGTTGGAAACAACCGTTCGCATAGCGACACCTGCTCAGGTGTGCGGGCTTCATCTTCCTCATGGTGACTAGGCCTAATGGTGACCACCGACGTCTTTTTCTTTCGACGCTCGCGGGACAACATTGTGAACTTCTTCCCGCATTAATTGTCTTCCCGTATTAATTGTGGTCAACTACTTCAAACAACACGATATTTTATGTGAATGAAGTCACTAATGCCTTGAGTATGGACCCCTTTGTAGGGTATAATTTCAATCTTGAATTTGTCAAATTCAACATTTTTTCCATTACGATCGGTGTGTCGTTCATGTTCATATATGCTACTAATATAAGTAGTAACATCACACACTTGCACATACACGTTGTCGCCAATTTACTATAGATTAGATTATATTAAACATGAAAATACATAAATTCCTAACATTCCAAAAACCAGATATTAGCCAATTTTATGTAAGTAGTTTGGTCAATGCTCAGGTACTCCGGTTACCCTCGCAGGAGGTAATATCTTAAATCAAATCTGGACCGTTGATTTTTCTAAACTTAATAATTTACTAAATAAATTAATAAATAAAAAACCAAAAATAAAACACCATGCCACTCGACGCTCCGTACGCGCTGCCGCCTGGACGACCCAGCCCGAGAGAGGCTCCGCCGCCACGAACTGCCCCGCTCGGCACCGCCGGACCACGACGACGCCGCCGCAGCCATCCGGAGGCTCCGCCGCCGGACGCACGCGCTGCTGGACGCGTCGTACGTCGCCTTGACGCCGCCACTACCGCCTGGACGACGCAGCCCGAGGGAGGCTCCGCCGCCACGAACTGCCCCGCTCGGCACCGCCGGACCACGGCGACGCCGCCGCAGCCATCCGGAGGCTCCGCCGCCTGACGCCGCCACTCGACGCTCTGTACACGCTACCCGCCTGGACGACGCAGCCCAAGGGAGGCTCCGCCGCCACGAACTTCCCCGCTCGGCACCGCCGGACCACGGCGACGCCGCCGCAACCATCCGGAGGCTCCGCCGCCGGACGCACGCGCTGTTGGACGCGTCGTGCGTCGCCTTGACGCCGCCACTCGACGCTCCGTACGCGCTGCCGCCTGAACGACACAGCCCGAGGGAGGCTCCGCCGCCACGAACTGCCCCGCTAACGTCGTTGAAAGGCTGCTCCTTCGCCGACGGCGGCAACCGTCCAGCATTCATTCCGGAGTAAAATAAAAATTCAATAAATACTAGTGATGATCGTGACCGTTGGATCGGAATAAATGGACGATCCATATTCATTCCGGAGTACCGTAGCAAAAGTCAAGTAATTTTGTTGCTCCATCGAAGGCAAATAATTTTTTACGACACAAATTACAAGAGATTGATAATTGATAAGTGGAGCTGTAAATTATGTAGCAACTTTATGACTACAAATTGATTAATAATTGTCTAGTAGTCGAATAAGCTCATGAAATACAAGCTTTGGCTAAGGAATTCAAGCAGCTCCCATATGTATTGGCTGGCTAAGGAACGAGCTCATAAGATACATGCTCTAGCTAAAGATCATGAGACACGCTCTTGTCTACATATCCCATTGCATTGCTCCACCTTCACGTCGTCTTGAACATTGTTGGCACGCGCAAAGTAGAGTACTTAGGGGTGGGTTCACCAACACGTAGAATAAAGTTTTGCAGAGTTTGTTTTGTCAACTTCGTCTCTTACATGCGGCTATCATTCATAAAACATTCGGTAGATTCATGTGTAAAAGCTATTTGTAGAGTGGTTCCACAACCACTATTAAAGAGGAGTAAATGTGCACAGCAAAACAACAGAGTGACTACATTTTTCAAAAAGAAAGAGCAGGGGTAAAAGCGGTATAGATAATCCTCCGCTCCGAATCAGAATTTTAAAGATGTGGGGAAGTGTTTTTTTATAACCGTGCGGATACGGATAATCCAAATCCGAATATATGTGGATATGGTATAAGATATGAGAGTAACAAAATTCGGAATCATAATTTTAAGGATGTGGGGAAGTGTTTTTTATAATTGTGTGAATACGGATAATCCAAATCCGACTATATGTGATATAGTATAGGATATGAGATTAACAAAATCCGGTGGATATGGATTATCCAATAATTGAACATGGATTATCCGACGCTTGATGTTTCTAATAGGATAATCTGAATATTTTAAGGAGCGCAAACGCAAGTGTACAAGTCAGCACAACTCATGACGCTAATATTATTATATTGTAGTACATACGCATAATTATTGATTTATTCTTATTGTTTTTAAGCATAAATGACATCTAATGAATGACTTCTTATCATAAAAAACAACATGTAAGCACGTATTATCTGCTTTAGTAAAGTTTGTTTCCACTCCGAAACCGGTCTGAATCCGTACCATTTCTGACATCCTAAAAAAAATCCGTTTTTGTTTCCGAAACCGCATAATATTCGACCCGCTCCAAATCCAATTTAAAAAATAGGATTGGGATACGGAAAAGCTATTATCCGCACGGATCCGATATGTTTTCATCCCTAAGAAAGATAATAGTTTATTAGTTTAGACCTTATTTGTTTAGACTTGCTATGAGCTTTTGGATATTTCAAAAGCAAAAAACAAAGTCCAAAAGTCATGGTCTTCTGGTTTATGGGACATGTTTAGCCTTAGCTCTTCTTCGTTCGTTTTTTCCTTTTATTTTTCAATCGCACGAGCCACGAGCACGACTCGCGGAGAGCGGCAGTGCATGCCCATATTCCACGTCATTGGTTGAGGGTCAGTCTCGTACTCTCATTCACCTAACGGGTCATCAAGAAAGGAGCCACAGACCATTGACAGAGACCTTTTGGTTTCACACGATCAATTTCTTTTATTAGTTCATCCGTGTGTGCTGCACATCCTTGTACTTACTATTTATTATTTTTTATTACGCTTTTTTTTGTCATTGGACCTACAAGGTGCAAGAGCATAGTTGTTTTTTTTTACCGTTGAGTGCATGTGCTAAGAGCACATGTCTTTAAAGACACACTTAACTTTAACCAAGGTGTAAGCCATGTCACTTTTCGAACTCCATTTTAAATCTAGGACCCCCAGAAGTAGCAATAGGAAAAACAAGGATGATTCAACTAGTTGTTAGTTGCTAATTGTCCCTTGCGGCGATCTCTCTCTGTCTTCCAAGATTTTATGGTCTTCCAATCCCAATCCTCTACATAAAGAGTTGGAAACCATCGTTCGCATAGCGACACCTGCTCGGGTGTGCGGGCTTCATCCTCTTCCTAGTGACCACCGATCAGGACGACATTGCAAATTTCTTTCCACATTAACTATGATCCACTACTTCAAGCAACACGATGTCTCATGTGAATGGAGTCACTAATGCCTTGAGTATGAACCCCTTTGTAGGGTCTAATCTCATTCTTGAATTTGTCAAATTCAACAGTATTTCCATTATGATCGGTATGTCGTTTATGTTCATATCTGCTACTAGTATGAGTAGTTACATCACACACTTGCACATACATGTTGTCACCAATTTACTATGGATTATATTATATTAAATATAAAAGTGCCTAAATTCCTACCATTCCAAAAATCAGATATTAGGCAATTTTATGTAAGTAGTTTTGTTGCTGCATTGAAACCAAATAAATTGGACAACACAAATTACAAGAGATGACATGTTAAGATACCCTTTTGTGGTTGATTGCTATCATGTCGAGAAGCATGAACAATTTAATCTTGAGGACGAAAAGTTCACGATTGCCCTATTCCGCGGCGTTGCCATCAGTTCTCTTGATAGCAAATACGAGGACAACTACATCATATGCATAATAGGTAAAGAGTTACACTACTATAAAATTTATTTTGCATAGCACTTGGGTTTTATTAACTGTGACGGTTAAACACATAAACTGTCACGGTTAATAGGTGCCCAGGAAGCTCATCGGCCAGGGGCCTCAACCGCCACAGTTAATACATTAATCGTGGTTGTTGTTATTAACCATGGCGGTTGTTGTTAAACAACCGCCACAGTTAATACATTAACCGTGGCGGTTGGTATAATCTAACTGCCACAGTTAATGCATTTACGGAGGCGGTTGCATTCCAGAAATAAGTGCCCAACTACTAGCCCAACGAGCCCAAAGTATCGGGCTCATATATAAGAGAGCATGTTAGGGTTTTTTGATTCATTTCTCTTCCCTACCCCTCCCTCATGCAGCCGCCGCCGCTACTTCTCTCGACCCGAGCGTCGCACCCCTCCCGACACCGGCGCGAGTGTCGCGCCCCTCCCCTTCCCGACGCGCCTCCTTCCCCTCCCTTCCCGGCGACCCTCCCTCCCCTTCCCTGCGCCCCTCCCCCTCCCTCCCCTTCCTGGCGCCCCCTCCTCCGGGCTCAGTGCGAGCGGCGCCCCTCCTCTGGACTCAGCGCTGGCGGCGGCGCCAGGGCTGCGCAAGGCTGGCGCGAGCCCGCGCGAGGGCGGCGCAGCTACGCACGGGCGCGCGGGCGGCGCGCGGGCGGCGCGGGCCGCGGCGAGGCTGCGCGACGGCGGCGGCGGGCAGAGGCGGCGCGACCGCACGACCGCATGACGCGGGCCAGCAGTCTGAGCTTTTTTTGTTTTTTTATTTGATTAACCGTGGCGGTTGGCCTAACATAACCGCCACGGTTAATGCCCCGATTAACCGTGACCATTGATCCGTGGCGGTTGGAATAACCGCCACGGTTAATCCATTTTAACCGCCACGGAAAATCATTTCTATAGTAGTGTTATATGATGTACGTGATGTGTCAGTTCAGTGTTTTCTGAAGTTGGTAGTGAACTATAAATTATGGAGCAACTATATGCTACAAAATAGTTGATAACTGTAATCGAATATGCTCATGAAATACAAGCTTTGGCTAAGGAACTCAATGAGCTCCCATATGTATTGGCTGGCTAAGGAATGAGCTCATGAGATACATGCTCTAGCTAAAGCTCATGAGATACGCTTGCTTGCATCTTCTATTGCTCCACCTTCACAATTTCTTGCTCCGTCTTGAACACTGTTGGCACGTACAAAGGAGAGTATTTAGGGGTGGGTTCATCAACACGTAGAATAAAGTTTTGCGGAATTTGTTTTGTCAAACTTCCTCTCTTACATTCGGCTCCTCATTCATAAAACATTTGGTAGATCATTGCGCAAAAGTTATTTCTAGAACGGCTCCACAACCACTATTAAAGAGGAATAAATGTGCACAACAAAACAACCAAGTGACTATATTTTTCAAAAAAAAAAGAGAATAGTTTATTAGTTTTAGACCTTATTTGTTTAGACTTTCTATGACCTTTTGGATATTATTTCAAAAGGAAAAAAAGGTCAATAGCGATCTGGTCTTCTGGGAGATGTTTAGCCTTAGTACTTCTTCGTTCGTTTTTTCCTTTTTATTTTTTCAAATCGCACGAGGCACGAGCACGACTAGCGGAGAGTGGTCATATTCCACGTTATTGGTTGAGGGTCAATCTCGTACTTTCATTCACCTAACGGGTCATTAAACACGGAGCCACAGACCATTGAGAGATATATGCAACCTATTAGACCCTGTTTAGTTTCATCAGAAATTCAAAATCCTAACTATTTTGAATTCTAAAATTCAGAATGCAAAATATTTCAGTGGACTGTTTAGTTCCAATTATAATTTGATTTATTTTGGATTTCAATGATAGGGATTGGAGTATGACACACAAACTAACATAAAGTTTGGCTTATTTTGACCTCTTGAAATCAAAATCCAAAATGAAGAATGTACCACTTTTTTACAAAAAATTTGAATTATGTTTAGTTTCATTTACAAAATGAAGAGAAAACCCTAAAATATTTTTGATTCTGTGGGAACTAGACAGGGAGATAAAGATCGTTCAAGACTACAGTACGATTAAACTATTAATGCTGATGATGAATTACAAAAATTAACCTGCAGTACAATACTAGTATGTGTTTTCGGTTAAGCATCAGGGTTCACGAAACCGTTCGGTAACCGGTCGGTTACCACGGTAACCGGCCAAACCGCCCACCACCGGTTCGGTTTCGGTATCGGTTTGAATTCAAATTTCAAATTTGAATTTCAAAAAATGGAAAATGCTGAAAAAAATCCTAAAAATAGTTCATGATTTATAGAGTCGAATGGTGTAAAAAATTTTCAAATTGGAGTTCGTTTGCTATTTATTTTGACGCGTACAAGTTTGAAAAAAAAGAAAAAACTTTTTCTTTTTTTTCAAACTTGTACGCGTCAAAATAAATAGCAAACGAACTCCAATTTGAAAATTTTTTACACCATTCGACTCTATAAATCATGAACTATTTTTAGGATTTTTTTCAGCATTTTCCATTTTTTGAAATTTGGTTTGGGGCGGTTTGGGCGGTTACCGACCAAACCGGACGGTAACCGGCCCTAACCGATCGGTTACCGGTCGCTAACCGTTTGAACTACGCCGTTTGAATTCAAAATCCAAACCATTCGGTAACCGACCAGTTTAGGCGGTAACCGTCGGTTACCGTCAAACCGCCCACCACCGGTTTCCGTCGGCAAAACGGTTAGAAAAACCCTCTTTAAGCATAGCTGGACTCGCCACTTTGACCGTTTGCCGGACCGATTCGTCCGTCACCGTCAGCACGCTGAGATGCGAAGCGCAGCTCCGCCCGCCTCCGATCCGACAGCGTAGCCTGCGCCAGCACACCACCCAAAATTCTCACCGCTGTCGTGGTGTTGTGCCGCTCCACTCCACGCCCGCCTTCGCCGCCCCGTGCGCGGCCCGCGCAGGCAGAGCCACGGGCCCCACGGTCGGCCGACCCACTGTATCCGGGCCCCGCGCGTCAGGACCACCACCGTCAGCCGCACGGAACCGTCACCGTCACCCCGGCAAAGCGCCAACGCCGCAACGCAGACGAAACGGTGGGGCCCACCCACCACTCTGCCCCGGCCCTTTCTGCCGCTACTACCAGCATGCTAGTAGCCTGCTACTACTGTACTCCGGCTGCCGCTTTTTCCCTTTACTGCCCCGTCCCCCTCCCCTCCCCTCCTCTCCGGGCGATCGCCATCGCCATCGCCGCCGCCGCCGCCCACCGCCCACTCCTGACCCGCGACCGCAGCCGAAAGTGGCGGGGCGGTGGTCCAAACACAAACTCCCGAGCCCCCCCACTACTCTGGGCTCTGGTCTCCCTGTCTGTTCTGTTAGTGATCCCGTCGCTCGCGCGGATACGCGCGCACGTTTTGCGCATACTGTACGCCACTGCTCTGCTGGCTTTGACCTCGGGGGCGATCCCTTGCTGTTCTGGACTCGGCTCTCGCCTCCGCTGCTGCCTGCCCCTGCCCGCCCCCTGGTTGCTATCGTTGCCACAGGGTTTCGGTTCACTGTCGTTGTCCGCTTCTTCTTCTTCTGCCGCTGCTGCTCCTTGGAGTTTCCCCCCCAGGCCTCGCTCCCAGCTGCTGGTCTGCTGCTTAGTTTCTTCAAAGGTACGTGCGCTCCTTACGATACCATCTGATTCAACTGGGGGGTGGTACTCGATGAGCTTAGGCTGGACTCTGGGATTGATGATCTCGCTTCGCTGATCTGTGGATTTGGGCCGTGGTGCTGAGCTGTTAGGGTGAAAGATCTGTTTGCCCTTTGGTCAGAGTCGGAGGTGGCGCGGCGTCTCAGTTGTTCGTGTGCCAGGATCGGATTTATTTACCCCTCGGATTGGGGATTAGGTTTTGAATGAATATTAAAAATCTGAAGCTATTTCTAATATGATGGTATACCATCGCTGGTGATCTGGTGGCCAGTCTATAAATTCAGGGCTAGATTTGGTCTGTTTCACTGACAAGTGCCTGCTGTTGCTGATCTAGAGTTCAGCTTGTAAATTCAAGGCCGGACTTGTGCAGTTACGACGACATGGGGCTCTAATTGCAGTTACTGTCGTTTGATCTAATCTGCGTTAGCTTTGTTTTCTTGATTTTTCTTTTTGAGAGGAAAACCCTGAATTAGCTTGGTTGGCGGAAGTTAACTTGGCTTTATTAAATTAGCATAGCATAAGCTTCCAAATTCTGTTGTATCTTCCCATTAAACCATACACTGCCGCTTTGTTCTACTCAGCTTAACCTCTCTATTTTCTTCTATCTTGTGGTAGGTTTGTGTTGGAAGCTAAGAGGGTTACATGCGATGGCCATTGAGGCAAAGCAGGCTGCTCTGTGTTTCAAGAAAGTTTTGAGGTTGTCCATTAGAAAAAGCTATAGATTTGTTTCCGAACACCCTATCCTTTTTGGTTTGGGTGTTTTGCTCTATCTATTGTACAGATCTTCACCAGGGCTCTTTGTGTTCCTGCTTTCTTCTTCACCTGTAATTATATGCACTGCTCTTCTTCTTGGAATCCTACTGAGTTATGGAGAAATTAATCTTCCTGAGGCTAGTGAACATCACAAGGGCACTCCAGAAGTTTCAACTTTCAAGGGTGGAAATCCGTCCAGTGATATCCACTTCGAAGCAAACCAGAGACCTTCAGTGCTTGAATTTAGGGAGAATGCATCAAACGTCAAAGAGAGGGGTACTAAACAGACAGTTTCCTTCAGAGAGAGGGCTAGCGAGCATGTTGATCTTGATGATTATGTCCCTCTTCTGAAGAGAGCTCATGAAGAAGATGAGAGAGGTGGTCGGCTTAACATGCCTAGAACACCTACACCGTTTCCTTCTATGGTCAATCTTTGCCAAGAGTCTGGGATCGAGGAGGACATCACCTTCACCAAGAAAAGGCAATTGGAAGGTCCTTTTTTCATGCAGGATATGGCTGAATGTCAGACTAGCCTATTTGATGAGGCCCATCTGAGTGGTCTGAATGACAAAGATACACCCTTTGCTTTGTTTTCTTCTAGTGATAATGTTAATAAGCATGCTGGGATGGAGGAAAATCTAGTATTTGCAGATTCAGCAGCGAGTAAAGAGAGAGCTACTTCTGAAGCGAAGCAAACTGAAGAGCTTGCTGATACTAGCAAACAAGTTGCTTCTGTTCTTATTCACCAATTGGAAAAGAACGCCAAGCTTAATGTTGATACTAGCAATGTTGTTGAGGACAACTTGCTTGATTCCTCTCTGGGCTCACCATGGGCAAGAGTTAGCAGTCAGGATGGTTCATCTGGTTTTGACTCTGATCAGGCTGAGAGTTCTTCTCCTGATGCTTCCATGACTGACATTGCTCCAGTTCTTGATGAGATTGACCCACTTTTGGGTGCTCATTCCAATCACCCCAATCCTATTCCTAAGAGTGATTCAGACACAGATTCTCATGTCTCAGAGGATCATCAAATTGACGATGATAGTAATGATGAGGGCGATGATATTGATGCTAAAGATAATGTGGAGGGGAAGAAGAAAAATGATGGGAAGGAAGCTGCATTTCTTTGGACAGCGGATGATGAAAAGAATCTCATGGATCTTGGGTATTCTGAGATGGAAAGGAACCGCAGATTGGAAATTTTGATGGCTAGACGAAGATCCAGGAAGAACATAACGTTCGAAATTGATAACAACCTGACAGACGTTGATAGTAATGGTGCCGGTAGGAGTTTAGATGATTTGTCACGCTTCCGTGCACATGTACCTCCTATTGCAGTGCCAAGGAGGAACCCTTTTGACCTTCCATATGATTCAGAAGAAGCAGCAATTCCTGGGTCAGCTCCTTCAATTATGCATGCACGGAAGAACCCATTTGATCTTCTCCTTGAACAGTCCAATGACAGTGTTGTCGTCCCTGCCCCAGATAGTTTAAACTCTGGAGAATCTGTGATGTCTCCTCGGCGTGACACGATCTTCAGAAGGCATGAAAGCTTTAGCTTTGGAAGGATGGATGTGATCCAGGAGAAACGTTTTTCTAGACTGAAGCCATATTTTGTCCCTGAAACTGTGGAATGGAATGCAAGCAATTTCCAAAGACAGTTCAGTGATAAGAGCGAATCTAAAATGAGCTCTGTTACTGAATCTGATATTGCTTCTTCAGTTGCTGATCAGGAGGATCACAAGGACCATGACGAAAAGGACCTTGCAGATGTTGGAAGTGAATGCTCAGATGGTATCAACTCCATAGATGTTGAACTAGACAACAGTGATATTGATGACCGTGAGATTGCTCTACAGCACTTTGTCTTTGAAAGATCACAAGAAAGGGAAGCACATCTTGCTTCAACTAAAGGAAAAGGTCATGAAGAAGATTATACGCCCAAGTCAGCTGGGAGTTCTACGACACCATTTCATGCAGTTCCTGACCTGCTTAGCTGGGAAGATGGAGATGGTAAGCAAGTTTGATATGACCACTTCGTTTGATTGCTTAATACCACCCTCTGTCCCAAATTGTAGGTTGTTTTTGCTTTTCTAGATACATAGCTTTTGCTATGCACCTAGATATATGATACATATATACATAGTAAAAGTTGTGTATCTAGAAAAGCCAAGACGACCTATAAATTGGAACGGAGGGTGTACTTGTTTTCACAGATTGATTAGAACCATGTTCCATCATGCAGGTAGCAACAGCCTTGGTGCTATACTTTCTTTTCAACTTAACACAGAAGATAAATGCTCAGAGTGGGTTTCGTCTTCCAGGCCACCTGTGGAGGGTGAATCTCATTCTGGGGACCTTTCTGAGTACCTTGAAACTGAAGTTGCATCAAGCTCAAATACAGTTGTACTTGGTGCAAGCAATACAGCTGAGAAAGGTGGAAATGTTGATCTCATGTCCTATTCAAACAATGAAATGCCATTAGATAACCTGATTCATGGGTCCATGGAGCTGCCTTCTGAATTTATCACGGAAACATTGCCAGTCATATCTCGGGACCTACACCCTATCCCAGAGGAGAGAGTTGTTGAGAACTTCAACATGCAAGACAAGCATGAAACAGCAATTTTTACTGATTCAGCTGCTGCCTTGACTGGCCATGTAATCGAACAGCACTTTGATGTTGGATCTGATGGAATTCTGAGCTCTGAAGTTGTTTCCTCGTATCCTCAAGCTAATGATGTCATCCAATCTCCGTCAAGTGAACATGAAGAAATCTTGAATACCTTTGTTTTGACGGCTGCTGAACCTAAGAAGGTGGATATAAGTGACATGTACGACGAAGCAACTGCAGGATATATACTTGATTCTGATGACGAAGCTGATAAAATCTATCCTGAGACTATGGAGGGCAGTGGAATTGATGAAAGTTTCCTGTTGGAATTAGATGCAGTGGGAGACTTTGGAGTTGAACCGATGAGACTGGACCAGCAAGTGACAGATCAGGCTTCCCATGATGATATCCCTACCAATAGTGTTGCTGCAGATTCCTTTATTAGCCCTCAGACATCTGATGACGCCTCCTTGACCATGTCAGAAGTTGGTGCTGAAGACTCCAGGGAGCAGTCTCCATCTGTTGATGACCTAGATGGCCCTGAATTTGGCTGGTCATTTAGAGAATCTCATGATGACCCTGAGCAGACTGTCTACAATCCTCGGAGACGGATTCTTGAATCAAGCCCCTTTGAAGCAATGAACATGGAGTTGAAGCCACCGCACGATGAGTTAGAAGTGCCTGCTGATGATACACCGTCACCAGCGACAGTAGCTGGAAGTGAGCCAGAGGTCATAAATGGGCTAGTGACATCTACAGCCGATCCTGAGGTTACTGTTCTAGATGCAAAGTCTCTGGAGGATATTGAGACTGCCTTTAAGCTACTTAGTGATGGTGTGGTTTCTGAGGCCACCATGGGTATTGAAACTTTGCAGATCTCAGATGCTGATGCTGCAGAGCCCAAAGGGGCTGCTGGAGAGCTGCATGTCATTAATGCAAAATCTGTGGACGACATGCATGCTGCTTTCCAGAAGCACTTTGATTCTATTGTGAATAGTATCTTCGAAGAAAATGAAGACAAGAATGGGCATGTAGAGAGAGCAGAATCAACGAAGCCTGATGAACTTACTGAAGCAATACATACCGAAAGTCAGCACAACCTAGGAGATGCTAGGGAGGCTTTACCAGTGGAGGGTACAAGCAATATGAGTACTAGTGAAGCAGAGAGTCACGATGACAAGAGTACTGCACAGGCAGTGGAGTTGGAGGTTTCTCACGAAAGAGAAGGAAAGTGACCATCAATGATTACCACCGGATTGACTGCTGAAAGGAAACGATGGAATGTCATCAGAGATGAATTTGAGACAAAAAAAGGTCCTTGGTTGAAGTTTGAAGGAGCTAGGATGGAGCGCTATTGTTGAGTTTCACGGGCTTGCTACTGTGCATATACTTACATATTCAAAATACAAAGTTTTGATGTAGACCTTTTGTGAATGCGTTTGCTTTTTCTTTTATTTTTTTGAGGTTTCGGTGGGTTTGTTTTAGATTGATTGCCCCCCTCCTTTGGCTGTAATTTGAAGAGGTGTAAGTTTTGCTCAGACAGTTTGGTGTGGTTACAGGGATATAGAACAATCTGTTCTACCATGTGAATTGAGATTTGGTTGTATTATTTGATTGAACTAGTGAAGTTGGTAATAAAAGAATTAGACAGGTCATTTTACCTTGGAATGAGTCGGTAATATTTACAGTGTCGTTACCGTGAATAAATTGTTTAATCTACAGAGATCTGCTTATTTGTCAGCACTTGTACGGTACTTCATGTACAGTACAGTTCAGAACTTACAGAGTAGAAGTTCTACTGCCAATCGTGCAGGTTTCGCTTTCCTTGAACAAAAATACACTGCTTCCACTGACTATTTAGAGTTCAGCTTTCTCGAGTCTATTTTAGAGAGAATTCATGTTATTAACGGTGAGATGAGACTTGGGACTTGGGAGGTTGGCTGACTGACCGGAGATACTTCCTCAGTTCCAATAATTCCAATAAATAAGTACACATATCGCTTGCTTTTCAAGGAGTCAAACGATTTAAAGTTTAACCATATATATAAAAAGATAATAATAATCATGATGTGTAATAGGTATGATTAGATAGATTCGTGGAATATACTAACTAATAAATTTATTTGAAGATGTAAATATTATACTGTTTATATATGTTAGTTAAATTTTAAAAAAAATGACTTTAGGGAAGAAGATGTATAATTAATTATTTTAAGACGGAGTGAATAGATTGGAAACAATTGCTGCCAGTCACACCAGTGTTACTGAATGGCACCAATTTCAGATGGCAAGAGTTAAGGCTTTAACGAATACTACAAGCAGGCATGCGTAGAGTATGCTAAGCAGAAGATGTCTACTCCAGAATTCAAAATAGATATAAATCCCCCTACTGTCAGTTAGGCAGATCCTAAGAATGGTGGTGAATCTGCCTCTACTGCGCAGGTTTCTTTTAGCATCATATTGTATAGTGTATACATTGCAGAACACCTACACCCCCACACTGAAAAACACAAAAAAAAAGCTTGCTGCTGCTGCTCCACCAAGTTCAGACTTCTTACTGAAGGCCCTCCTCAATTCTTTTGCCACATCTACTGATCTTAAAGTTAATTTTGCCAAATCCATGTTGGTTCCAATCAATATTGGTGAAGAAAAGACAAAGCATTTGGCTGCTACTTTTGGCTGTTCAATTGGGAGTCTCCCCTTCACTTACCTTGGTCTGCCTCTAGGGCTCACTAAACCTCGATATTTGAGAGATCCCTAATTTGAGAGATCTCAATATTTGTCTTCTTGCCTCTTGGCTAAGAGGTATATTGTGGATAAGGATAAACTCTGGAGAGAGTTGATTGATTTTAAATACAATACTAATAACAAAAATATCTTTCAGTCTAGAACTAGTGGTTCTTCCAATTTCTTCAAAGGTTTTATGTGGGCAACACATGCAGCCAAGATGGGGTTTAGGTGGAAAGTTGGTGGGAAAATTCGTTTTTGGGAAGATAACTGGTTGGGTACCTCAAGTTTGGCCATTCAGTATTTCAGACTGTATAGACTAGTCAATGAACAAAACATCACTATTGCGGATGCCTGGGATGGTGTTAATCTCAAATGTACTTTTAGGAGAACTTTTGATGTTGTTTTAGAATGTAATGTAGATGGATATATTTAGGGATAACTAGGCCTTATGTTTTGCCAAGAGCTTGAGAGATTGAGGGAGACTAGAATTGTTTTTCTTCATAATTCATTGCTTGATTTCTATTGTGCCTCATGGGCTGATTATAAAGGTACATAGGACTAACACCTCTTGTGCCTAGACAATATGGTACTATTCTTATTTCCTCTAATATAGATAAATAACTAAGAGAGACACTAATTGACACTAATGGGCTTAAGGCCCAACTAGGACAACTGCGCCTGACAGCCTATTGACTATTGACTGCCCATGACATCTCCCCCGCCCTCGGAGACCCAACTCGTCCTCGAGCTGGATAGTTGCTACGGACCTATTTGACGCAACATAGGGTTAAGCCCTTGGCTTACCTTTGTTATTGAAGATTAAAATTGGAAATAAATTTAAAACTAAAATATAAATTTGGACGACAGTTACGTCCTCGTGTCCTCCTGGATCCCAAGGAAAGAACTCAACATCTAGCGTCACGTGGGCTGAAAAGAGGAGGGTGTAGCAACCGACGAGTCTGCTGGGCGCCTGAACAGATGAGACGGCCGCTGCAGTTCTTGGCACAGATGGAACCGCCAATGATGCCTGCTGCTGTGTTGCCATGGTCGTTGCCGGGAGACACCATACCTGGAACTCTGCAGGGAGGACAGACGGGCTTGTGTGGTCAAACCTGTTGGCTGTGATTTGCCATTGCGCCGTCGTGAGTGACATGCGCAACGTACGCACCTTGCGCCGGACAAGAAAACCTCGCACTATTGCTTGTAGACGCACCGCTGCTTGCTCCTCGGATGCTTTTGCTGCACGAAGAACATGCGCTCGACGGCGTGCCAGGAGTCCCTGTGCTGCTGCCTGGAGGCATACAACCGCTAGGCGTTCACGGTCCTCCTTGTCCTTCGCCTGGAGTTGCGTTCTGAGGCGATCCAGCAAGGTGGACATATGGTGGAGCTGCTCGAACATGAGACGATGGTTCTCGGCGAGGACACGATGGTTCTCGGTGAAGGCGCGTAAAGCGTCGTCGGTAGTAGAAGCCATGGTGAAGGGGCTGCGGCGCGGCGGCTGTGGTGATGGGGGTGTGGTGGCGGCTGGTGGGGGGGGGGGGGGGTGTGACGGCGCGGCGCGATGGAGATGGAGATGGAGATGCGGCTGGTGGTGGAGGGAACGCGGCGGCTGCTGTGGGTGGGGGGGGGGGGGTTAGGGTTTGCGGCGGCTGCGGAAGGCGAGGATCGACGAGACAGCGGAAAGATGAGGATCGTTGGACTCTAGATACCAGATGTAATGTAGATGGGTATATTTAGGGATAACTAGGCCTTATGCTTTGCCAAGAGCTTGAGAGATTGAGGGAGACTAGAATTGTTTTTCTTCATAATTCATTGCTTGATTTCTATTGTGCCTCATGGGCTGATTATAAAGGTACATAGGACTAACACTCTTTGTGCCTAGACAATATGGTACTATTCTTATTTCCTCTAATATAGATAAATAACTAAGAGAGACACTAATTAACCCTAATGGGCTTAAGGCCCAACTAGGACAACCGTGCCTGACAGCCTATTGACTATTGACTGCCCATGACATAGAAGAACAATGGCTAGAAGTCTGTTAATTAGCTTCTACTGTAGATTATACTAATGAGGAAGATGCCTTGATTTGGCAGTTTACTTCAAATAGAATCTACTCTACACAATCCTTGTACGAAGTTATTAATTTCAGAGGGATTCCACCTGTGTTTGTGTCAGCTGTGTGGGATATTAAAGTCCCTCCTAGTCCTAGGGTCCATTTTTTCCTATGGTTGGTTTCTAAAAATAAAGTTCTCACTAGAGAAACCTTGAGTAAAAGAAGAAAGTTAGATGATGTCTCTTGCTTGTTTTGTTGTGAGAAGGAATCTGTTTTACACTTGTTTTTTGAATGTGTAGTAGCTACACAGCTATGGAATGTTCTATCTGATATTCTTGAGGTGAATTTAGGGGATTCCTTTGAATCAATTGGCAAGTTTTGGCTTAGTAATAGAAAACATGGTTTGGTGAATATAGTTACTGTTGCTGCTCTGTGGAATATGTGGAAGCTAAGAAATGATATCTGTTTTCAGAATGTAGGTTGGAAAGGGATGGATATCCTGCTAGCAAATTTGGCCTATTCGGTGCAAAATTGGCTAATTTTGTGCCCGGAAAACAAGAAGCAGTCTTTATCAAGGATAGTGCTAGAGATCAAGATGAAGGCTGCTATGGTGCTGTGGCTTCCTCCGGTCCCCCCCTGAAGATGGCAATAGGTCTGGATGTTTCTCTAGACAAACTGCTAATGGTGGATCAAATACAGAGTGTTTTGAAGATGAAGGCAGTGATGTTTCCTTACATCTAAAGAGGTTCAGAGTTGGAGTGGATGCCCAAAGTTTTTCTGGGAGTGATCTTGAGGCTGTTTTGTTGAGTCTGTAGATGTTTAGCCTTTGCTCTGTCAGTCAAGACTTTAGTTGTTTAGTTGTTTAGGTGAGTTGTTCTCTGCCTGTTGGAGTACTTTGGTTCCTGCTGTGCTTTACTGAACATTGATGTCTTTTAATGAATGTTAAAAGACGGGGGCATTAGCCCTTGAACTCTAAAAAGCAATATTGTCATCTGCTAGGCACTAGTTGGGCTGCACCAATCTTTAAGAAAATTTGGAAATCATCCTATCAACCCAAACACAAAGTTTTTTTTTTTGGCTCCTAGTTCAGGACAGGCTAAGCACTCGAAATATTCTAAGAAGGAAAAGTATACATCTACCATCCTATAGTTGTGTCATGTTTGCTGGATAATGAAGAAACTGTGGATCATCTTTTCATCCTATAGTTGCCAGAGCTTGCTAGGGCCTAATTGGTCTAACTGTGATCAGTGCCCTTGACCTTCTTCAAAGGTTTGAGAGCTTCAGAGCTCAGATTGGCAAGAAGTTCTTTATGGAAATAATCATCATTATGTGTTGGAGCATTTGGACTGTAAGGAATGATACTATTTTCAGAGGAATTCAACTCAGCAGTTTGCGTGCCTCGGTAAATTTCAAAAGTACCTTCAAGCAACTCCTTTAGAGGCCAAGAAGAAGTATTTTCCAGATATAGAATTTTGGATAAAGCTTGTTGTGTTATCTTCTTGACTTTTTTTTTGTTTCCTGAACCTCTAAGCCCCCTTTCTCTGTTTTTTTTTTGTTCTTTCTTCTGAACTCTTTGTAATCACCTTGGTTACGTTTCAAAAAAAAAATCAGTAGAGGCCTGCAGAGGACTCTCCTGTTTCATCAAAAAAAAAACATCTGATCTATTCGAAGTATTCTTCTATAAACTCATATCGCACGTCAATTAACTAATTAGAGTCCAGCACCTACTACGTCTGGATTTCATTGTTGTCTTTGTAATAAACCTGTTGACAGTTTCCTTTGATGAAGCAAATTGTGGCCTCTTCTTCATACATTATCTTACAGAGAAGAAATGGCTTCATTAGTGTGCCCATAACATCCTCTATTCGGTACGTGTATGGTAAAAGTAGTAGTAGCAGATATATTTAAAAGTGTGGCACCCCTGTCAAAAGTTCTTCTCGTGTGGCACCTGTCTGTGGTCCAAGTCTGGTGACATCGTTAACCTTCATCAGCACCTTTTTTTTATTGTCACACTTGTTTTTTGCAATAGGTCCGAAAGCTGAAACACTGACAAAAGCCCAAACAAAATTTACTTCAGATTTGGTTGGGGTGCGCCTGGCTCGAGCTGTAGTGCAACGCACGAGCGACACGTGAGGGCCCCAGTAGCAAGCTACTGTGGTGGACCCTCCCCCACAAAAAATAAATTTAATATCAAAGTGGGCACATGGCCCACATATCAGATATTAAACTGATAAGAACAGATACTACACTTGATCTTAGCCAAAAGGCCGAGAAAGGTATGAGTTAGAGTTGTACGCTGGGTGTACTTTTGTAGCCTTCCTCTGTCTCCGCTCGCTCAAAGCAGCCGAGGTGGGACTAAACTGAGCGCCGCAGCGCACCGCGCCGCACAGCCACAGCGCGTGCGCTTGCTATTGCTCTGTTTGGTCAGTTGGGCCTTTTGGGCTTTGTAATTTGGCGATTACATACATTGCTCGCGGCCCGCTCCTTTCTATGGTCCAATAGTGTGGCCCGCGGCGGAGACTTGTCTAGTTCATTCATTCAGTTACCTGTAACAAGTAAAGGCATTTGAGTGAGTGCAGAACAAGATGGAAAATGTGAGGGTCCAAGATATACTTTCAGCGGCATCTATATACGATTTCTTGGGCAATTATCTTGACATCGTGGACCAGCACGACGAGACGTGCGGGCGCACGGGCGGGCAGGCCTCGCCGGCTGCCGGCTGCCGGCCGCCGGCCGCGCGAGCGTGGGGGCGCATTACTCGGCCTTGGCCGCTGCTGCGAACATTCGTGGGGTACCCTGACCTGAACCCTTCGTTTCGTAGCAGGAATATTAATTTGACTGCAATCATATAGTCATAAATATAAAGAAAAACAACTCGCTCTCCTATGCTTGACTACGTGTTAACCGGAGCATGAACGAAGCCAGCACATGACTTGGTTACGTGTAGCAGTAGTCTGATCCTTGCCACGCGTGGTCCACTGTCAGGCGCGTCGTGGGCTGTGTAGCAGCTGGCCAGCCGCCGCCGCCGCCCGAAATGCTTGCCAAAACAAGCAGGCTACAGCTTGCAGATTGGTATGCTCCCGTGGGCATACAATACCTTCACTGCGAAGCTATTCAGTTACTAGCAGCACTTTGTAGGCCGGCCCTGCCGTCTAGCTCGAGGAGCGAGGAGCCGCGTTACTATACCGTGAAATTAAACGGATAAGCCTGTGTCTGCCATGCATAGCACGACATCAGCACGGGCGGGGATACGAGGGCTAGCTGTGTGACTTGTGAACACGGCAACACGTACGCGTGGCCTGCCGTGCAGCCAGCCCAGCCCAGTGCCGATAGCTCCCAGTCCCAGATGAGTCCATGCCCCGGTGCCTTGGTTTTTCCCAAAAACCTGTCGCCGCGCAGGCGCAGGACACGGTTCCAACTCTTCCTTCCTTCCTTCCCTGGAAAACACTAGCACCGCGCCTGATCGGTCGTCGGCGATCGCGTCGCTTGGGCTGGCACCCGTGCCCGCGCATCGTATAAAGCCCGGCCCCCCCTCCTCCCCCAGGTCACGGTCACCTAGCTTGCCGCCTCTCCCGGCCGTGTCCCCCGTCCGCGCGCGCCTCCGATCCCCAGCTCTCAGCCCCCAACCCCAGCGCTCCTCCCACGTCGGCTGGACAGCCTCGAGAAGGAAGCATCGGCAAGGACGAGCAACCACTAGCACAGTAGCACTAGCAGCCAGCCGGGCAAGGTACACGACGTCTCCTTCGCTCGCTCTCATCTTTCTGCGTTCAGCGTTCGTTTGCGCGTGACGATCGAAGGTTTTCTCGCACACAGTTTGTACATATTTTGTCGGCGGCATGAGGCAGCAAGAGCTTCACTCGTGATCATCCAATGCTGATGATCGACTATATATGTCAGTTTAATTTTGATCTGTAGCAGTTCGCGGTTCTTTGTGAGTTGTGGTACTGTGTATTTTCCAAATTAAAGGCGAAATGGCGGTAGGAGAGTTTATGTTATCTATCCTGGCTTCTACTCTCCATTTTCCTTTCCCTTTCTCTTTCGGAGAGTTTATCCTGGGACTTAGAAACGATTTTCAACCATCACATGGCATTCCAAAGTCTCTTTACCAGTACTGTACAGAACGCGGCATTTGCATGTAGATTGATTCCGATATTTGCATGTTTACGTAGGTTTCACACCGTTGAGTAATCAATATGGCGCCCTAATCAATATTTGCATGCAGATTGATTCGGACGAGCAGCCGATGATGCACGGGAACGGCCGTGTCCACCCGGCGTCCTCCAGCTCCGACTTCTCCGGCGAGATGAACCAGTCCGTGTCCGACCCCTCCTCCAGCCCGCTCTACAGCTTCCACTTCGAGAAGCCCGTCGTCCCGCCACCGCAGCATCCTCCTCCTCCCCCGGCCCCGGCCCCGTCGGGCACGTACGTGGTGCAGGTACCCAAGGACAAGGTCTTCCGCGTCCCGCCGCCCGAGAACGCGCGCCTCTTCGACCACTACACCCGCCGCGCCAAGCGCCGCGAGGGCCGCTCCTGCGTCCGCGTCTGCGCGTGCCTGCTGGCCGGGTCCGTCGCGCTCGCCGTCGTCGCCGCGGCACTCGCCGGGATCGCGTACCTCGTCCTCAGCCCGAAGCAGCCGGCGTACACGGTCCAGGCGCTCGCCGTGACCGGCCTCGCCGGGCTCGGCAACGCCTCCTCCTTCTCGCCGGGGTTCGAAGCGACCGTGCGCGCGGACAACCCCAACGGCAGGGTCGGCGTGCGCTACGAGGGCGGACGGAGCCGCGTCTCCGTGTCCTACGACGGCGTGCTCCTGGCCGACGGCGCGTGGCCGGCGTTCTACCAGGGCCCCCGGAACGTGACGGTGTTCGTGGCCAAGGCCAAGGGGTCCGGGATACGGTTCTCGCAGCGCGTGCGGGGGCAGATGGCCGCGGCGGAGCGGCTCCGGTCGGTGCCGTTCGACGTGGACGTCGAGGTGCCCGTGCGCCTCCAGCTCGGGAAGGTCAGGACGTGGGCCGTGCCGGTGCGGGCGCGCTGCACCGTGGCCGTCGACAGCCTCGCCGACGACGCCAAGGTGGTGTCCAGGTCGTGCGACGTCAAGGTGCACCTCCTGTCCTGGAGGAACTGACGATATATAGCCGGATTTTTGTTTGTAAGTTGGTTTGATCGAGTAGTGTGGAACATATCATGGAATGCTGAGAAATTGTCTTGCGATTTGTCATTTTGGTGAGTTGCCCCCACCTGTTCTTTTGCTCAAGAGTCAGGACTGAAGAAATCGTTGTTTGTAGTCAAGACGGTGTCCGTGTTGCATTGCACCTGAACAGGAATAGAGCTATTGAAAACTGATTGTTAGCACTTGAAACTGAATTCAGGTCTTGGCGACTTGATTTCCAGTTGTAAGTTCACTTCCAAAAAAACACCGTCTGTTGCTGGTGAGTAGTGACATGACCCGCCTGAATACTGGGTAAATCTGTCAAGTGGATTGACTCTAATGTTTTGTCCAATTACAACTCAAATTTGCACCATGACCCAGAAATTTTCCTTTTACCATCTAACCAATTTGGACTTCAAGGGGAAACAATTCTTATGCTCCAATGTGGACTGTTGCTTGATTTTGCTTAAATTTGATGGGTGCAACATAGGTGAATAGCAGAACATAGGTGATCAACATAAATGACAAGATGAATGCTAATACACAAGTAGGCATAAGGATTTATGTTGAAATTCTTTAACCATGGGCGCCAACTAATAGACAATCCAATATGAAAATGAACAATACAGGAATGGAAAATCAGTATAGTTGGATGTTTTTCATCTACTAACAGGATTTTACAAAAATGAATGGAAGGATGTCCACAATATTTATTCGGTATGCACATTGAAGTTTGTTGCCAAAGTGGGGACACACATCGATGTGCCATTGGACCAAGCAACATGTGTCATCTTCCTCGTGACAGCCACAAAAGTTAGGTTTCATGGGAAGGGCGTGGGAACTCCAATGTCCTCTGGGCTTAGGAGGGGGGCTCGGTGGTGGTGGCGGCGTTTCGTCAGATGGCGGGAGAGACAACTAAATAGGAAGAACTGACAACGATGGCGAAAGGTGCCATCTAATCCTCTCTAATTGGGTTTTGGAATGGGTGGGGAAAAGGTGACAACGGTAGTAGGAAGGATGGTGAGGCCGCCGGGGTCAGATGGTTAGAAAGGGGAAGAGCAAAAAAGAAGGCAGAGGTTAGGGAAAGGATGGGTTATATTGACGGTTGTGGGATGGATAGTGGGTGACAACAAATGCCAGCATAAACGGTATTTTATCTGCATGGGGCGAAGATGGAGAAGGAGAAAAATGAATAGGTGTGCCTTGGTTTGGTACCTAAAGGTACATAAAAAAAGTACTCTACTTATAAATGTATACATAAAAAACTTTGTAGACTCTACTCTTGTTTTTCTTAGCTATTGAATACTCTTATTTTTTGTTTCTCATTTGGGCCTTTGTTGACATTAGAACATATCCAAGAGTACCCAAAGTATTCTCCCAATCTATAAATTTTGGCAACTGAAAAAAAAACAATCATCTTCAGCGATTCATAAACCCACCTCCAATCTTTTGGTACTTGGAAAAAATTATCCCCATGCACGGATATATATACACACGTATCATCGTGGCAATCTGAACGTGAAAAAAGGCGAGGAAGGAAAAAAGTAGGGCAATGTTCCTAATTCAAATATACAAGAGACAAAGAAAGTATAAAAGTGGTTGGTGTGATTAAGAAGTAGTTTGAGATTCCAGATGTAAAATTACTTTCTATCTTTAAGGAGGGAGCTTTTGAAAAATATTAGAGTTATAAGTCTTTTAAGTCCCCCAATATATTTTTGCAAAGGTTAGAAATTCGATTTTTTTTGGAAGTATAACTCTTTTAGATACGGTTGGAGATGCTCTTACATCAATCTTCTTTGATTGTACTTTGGCTGGCAGAAGTGCTGCCAGCAATTTTTGAGAAACTATATAAATGGAAGAGTCTGTGGCAAGGAAAAACTTAATCCGGAATTAGACACATCGGAAGAGTCTGAGGGCATAGGTGAGGCTGACAGCAGCATCAGACAGGTGACTTTCTGAAATGGCGAAAGCATTTCGATCCATCCATTCATCCATCTCCAAAGTCTGAACAAGGAATGGCCCAGAGAGCATTTCTGCTCTACTATAAGACTGGTTTTAGTTGGTCAATTCATTCTCGTGAATCGTGATATCCGGGCAGCTAACGATAGTGCCGTCCACGTCGTGCTTATCGTCCAATCTAACTAAAGTAGACCAGAGAAATTGTCGTGAGTTTTTTCCTTTCTTTGCATATACAGACATACGGAGTACAGTACTACTTCAACACTGAGATCTGCATATATATCCGCTTTCAGTAGTTCTGAATTTCTGAACACATTGGTGCGCCTCCACGAATCTCAACTAATAATTCAGTCGAAAACCACCATGCTGTTGTGATCTCTAGCCTCCGCGTGACCGCGTGAGCCTTAAACAACGCGACGACCCAGCTTCAACAGATTGCTAAGGCGTAGTACTAGCATTCAAAAGAGAGACGTGCGTGCGTGCGTGCAACATGAAGAACACACGCAGGCAGATCCAAACAGAACGGCCAAGCAGCACACATACAGACAGAAAGATTTCACTTTTGGATTAATCTTGGTGAGATTCAGCGCCTCTGGCTCTTCAAACAAAGCTAAGTCAAGTGGCTGCCAAATCCCGATGGTCCCGGGCGTGCTCCCGTTGCCGTCGGAAGCTGGTGGATCGAGCAAGCACGACCGAGGAGCAGATCGATCGATGAATACCATGTGCTTCGGTCAGCTTCACCACGCTAAACACCAGGCTGGCGCAGCCGCAGATGAGAATGAGATGACTGGCATTATATTGAGTTGAAGCAAACGCAAAAGACAAGACGCAGATTGGATTCGGTCGGTTAAGCACCGTACTCTCACTCTGTACTGTACCAGGTTGGTAGCTCGTCGCGATGAGCCGAGGTCGCTGTAGGCGGACGAGACGAGACGACGACGCCATCCTGATCCGCCTCCGCCTGCGCCGGGCCTCGTCGCATCACAAAAGGCCCACCAACGACCCACTGTGGCACATGCGGCCGGGTTAGAAATGGACCCGCCGCCGGCCCGGCGGCATGTGCAGTGGCAGTGCTTGCATGCGCGGCCGAGGCGAGGCGAACGAGAGAGATGCGTAGGTGCTGTGGGAGCTGCGCGCACGGAGCAGACATGCTCGTGGATTGATCGTGGTGCCGCGTGCGTCAGCGCCTGTGTGTCGTTTTCGGCAATAATGCCGGGCCGCCATGCAAGGCAGCAGGGCCACCTTTTCGGCGTGTTGGCTTGCGGCCGCCGGCCTCAATCAACGACGAGCACAAGGATAGCGTCTCCGATCTGGACGCCGGTCGGATGCGCTGATGGGACCGCGTCACGCTGATTGGAGCCAAAAAAAAAAAAACATTGCACTACTGACGATTCTGATCAGTGCTTGCTCGTGCTACAGCAGCCAGATCGTACTACTACTACTGCTACTCCGTACGTTGATGGGAATGGGGCTACTCGCCACGTAGTATTTCTCGCGTGCGCGGCCGGCAACGTTACCATCATCGGCGGACGGCGGCCGGGAGCGACACCAAAATTGGCGGCGTTTTTCGCGTCCCTTCCTGGGCTTCCTTCCCGCGGCGCCGCCAGCCTGCCGCTCTGTCTAGACTGCGATACCTACCCGTGCAGATGATCGATCAAGCGTTGTCACGCACGGGAAAACTAGTAGTACAACCTACCATGGAAATTCCAAGGAGTTCCCTGTCGATTATCTCGTCCTGGCCATTCCTGGCGGTTTGACTGGGGTTGTTGTTATTGCTGAAATTTTGTCTCATCCGTGCAGTGCTAATATGGGCGCTAGTATTTTTTTTTCTTAAAAATCAGCCATCCCATCACTGTGTTTACGTCTCTGTCTACTAGCCCTAAGAACATCTCCAACAACTCCTCAAATTCACTTTTATTCTTATTTTTTTTTAGAAAAAATACGAAAACACCTCTCCAACAACTCCTTAAATCCACTTGATATATTTACCAACTTGATAAATATCGTCCTAAACTTAGTACATCTCTGCACTTATATATTTTTTTCACTTGCCAAGTTAAAATATCAACTTGTTGGAGATAGATATTTTTTTCACTTGCCAAATATTTTAGCAACTTACTAAACCATAGAATTTGACAAGTAAATTTTAAAAAGTTGTTGGAGATGCTCTAAGCTCTCCAAAGTAGTTACAAACCAAGTCATTTCTTTTTCTAGCTCCCGTCGTTTCCCCGTGCTCGTCGACGTGCCGACTTCCATCTACTACGTACTTCTCTTCTCCTAAAAAGAGTAAACAGGAGACGTCAACACACTTCAACGTGCCCTTCCTCGCGAACGTCTCCCGCTCTGCCGAACGGCGCCGACAGGTGGGCCCTACGCGCTCACATCTGACCCGGAAGGCCGAAACGTCCCGCCGCAGGTTGTCGCTCTCCACCGGACCCGCTCCGTCGCAGCTCATGACGACTACCCCTCCGGCTCCGGATGCCGCCGTCCTCCACCAGACAAGCCTCAACGCCGGCGCGAGCAAGCTGCGAGGACGGCGCTGGCCGCTGGGAGCTACTGCGGCGGCGCTAGCTGCAGCGCGGTGTGAGCCCGACAAGCGGCGGGGCGGGGCGAGCTGGGACAACGAGCGCACGGGGCCGACCTAGCGACCTGCGGGTGTGCGCCGGCGAGCACGGACGCGTGCTGGCAGGTGCGTGGGGTAGCACGGCGGAGCTAGCAGGTCGATGGGAAGGAACGAGAAAACACCGGTATGGATCTTCTCCCATCTGCTTCCTCTGGCGCCTTCCCCTTCCTCACCGCCATCGCCGGTACGGATCTATCGTCCCCACTCCCCCTCCGACTCTGTTTCTCCACGATCCCACGCTCCCAGCCGACTGCGTCTACCAAAAGCTCTTCCCTCCCGACTCCCCTGCGTCTCCAGATCCGCCCCTCGCCTTCTCCCAGGATGCCGGAGCGTCACCGCTGGGTATACAGAGATGGCCATCGACCTGTCCCACTCCGTCACCGCTGGGGACACAGAGATGGCCGCCCCAGCCATGGAACTGAGGTTCAGCGCCGCAGCGGCAAGTGGTGCCGCAACATCTCCGACATCTGTGTGGAGCTGCTTACCAAGTGCCTTGTCTGTGCAATGTCGATACCTCCTCCTACCTCAAGGTAGCACCTCAGTCTGAATTTTTTTTACTCTCTTTGGTCAGTAGCGTCTTGAAAAAAATGAGATTGCTTTTAATCAACTGAAGTTATATACTGCTTGTGACCTGGTGGCTACCAGAATTCATAGCGTTCAAGTATGTGTGGACTGACTACAGTGACTACATTGGAAACTATTTGTGGGATATTGTTACTATTATAAATTATTCGTCTTCTTAGTGTTTGGGCTGGTTCTCTCATGAATATTCGATGCACTTTCGCTCATGTAGAACGAATCAACGGAAGATTCAGTATTACTGGATTTCCTTGGTTGCTTCTTACAACAACAAAAACAGTACTAACAAAGAATGCTTATATTGAGACAGCTTAATCATAAACTCTATGATCCGAAGTGCTTGGTACCTTGATATTTCTTGGTCAATTTTTCCTATTAATTTGGCTGCAGATGTCAGAGAATGAAAATTTTTACAACTACGTTGAATGTACTTAGGTTCTATCAACAAATTTGATGTACAAATAGACTAAATTGCAAGGGTATGGTTCACTCTCCCATTGAAATACACGACTTGTATCTAATCGGGCTCGACGGATCTAATTGTTTTCTATTCAAATGCATGAATGCTCAAATGTCCTGTTTCTTATTTTTCAGGTGACCAATGAATCCCTTAGATCACTCTCCAGTCTCTAGACTTTTTTTTTGAGAAGCTAGAGGACATAGCAATGGCCAGCTGCTTGTTTATAGATGACGATGACTTCCAAATAGCTTTGCAACTCGCTGCAGGTAAACACCTTGAAAGGATGCAGATATTGTATGAACTTTATGCTGTAAACTATGATGCCAACTTTGCAGATTTCCTCATTTTGTTTTCTGACAGTTATCACGTGTTCAACTTAAATCCAATTGGCAGATTTACAGGCCAGGACCCCGGATCGGTCAGCTTCCAGCCTCATTTGATGAAGGACATCAATCAGTGTCCCTGGTGGTTGCACCTAAAAATGGCAAGCAAGAGTCTATTTGCATTGGATTTGCCAATCCATCTGTTAATGCTTGATTGTAAGGAACCCTAACTTTGCTTGGACGATTTTTCCCCAATTTTTCCTAACATTACCAACTTTGTTGTATATACTAGCACTCTGATTATAAACACCTGAATACCAACATTTTCTTTTGGTCAACATATTCAGGTGTTCCTCCGTAGGGTGCTGGAAACATGCATGTGTCCTTGATGGCCCTTCATGCTTCTGCTTCAACACTGCAGAGGGAGTTTTCAGCTATTTCCGTTGATCCATAAATGCTTGGTTATGAAAATTTTGGAGCACCATTGATCCCAGTTTTGTTTGTTATATGCAATTTGTTTTTTATTCTTAGTTTCATGTATATCAAGATAACTGATAGCTGCATTATGGGAAAAAAACTATGAAAGAGGTAGTCTTTTGGCCAGAATGTCTATCATACATTTGGTTTGATACTATTACTAAAATTGATGCTTGTTTAATTGAATGTGGCTCAAAAATAGTGTGTTGTTATTTGGACGCTGATTTAAACCTATTAATACTTTTACTTTTATTTTTATTTTTATTCATTGAAAATTTGAGACCCCGTAGCAACGCAGGGCCCGTAGCAACGCACTACTCTATAAAATCAAAGCATGGCGCTACGAACAGGATATTCAAATTAAATTCTAAGGATAGGAACGTAAAGGATTTTGCGTGTTCTTTATAGAGAGATCCATGCGTTGTCAGGTACTACTACAACCTAATACCATGGATATCTAATTCTAATAACTCCCGTATCAGCCAGCTAGTATCTCGGCGTTCCGGCCAGTCGTGCTTATTGCTGTGAACTCCAGGGTCTCATCCGTGGTGATGGGAGGTAGGGTTGTTCTTTAATTAAGCCCTATTTGGAAGCACCCAACTAAAATTTAGCTACCTAAAATTTCAGAGTTAAACTTTAGCTAGCTAAAAAGTCTCATAGCTAAACTTTAGCTAGGTGTTAGGATGCACCAGCTAATAGACTCAGCTAAACTTTAGCTAGAGTTTTAGCTAGCCTATTTGGATACAAGACAACTAAATCTAGCTAGCTAAAGTTTAGTTGGTGCATCCAAACAGACTCTTAATTAATTCACAGCCCATTTGCTGCTAAGAGCACCCGCATGTGAAGTGCCGAGGTGGTTTCGATCGTGGGCTCCACAAATGACATGACGCATCCTGCCATCAGCTCTACAATGTATAGAACTCACCTCGCATCTATACAGACCCAGCACAGAGCGTCAACCGCGGGAGAAAGAGAGTGATCACAATTTCTTTATTCCATCGGCGCGGGTGCGATAGAAAGGACCTGGGTCTCCATGGAACGGACTCCCCAATATATGGAACTAGGTACCATAGCTGCATTTATTGGATCGACACCACTACGAACCCAGTGTGCTACCTCGATTTGGTGGTGTCTGCTGATCTGTTCTCTTCGCACCTTATGGGCTTTTTAAATTAAATACGCAATCCGCAAATGATCTATTTAAGCACCTTGATGTGATATGCTCCATTTTGTTACAACTCCCTCTGTTTAATAAAGATTGCTCTTCTAACTTTTTCTTAAGTCAGGTATATATAGAAAAACTTTTTCTTAGGTCACCATGCCTACTTTTGACCATCAATTCGTAGAGATCCGTGTTTAACACACAAATTAACAGATGGATAGTCAATTTAAAACAATAGTCCCTCTATATATTCAAAGTATAAAACATTTTGACTTTTCTAGACACATAACTTTTGCTCTATATTTAGGCATATATATTAGGTAAATAGCAAAAAAATAATGAATTTGAAAAAAAAAGACCAAAACACTTTTTAATTTGGAATGGAGGAAGTAAACTTATAATGCTATACTATATGGTTTTTTTAGAAACTATAACGTTCGAAATGGTTACCTCCACATAAAATCAAAATAGTAACTTATCTAGTACAGGGAGGTTTTTTATTCTTTGGAAATTCAACAACGGGATAACCAGTTTGCCCATTCTATTTAAATTTAAAATAACAAATATGCATTATTTAAATTTATCTTTTACGCTAAATCATCCCTTCACCGGTGAATATATACTTAAGATTTAGGGTTTATTCGTAATTGCTCTATCAATTATGCTCCATAGAGTACAGTGGAGCAGCTCCCATATTCTTAGCCTCTCATACAAATTTGTACCTAATCAAGCTTAAAATATTATAAGATAAATCTCTCCTTGCTTATTATCCTAGACTCGACACTGGCCCTTATCTATCTAAACTCACGAATAAAAAAAATCATTCGAACACAGCTTTCACAAAGAATCTGGTTCTTCTTTTATGGGAAAGGAAATCAAACTGTGTTCCACTTCTGTTGTAAATTAATTACGATCTTTTGTCATTGTCAAAACAGGGCTCCGGAAGGTAGAAAGGCAGGTACTACCCCATCCAAAGGAATATAATTTTAAAATAGCATCATATTTAATACACTTTTCCTATAGTCCGGTGCCTGGAATTTAAGATGATTTCAGACAACACTAATATACCACTAGCTAGTATAAGTTGTTAATTTTGTATTTTATTATTTATCTTTATGTTATGATATATTAATTTTTTGTCATTGTCCTCCTATAGAAATAATTGTAATTGTTAAATTATCTTTGTGCCAACATATATAAAATTTTGTTAGGTTCAAGTTTTTTTATTTCTAAAACTAAAAATTGCAGACTGTGTCTACATAAATTACAATGAACTAAAATTACAATTTTAGTATAGAATATATGCAATGACTGTCGCCTGAACGAAAATTAAAATTCAGACACCTGAAATTTAGCAAATCCCTATTTAATATACTATAAGTTTGGTTAATTATAAATTTAAAAATATAAATAATTTTTATATCAAATAAACATTACAACTATATTTTTACAATAAATTAATTTAAAATCATAAATATGAATACTATTTATCAGAAATATGATTAAATGTGAAGCATTTTAATTGACATGTAAATTACAGCTATATTTTTTAAGACGAACATGATGTAGGTAGTAAAAAATAATGTAGAAATTTGTTTTTAACAACACGTAGAAATTTGTTAAGCCTGCCATCCCGTCGCGTGAGTCGTGAAGGGATAAAAAGGGATCCGACACGGACATATGTTATTATACTATATTTGTTTTTATATTTTTATCTGAATTTAAATTTGAATATAAATAGTGTAAACCATGTCGGATAGAACAGAATTGATATCAACTTCATAAACATATAATTTAAGTATTTAGATATGAATATAATATTAATTAAATATTAAATATCAAACACGAATACGAAGTGATCTAAACCCCTCTAAACAAATTCGACTTTGAATAGCGTCCGAAAATATACCCTTTTCACCGTAGCGGTGACCGACCTCGTCACCGCACGGGGGTTCCGTCCTTCTTATCCCCCTAACGCCGTCCCGGGGCCGCCACGCCATCGCGGCGCAAGCGCCAACGAATCACCTTAGCCCTGGCGGGGCCCGCGCTTTACCTCCCCCGAGAATCCTACCACTGCCCTCCTCCTCTACTACTCTAGTACTGCTATTAAAGCCGCGTCGAGCAGAGCGGCCGGCGCGTTCTCTCTCGCGCTAAACTAAAGGAAGCCCAAAGCGAAGAAAAAAAATTCCCCCACAGGCCGTTGCGCATCATCCTCTTGCAGTCCTGCTCTGTCTCGCCCCTCCTTCCTCCTCGCGAATTCGCCACCCGGCCCTCCCAAATCGGAGCGTCAATCGGATTGCTGGGTCTTCAAGCTGAGCTGTGCTCCAGTCCGTGAGCTATCCGTTGATTTTCCAGCCTGAAGGCGCCGATTTTCCGGCCGTTGCTGGTGTGGTCTTCGGCGAGGCTGTGGTGGTGACCGGCGCGGGTGGGTCTGGATCCGGCGACAGATCGGGTTCTTGGAGCAGGTCATTATTTTCGGACTCTTGAGGTGTCCGTAGCTGCACTCGTGGTGACCTTTTTTTAGGTAAATCCTTGTCTTATTGGATAAGTTATATCTATCTATTTATTTATCTGCCGTGTCATAGTTAATTCTCTTCTCAGTTTTAATGGCTTGCCATCCTGTTCAGGCATTGTTCACATTTTAGAAGTAGTAGTACTGCCTAGCGATTTTTAGAAGTAATAGTACTGCCTGGCGATTTTAGTGATATTGTTTCGTCTTCTATCTCTGATATAAATATGCGATGTTGCTTTGCTCATAGTTTAGTTCAGTTCGTTTCCTACATCAAACTTGTGTGATGCATATTGTTTTGTACTAGCTTGCTTTCTCCGTCGAATGCGTTGTTTACTAATAGTTCGTTGCCTCTTTTGTTTTCAGGAAACCGATTGAATTCGAAGACCTGAAGATTTATTAGCTGGCCCACATCATTCTCGAGAATTAAAGATTCAGCTGTTTCTTAGTAATTTCAGACTTGTTCAATCCTCTGAAGAAGTAGACAGAGACGACTTTTGAATCGGGCGATGCATACCAAGGCTCGCATCCACGCTGACCCGGTCCTGGAGTTTGACCAATTCGACTGCTTGCCTGATTCTCTTGTGCTGCTGATCCTGAACAAGCTCGAGGACGTGCGTTCACTTGGCAGGTGCTCTGCCGTGTCCAGGCGATTCAGTGTCCTGGTTCCTCTCGTCCATGACATGCGTGTCAGGATTGACCACGTTGTGACCGTGGACGGCGACTCCGATGACGCTCTGAACCTGTCGTCGCCAAAGCCCCACAACATCATCTCACATTTGTTCAAGCTGATGCTGTTTGCGATCGTCAAGCCCTTCCATGACATGCGCGGTCCCAGTAGCACAGGGCGGCCGCTGTTCCCTCAGCTCTCCCAGCATTCGCCTGTGCAGGTGCTGAAGAACTTCTCCCATGTTCGCAATCTTCAGGTGGAGCTTCCCTCTGGAGACGTTGCCGTCGAGGAGGGGGGTCTACTGAAGTGGCGAGCTGAATATGGCAGTACGCTTCAGAATTGTGTGATCCTGGGTGGAACCTTGGTTGATCGCAAGGCTGCTGGCAGTGGGCATGAGCCATCGTCGGACGACAATGGAATCATGCCAGAATCTTTCTATACCAATGGTGGGCTGAAACTCCGCGTTGTTTGGACTATCAGCTGTTTGATTGCTGCGTCGACGAGGCATTATCTTCTCCGATCAATCATCAATGACCATCCAACACTGAGGAGCCTGGTCTTGGAAGATGCCGATGGGCAGGGCGCACTCTCCATGGGGGCAGAGCAGCTGAAGGATTTCAGAGAACACCAGTTGTCAGCCTCGCCATGTTCTAACAGGACACTGGTACCAGCATGCAACATGAAGCTGAGGTACGCCCAGTACCTCGAATTGCCTGGTGGCTTGGCATTGCAAGGTGCAACCTTGCTTGTCATCAAGCCCGCCGGTGATGGTAGCAGCAGTGGACATGGCAATCGGAAGGAAGCTGACGCCTTTGTTTCAGGCGCATTCGAAGGACCCTTGAGGTTTGCTGCGAAGGCGCTGATGAAGAGGCGCACCTATCTCCTGGAGATGAATGGGTTCTAGAGACCTTGAGTTGCCATATATCTTGTTTTTTGGTGCTTCTTATGAGGAAGGTCACAATCCTTTTCTGATATTGTACATACAGTATAACAATCATAGCAGATGGATATGAATATGATATCAGATTATTGCCTAAGCTAAGCATGTGTAGAGAATTGAGATGTCTCGTTGTGCACGGTGACAGCACACCGTTTGTGCCTACTGAAAACACGTGTAGCATGAAGTATGCGCGTGTCCACATTGCTCAATGGAAGGCGTCGAAGGAGGAAACGTTTTCATGGAAGTGCTGAAAGGCAGCCTAGTAGCCTGTTGGTCATCCATGAAAAAGAACTTGCTATCTTTCACTTGCTTGAATATACCCCCAGTTCAAAGTAGTTTTTTATTTTTGAGTGGACCCAGTTCAAAGTAGATGTATCATGCTGTGTAAACTCTCGTGGTCTCGTTCTTCTCATGTCCCTGCAAGGTTGCAACATAAGCCCGGCCCATCTTATGCTTCATTGCAGGCCCACTCACAGGTCCACGACGTTTCATTGTTTCTTATCCTGTGCAGCTCTCCCCGCCTCGTCCACCTAAATTCGATCGGGTGCGCTTGTCTATGGGTGCATAGATTTTTTTATCGTGAGTGTGAATATGGTAAACATTTAGCTATAACCATAGTTTTTCTTTTTTTTCATGGATGCAGCTGCACCCAATAATGACTATATAGATTCGTCCATGATTAAGATATGATTGGTTTCTAGCCACAATACACAATACGCCATGCTTTGACAGTGGCGGGCCACAACATGTGGCAAACAATTTGAGCGCCACACCTGTGGCGAAACATGTAGAGTAGAAAAGTTGTGAAAATCTAAAGTAAATCAGTAACCAAACAGTACTAGCAAAAAGCGTAACAACCTTTAGGTGTGACGGTGGCTAAGAACCAAACAGGCTCACGCCGCTCCATTCACCGTCCGCCGTCGGTGCGGTCACCAAACAGATCGGGCCTCGTGGAAGCCTCGCTAGATTATCATCAAAGTCCAGTTTCCCTCCTGAAACTATAATAAAATCGAATGAACTCTAAAAAAAGTCATCAACTCCCTCTATTCTAAAATATAATTATAAAATATTTCAACTTTTTAGATTTATCTTTTGCATACACTTAGATATACATTACTCCCTCCATATTGATAATTCAAAACAACATAGACTTCAAAGCATAACTTTGACTTTTATTTTCTTAAAATTATTATTTAAAAAATAGTATATGTATATTTTTATATAAAAAATCAAGACAAATATGTTCAGATAGTTATCATATTTTCAAACTCAATAACTCAAAAGTTATTCATAATTTATATTCCTAATATTTAACCAGAGTCTTCTCTAAAACAAAAAGGGAAGGAGTATGTGGACGGATTTTTAAGATTTTTATATGGGGTATGGTAAACCAAAAATTTCATATGCAAACCGATAAAAGCTATTTAGCAATTCGTTGAAGTTTCATAAAAAAAATGACCAACAACTCGGTACATAACTATATAACTACTAAATGGCATAATAATAAGGACCTGTTTGAGACTGCTTCACGAACTCTGCTCCACAAACTCCACTGTAGAGCAGCTCTACGAACTCTAGGTTTTTGTGAAGCACCTCTTTAGGTGCTCTCACAACTCCACCTTTTTTTCTGGAGCTATGTGCGTGGAGCTGAAACCGTTTAGCTAAAAAACGTGAAGCAAAGCTGAAAAACGTGGAGCAGAGCAATTCCAAACAGGCTCTAAGTCTCAAATTACAATACAAGGCGTCGTTGTAGAAGATAGATATAGAGATAACTTTAATTATTCTCTTGACCGTTGAATTGACGAAATGCATGTTGCATGACACCCCGTAGCTAGGAATTTTCCGTCTGGGTGAAGAAAATAGAGTTGGCGTTCGGCATGCTGGACGGGGTACGTGGCTACCTGCCGCGGAAATGCAACATGCTGCCATAGTATCATGCTTCATGGACGAAGCTCATTCATGCGTATCGCCGCCCTATTGCCCTGAGATACGTTGATTTGCCCGTGCGGCCATGTGCATGTGCCTGCCGGTGGTGGCTGACACGCAACACCAGGACTGCGCCACACGCCTAACCGCGAACCGGCGGCTTTGATCTGTTCCCGCCGCACCGCTAGCTGGAAGAGCTGCATTTCTGCACCCCAACCCAACTACTGTGCGTAGAGTTACCCCGTATAATCTAGTATAGGGCGTCTGATGAGTAGTGATGACGTGACCATCAATGGTTTTAGTACACACCTCATCCCCAGCATGCCAAACACGAACGCATCATCTTGTGGAATTTCTTCAGAATTTCCCACACGCAACCACACCATGCTACCAACCAGACACGCACCACATGCATCTATAAATACCAGACAAACATGAACCTCATCCTCCATGCTCTCACAGGTCACAGCACGCACGCACACATATCTGCTGGGCTTCAGAACTTGCTTGTGAGCGACAGACTGACAGTACGTGTGCACTACCGTGCACGGCTAGCAACAAACCAACAACAACCATGGCGTCGTCGTCTCTGGCCAACAAGCCATCCTCTGCTGTTCTTCTCCTCGCCGCCGTCGTCCTCTTGGCCGCCGCTGTCGTCGACGCGGCCACCTTCAACGTCATCAACCGGTGCAAGTACACGGTGTGGCCAGCGGCGCTCCCGGGCGGCGGCGCGCGTCTAGACCCGGGGAAGATGTGGACGGTGCACGTGCCGGCGGGTACAGCGCACGCGCGGATGTGGGCGCGCACGGGGTGCACCTTCGACGGCGGCAGCGGGCGCGGGGCGTGCCAGACGGGGGACTGCGGCGGCGCGCTGGCCTGCGCCGTGTCCGGGAGGACCCCCGCGACGCTGGCCGAGTTCACGCTCAACAACAACGGGCCGGACTTCATCGACATCTCCTTGGTGGACGGCTTCAACGTGCCCATGTCGTTCAAGTGCGGTGGCAAGGGGCCGAGCTGCAGCGCCGACGTCAACGCCAGGTGCCCCGCCGCGCTCAGGGTGCCCGGCGGCTGCGCCAGCGCATGCGAGAAGCTCGGCGGCGACACCTACTGCTGCCGGGGCCCGTTCACGGACAAGTGCCCGCCGACTGATTACTCCAGGTTCTTCAAGGGGCTGTGCCCCGATGCGTACAGCTACGCCAAGGACGACCAGACTAGCACCTTCACCTGCCCAAAGGGCTCCAACTACGATATCGTGCTCTGCCCGTGAGGAGAGGAGAGACGAGAGATCAACCATGCATTTGCAGTTCACAAGTGCAGTGCAGATACACACACCACGTCGAGTAGCTAGAAAAAAGTGCGTGTGCGTGTTGTGTGTATTTTACATTTTTACCCCAGCAATAAGGCCTTACTAGTGGCCATCATTCGTAATAGCCAACAGGTGTTTGCTTATGAATAAAGGGAAGATTGCAGAACAGCCCAAGGTGCAAGTGCAGCCTGTCGCCGCAGCTCATCAAAAAAAGAAATCCATGCTTCGTACGTGATACTGAACTAACGAGTGGCATTCAGTTCACCCATCTACTACTCCCTCCATCCCAAATTGTAAGTCATTCCAAAAATCTTGAAGAGTCAAAATTTATAAAGTTTGATCAAATTTATATAATATAATAATAACATATTTAATATTAACTAAGTATCATTAGATTCTTTATTAGTTATATTTTCATATTATACCTATTTGATGTCATAAATTTTTATGTTTTTTTCTATAATATTTGGTCAAATTTAAAATGCTTTGACTTTTTAAGATTTTTGGAATGACTTACAATTTAGAATAGAGAGGGTAGTTAATAACACGTGATATGTTGGCTTTGTCGAGCACCCGCGGGCCACAGCCCACCGTTGCTGACTTTGTCCAACACCCACCCACGGGCTACCCGCCACCGTCGTCGACATGTGCATGCGTCCCTGGCGAGGCCTAGCTGATGACTATTTTTGGCGTGCAAGCTTGAAGGGCTCGGCGGCGTCAGCGAAGTAGCGGGTCCTGTCGATCTCGGTAAGCTCCACGCGATCCAAAAAGCCGCGGAGCTGCCGCCTCCGCGACCGCGCCTTCTTCACGGTCACCATCTTGTCGCCTTTCGCCTCCATGGCGTCCACGCCGCTGGGTTGCTCTGCTGGGGCGCAGGCCGGCTGCACGCCGCCGGGAGGCCGCGAGCTCCGCGGCCATCCGCACGGTTTCCTCCGAGCGCCGGCGTCGGGAGGCCGCACTCCCCATGACCACCCGTACGTTCGGCTGCGTTCGTCCGTGCGCACGGGAACGGCGGCGGGATCTCTCTCCTATATCTTGTTTTTGCTGCGGAAAGTCGGAAACGGGTGGGCGATCGTCGTGTCGGTGGTCTGGAATCGTATTATAGATGCATGAATTCGTAGATGGATGAATTCGTGGGTGGATAGGTCGTCCTAGGCTCCTAGCGTAGCGCCACGTTGCCGAGCTGGATAAGAATTCTATTCGCATTCGTGTCGCTTGGACCGCGACGTACGTAATCGGGAATCCGGGTCAGACCGGTCGAGGCACCCTGTGCCTATCTATTTTCACATAAAAAAAGGGGCGGCATCTTGGGTTCTTGGGTTCTTAGCTGGCCAGGAGGGTGCTACTGCCAACAGGAAACGTACCCATATATATGAGGATCAAGCAAGAAAACATGTTATAATCTAAAAAAACAAGAAACCATTCCATGAAGACAGAAAAATGTTCTGTATACCAAAGAAAATGATCTGAACGAATAAAGTTATTTCCAAGAAACTATCCATATAATGGCTATTTTTTCATAAGGAGATGAAGAGTCTGGAGATCTATTTTTTACACTAAATTATCTAAATTAGAATATAGAATAGAGGATAGAAAGTCTCTTGGAGCTGCTCTAGAAATCCATGCTACCTGCCTAAATCTAAAAATGTGTATATGGCCGCATTCAATTCAGCCACGTAGCTAATAGCACGTGATGCTAACTTTGTCCAACACCGTCGACATGAAGTTGGTCCCTGGCGACGACGGCGAGGGCGGTGGCGCCACCGGCAACTTCAGCGGACACTTGACGTCCAGCCTCGGACTCCCGCCTACGTGAACTGGCCGGTACTTGAACGACCCGGTGAGCCTGAGCTCGAACTCGACCACGCCGGCAACGGTCTCCCTTGCAAACTCCTCCGCCTCGTCGCCGCTCAGCTCAAATCCCAGCGACGACGACACGGCTAGCAGGCGAAACTCCTCCGTGTGCCGCTGGTCCACCCTGATGCCCGCGTCCGCCAGCCGTGCGCCTTCCAGGCGCCTCCCAGCGAAGAGCAGCTCGGCGTCGAGCGGCGCGGCTTGCTCGGCGCGCATCGCCCAGTTGCGGTTGTGCATGGAGACGGTGAGCGACAGGTCGTACGCGAGCGCCGTGCCGTTGGCGCCGGCGAGGGCGACCCGCGACACCGACGCGTCCTTCACGGCGGCGCGGACCGGGTACACGACGCCGAAGGCCGGGACGAGCACGCAGATGAGCACCACCGCGGTGAACAGACCGGGTACACTACAGCAGCAGCACAAGCAGCCGACACAGGATTCGATGATGCACGCGCAGTCGTCGTCCATGATCCCGACCAATCCGCTAATGCCGGCGGCGAGGCTGTCTCTCGCTAACGCCGCTAACCGAATCGAAATCAAGCAAATTAGGCTCGAGTTGAAATTTGCGCCTTATTCGTGCCCTCGGGCGTAGTTTTGTTGAATTTTTTCTTAATTTTAACTGTTTTTTTATTTAAATTTAATTCTAACTTCGAATTAATTTTTTTTAATACTAGCCCTTTTGGCCGCTCCATCATCCATGGAGCGACATTTGTCCTTTGCCGCTCCATGCATGGTGGAGCGGCAAGCGGCAAAGACCGGTCAACGCGCGCGAGGTGGGCCCTCCTTGCCGCTCCATGATATGCGGAGCAGCAAGGCTGCCGCTCCCCAGCGATGGAGCGGAAACCCTGTCGCTCCCTAGATCATGGAGCGGTAAGGGCGGGACCACCGAACCGGTACTTTGGTTGTTTCCCTCTCTCCCTCTCACGCTCTCGCATTTGGTGCTGCGCCCGCCTCCTCCGCCGCGTCCGCCTCGTCCGTCGGCAGCAGGCCGTCGCCCGCCGTGCCCGCCCGCCTCCTCCGCCTTGTCCGCCCGCCTCAGGAGCGGCTCCAGGCGCGCCGCCCGCCGCCCCGGGTCCCGCCGGCACCGCCGCCGGCCGCTGCCCCACGCCCCCGGCCTGCACCGCCCGCCGGCCCCCACGCCCCCGCCAGCTGCTCCGCGAGCGCCTCTACCACGGCCGTCGTCGCCCCACCGGTTTTCTCGTAGTGTGCCAAGGTACTTTTTTTATTGTGTTGGTTTATACTGTTTTTAGGTTAGTTTATTAGTAAGGTTAGTTTTGTTAGTTAGGGATTTAGTTTACAAATTAGTTTAGTTAGGTTATTTATATGGTTTAGTAGCTTATAAATTAGTTTAGTCAGATTATTCTTAGTGACATTTTGTAGATTAGTTAGGATAATAGTAGTTAGCTATACAATTTATATATACTATTGTTAGTTTATTAAGTTAGTATACAGTTTGGAGTGAAATTGAGCTGGTCACGGGAAACGCAGAACGGAAGTACAAGGAGTACACCGACAAGTTTGATACCATAACCCACCTACAGGTTCATTCATTAATATATTTTGTATGGTTTATACTGTTTGCACAATATTTATATTGTACTTGATTTTTTCGTATTCTATGTAGGTCGAATGGGAGCCTTGGGACTGCAAAGAGTATCGTGATTTGCTTAGTCCACTGTGCTGGGAAGAGAAGGACGAGTATCGGTCCGACTGCCCGCTCATTTTCTTTCATGTGGTTGAGATGTACTATTCGTACAGAGTTTGCAGGCAGTTTGACAGACTTACAGCCAACCCACCATCGTTGTACTCCACTAGCCAGCATCTGCATAGGTGATCAATGTTTTATTAATTTCAATGTTGCCTAATTAATTTATGTCGCCTCCAACTAATAAAACATTTACTGCAGTTATGATCGCAGGTTGCGGATGAAGGAGAAGTACTGACGTCTAGTACACGCCGAATACATACAGAGGTGGGATAGGCGGGAACGAGTACCGTATGAGCAGGGTCCTCCACACGACCCACACGTGTTTAACAAGTACATCAAGTGGCTTCACAGGTCCACACGTACCCATTTGAAGCCGGTTTACATGAATGTCATGCTCAATGAAGACTCTGATGGTGACATCATGGAAGACAAGTATGATCGAGTCACTAGAGACGGGACGCAGCCACAGAGAGCCCCCCTACAGAGATTTGTGGTAAGTATTATCAACATTGTTCATTGTTATTAGTATAAAATGCAAACTTGTAGCAATATGTTCACAAACTCGTCTTTCAAACAGGCTACAAAATTGGCGCAATTATCTGATGACGCGGAAGAGGTTGTTTATAAAAACCTGAAGCTAGAGCATCGCCCCCCTACGGATATCCCGCTAGAGTCATTTGTCCGTGTAAGCATATAACATTTCTTTTGTTTTACTTCTTCTTGCAGTTGACAGATAAATATATCTAACTTAAATTTGTCACCATGTAGAAAATGAGTAAGTACTTGAGGAAGATGTCTCAGAAGATGAGTTGCGTGACCGATGATTGGGTGCTTCCAGATATGCCTGCTCGTCCTTCTCGTGCTTCAGCTTCTACATCTCAGCGGACGCCAGGTGGTTCTTCGGACCCGTTACTGGTTCCAATTCGAGCACACACACACACCGACCTATAGTACCGGCAAGACACCAGTGTATGGGGACGTGGAGGTCGACGAGGTCTCAGAGGGAGGCTCAGACTCAGACTCCGATGAAGCACCGGGTTATGAGCACCATGGACCATTTGAGCAGGGTACGTCTCTGTATGGAGCTTTTCAGTACATGCCATCTCAGCAGGGGCTGTCTCAGAAACAGTGGATGTATGAGCAGCAGCAGGGGCCATCTCAGCAGCAGTGGACATATGCCTAGCAGGGGCCGTCTCAGCAGGGCCCATTTCCACAACAGCAGGGTCCATTTTCCACAGCAACAAGGCCGTTGCAGTTCCAGTAGGGCCCGTTCCAGTTCCAGCACGACACTTTCCAGTTCCAGCAAGAGCCTCAGCAGATTCCTTTGCAGCCCAGCTCTTACCCGCCTAGTCCTACGAGCAGAGCCCGTTCCAACATATCCTGTTCTAGCAGGAAATCGGTCAGTCCCAACTATATGATGCACCGTTGGGGACCCAAAGAGAGGAACAGGTACAATTTCCTAATTTATTTTCCCTAAAGCTTTACTAATAATGCAAAACTTGAACTTATATTTATCTTCATTTCATTTGCATAGATCGATGAACGTGCAGGGGACGGGTTAGGCACAGGGACAAAGACGACACCAACGTCAACGGGACCGCACTGACATTGGGACGCCGAACATGTTGCCGACCAATCCAAAGAGAACGAGGCGACCAAAGAACCCTTACACACCAGGGCCTTAGAGTGCACGTAAGTATAAACTATTGTGTAAGTCATGTATGCATATGTCTTGTATGTTTTTAACAATGACTTACCTGTACTGTAGGTTGGAGGGTCACGGACAACGCTACTGGAGGACGGAGGACGAGGATGGAAGACCTATGTTTTTATTTTTTTTTATTGTCGTACTATGAAACAATCAAGTTGTACTATGAAGACCTATGTTGTTCAACCATATGTAGTTCTGAATGATACACACCAGGGCCTCACACTTGTGTTGAATGATAAATTATATTGAGTTCAAACTTTGATTCAAATGTTTCAATGCCATTTGTTTTGCCGCTCCATACATTTCAGTAGTATTTGTATTGATTATACAAACGGTTTACCTAATTCAATGTGGAAAACAAAACTGTGTCAATGTCTTGGGGTTTCTGGTCATGTCTGGGCTGTTTTGTGGATTTCTGGCTGCCGCGCCATGGCTGGGCTTGCCGCTCCCCCAGCTATGGCGCGGCAGCCTTGCCGCTCCCCCAGCCATGGCGCGACAACCAGAAATCCACAAAACAGCCCAGACATGACCAGAAACCGCAAACGTTCTAAAATTAGTCTAAAAGCGTAGAGTTCTAAATGCAGCTAGAATCGACTAAAAGCGTAGTACCAACATACAACTCCATACTAAATGGTGATGAATCGTAGCAAAGAGTGTCATATGATGATAAATAGTACAATAGTGACAAATGGTCCTGGTTATGTTGTAATTTAAATAGTACCAACATACAACTCCATACTAATACAATAACAGATAAAGCGTAGACCTAACACTCGTCGTCCGAGGCCCAATCCTCCACTACCACTTCTTTGCTCTTGCTAGACTCATCCTCAGCTTTCTGCCCATGGTAAACGACCTCTGCATCATCTATGTCACCTAAAGCCTGAGAGAAAAAGTCATCCTCGGCCTCGTCCTCCTTCAACCCAGCCTAGAGCGATGAGTTCACTGAGCCTGCCATAAGCGGGGTCATCCTCATCATTGGCCTCGTCCTCCTTCAACCCAGCCTCGGCTAGAGCGATGAGTTGGCTGAGCCTTGCATGAGCAGGGTCAGCAAGGTCATCCTCCTCCTCGGCCTGAGCATCCAGCACAATGGGACGGTGCATGGTACCACCAGCTCGACTGTGTCTCTTTTGACGCTTTCTCTCCACGTGCCTTGCACGAGCAGCGTCTGCTTCGAAATTTCCAGTGCATCCCATCTCTACAAGTCAAAACTATATCAAGTCAGCAAAATAATTCTATTTAACTTCGACATTAGAAACTAGTAATGCACAAAGATTATAAATACTTACCGCCACATAATGAACCTATATTGTCGTTCACAGACTTCATTAATACTCTCTCCTCCTGAGATGCACTCCCTAGCTCTTTTACGTCTCCATTTTCGCATTACTCTCAAGTACCCACTTGTTCCACGCGACACTTTGAGGGCTCGGAATATCGTTGACTCTAGCTTTCTCACGCATATCCCTCTTCCAGTTATTGATGAAATGTTTGACGTAATTAGGACCAAATCCATTAGCCTGTCCAAATCTTTTCCTCCCCTGAATCTCCTCGAGGAATTTTTTCTTGCCAGCTGAACCTTCCCACATGCATTTCCGAGTACTCTGTTCAAATAGTTAGATAAATTAATCCAAAACAGATTGACGTACGCTTCAATTTAAGGAGTCAACAAGCGAACCTCATCGTAGTCAATCATATGCCCATAGTAGTGGCCAATGCCTAGCTCAGAAGGAAGTAAGCCGTAGTTGGATTGGACACCACATTGACATGTCACAATAGGTTTAGCGGGTTCCTACGTCGTCTCCACATGCCTCTGCTTTTCCTTTCCCTTTTCCTTTGTATGTGGCCAAAGATCCTTAGGACCATAGAGCCATTTCCTGAAACTACACCTAGGCATACACAAATTCTACAAAACAATAGGTAAAAACGTATTAATACATGAAAACATAAAGATATGACATTTGCTAACTGATACGAGAGTTTATCACCATACGACAACTTACCTTATGCTTGAGAGCACAAATGAACTCATTCGAGTTTGTAGGGTTGATCACTACTCGCTCTCCGCAATCGCACCGAGGAGGCGACTCCAGACGTCTAGCTGCTGCGTAGGTCTTCTCTTCATTCGTCATTGGAGGAGGGTTAGGCGGGGGTGGAACCCACCGCTTGAAGCGATCCGCGGTGTTATGAAAGTTTCAAGTAGAGAAAAGCAAGATCCTAGGATCACACTTTTCTAGACCATCAATCCACTGAATGAAAAAACACCTAGTATGGTCCTACAAAACAAAATTGTATGAAATGAAACTGTGTCTGAAAAATTTAAAATGATGAACTAATTGATGACACAATTACTTACGCAAATGCGGTTGCATGTGTAGAAGCAACTTTCTACAACGAGCCGCGGTGTCCGGCTGCCTCGACTGTTGGATATCGGACGGAAGACCACAGTCACAGTTAGGGACCGGAAGTTCAGGAGGAACGGGGCCATCCTTGCTAGAACTCTCAATGTATAATTCCCTAGGTCGATCACGCTTTTTCCAATGCTCTGTACGATACAGGTCTTGCATCTACCAACATCAAATAAAAAAACCATACGTATCTATCAACAAAATGACATATAAAACAATATCTATATAAAACAATACCATGTACTAATAAAATTTTCTAACTAGTCAACTAGAAATACCATGTACAACTTAATAAAGTTTACTAACTAGTTTACTTAATTTATCGAACTAACTCAACTACAAATATCTATGTAACTAACCTTATTAATCAACTAACTCTATATATCTAACAAAATTTTCTAACTAACTAAGGTAAAACTAAACCCTAAAGTAATGATACTAAGGTAAGTTAGTAAAGGAAATTATGCTACTAACCTTTACACCACGTCAGAGGAGGACCGCTCGGGAGGGAGGTGCAGCTGGGGAGCTTGGATGGTCGGCCGGCGGGCGGCGACGTCGTGGGAGTCGCCCTTGGCGGCTCCTAGGCCGAGCAGCAGCAGCAGCACAACAAAACAGGGCCGAGCAGCAGAAGCAGCACAACTTCACCGGTTAAATAGGTCACGCCCTTGCCGCACCATGATCTGCGGAGCGGCAGGGCTGCCGCTCCATGGCTGGGGGAGCGGCAGCCCTGCCGCTCCGCAGATCATGGCGCGGCAAGGGCGGGCCCACTGTATGCTCCTTGACCGGTCGTTGGTGAGTCACCACCTTACATGGAGCGGCAAAGGAGAAATGCCGCTCCATGGATGATGGAGCGGCCAAAAGGGTTAGCAATAAAAAAAGTCATTCGAAGTTATAATTAAATTTAAATAAAAAAACAGTTAAAATTAAAAAAAAAGTACGTTTTGTTCGTACAATTGATAGTGTTCGGTTCGGTTACTATTCAAATCCGATTACAGCACTATTACGCGTTTGCGTCATCGTGTTTGTTTCAGACTCCACCAGTCCACCGTTATGTAGTCAGATACGAACTGATCGATCACGCGCAGCGACCAGGAAAACTAGGCTGTAGGGGATCTTCTAAAATCTCAGCCTAACCCATGCAGACGGTCCAGGAATTTCACCCGAACTTTCAGTCTGGGTTGGGTGAGATTCAGAGCCCATGAAGGAGGAAAACAGGGGATATACGATCATTGCTTCCAAAGCCCATTATCAACCCATCACTTTATTAAGGTTTAAAGTCATTACAAATAAGGGAAACAAACGTCCCTCGGAAAAGAAGAAAAAACACTGGACCCTCACGACGTCCAATAGCGCTATCTGCATGATCACGTATAATCTTGAGAACATCTAGGTGATGAAGAGAGGCACCTTCTCGAAGAGCCTTTTGGATCAACGATGTATCATGGTTGCCGCTGATCTTGATCTGCATAAATTCAGAATGGTGATCGATTGTGCGAATGTGATTAAAAGCATCCGTGGGAATGACATGGGACCTTATGCTTATGGCCACATAATCCGGGAAATCAAAGTGAGGATGGAGGCCTTCAATTCGATGGATATTGTACACGCCGGTCACTCAAACATCGACTCCCATATAGTGGTGAGGAGTTGTATGTCCCGATTAATAAGGAGGCATGTATGGTTTCTTGATCCGCCACCTAGCGTTTGTGTCTCCTTAGAAAAATCTAACTAAATGGTTTCATGGAATGAGAGAGTGAGAGTAGAACCTGATCTTGCTAAAATAGTTTTCACAGGCAGGAAAAGATGAACCTGACAGAAAAATCTATGAACAATTGGGAGAGGGAGACAACTGGAAAATCTCCTTTCTGCCTAACTTTGATATAGTATTCCTTTACTGTACAAACAAACAAATGTCCCTAATTAATCTAGCCAGAGAGAAAAGAGAGAGAGAGAGAAAGAGCCTACAAAGACTTCGCATCAGCAGCCTGCAGAGAATGCCTTCCGGAGTCGCTCACAAATTATGGTGTAGTACTCCAGCTAGTTTTGTATCGGGTTGGATATGCTCGGCGTCTATTCTTCAGATTCTCGGACACCTCGGCGGCGCCGCCAGGAACCTTGTTTGTTGCCTGGAACACCTCTTGCCGCGCTTTCTCTGAGTCTGAGCTGACGAGTACGCTCTGCAAGAGCTTTCTTGATTGGATGCTGTTGTCCTTTGAGACCATAGCAGCAGAAGGTGCCAGGAGGCAGCAATGCAGGAGTAGCAAGGCAGAGAGGAGGCTGAAACTGAAAGCGCAGACGCTGATAGCCCCCATGGCTCTGCCAACTGATGAGTGATGAGATGAACTGAGAAATGAGGACCAGGAACTCATGTCTGTTCTTATAATAACTTCCATTCCATGTGAGTACATACAGTTAGCACCCAGAGATCAGAGATACGAGCTCAGGAGCTCTCATGATTGTGTTTGGTTTAGCATGTGCATGTGTGATGTGCGCGCAGCATTAGTTCAGTACTAACTCCCGTTTTATCTTTTTGTGTGAGTGCCCATTCGGCTATTGTGGGCAGCACATGGAGCCAATGAGCCATAGATTCCATCCACCTTTTCATCTTCTCTACGTATTTTTAGGTCTTATTTTTTTCAGGAGAAGCTTTCTGGTTTTATTTCGTGGAATTCAATTATTTTTTATTGTGAGATTAGATAAACGTTTAGTGTAATCTTAGTCTCAGTTCCTGTCAACTTGCAGAGCATGCAACATCATCGCTGATGTATATTCAGGGAAATAATTTCTTGGTATATTGGGACCAGCAACCCATCGCAATTCATTCACCTTTTGCTCCTCTTTGGTGTGGTCCTTGCTAGATGCTTACTAGAAAGCTGCTTTACGAGTGATGACTTGATGAGTGGCTCTAGATAGATATCAGCGGTGTCATGAGAAATCAGCCATTATATACCTGACGTACAATTAGAACTGGTCAAAATCACAGGGGGAGAAATCAGCCATTTATACCTGATTTCTCCACATGCCAAAACCACAGGCCACATGACAGATCCATTTCAAGATCTCAAAGGCCCCAAGCCTTTGGAGTTTGCACTCACCGGTTTGACCACGCTAATCATTGGTTTTGTTGCCTCCCACACACTGTTGTCTCCTTCAGAACAAGCACTAATATGGTCTGTTCGCTTGATCGTTTTGGTGGCTGATAAGCCGGTTCTGGATGTTTTTTTTTGCTGTTTTATTGTGAGAGAAAAATATTGTTTTGATGGCTAATAAGTCGCCTGATAAGCCAAATGAACAATATCTAAGGTGCATAAACCTGTTTATCACAAATCCGCTCAAACCGGGATATATTCTAATGTTCTAATATATTAAGTATAATTAATTCATCATTAACACATGTTTACTGTAGCATCATTTTATCAAATATAAACTAATTAGGTTTATAGATTTGCTTTGTAAATTAATCTCAATGTATATAATTAATTTTTTAATTAATCTATGTTTAATATTCTAAATTAGTATCAAATATCCGATCGATGCGATAGTGACTAGTTTAGAGTTGGAAAACAAAGAGTCCCAAAGAACACGCCACGGTAGTCGCGAGTCGCGACGCGCCGCATGTCATGTACATCCACGTAGTAATATGGCTGGAGCCGCGCGCCGGCGCACGCCGGGCGACCCAAACGGACAACAGCGAGCGGCGAATTTCCTGCCAGCTCCCGAGTAAAAGTAGCCCGTCTCGGAACGGCGCATTTGGCAGCGCCCGCGGGAACGTGCCAAAATTTTGCAGCTGGATTCGGCACGAAACTTGTACGTAGTAGATTGCTTGTTTCTCTAGCTAGGCTAGGCCAACCGGGGCAGCCCTTCCAACGCAGGTTCCTCCTGAAAGTTGCTTTGGCAGCTACAGACGGATGACGAGGACCGTAGGCAGGTTGCGACGGCGTGAGGGAGACGACGAGTCCGCAGCAACCCATGTTCTTCAGCCTGTGTGACTGTGACAAGGCTTTCACGCGACCATGCCCCGTGGACAGCCATGAGAACTCTGCTTGAGCGCGCGTTCAGATCAAGCTGCACGTCGATGCACGCCAGGTGCAAACACACAACGTGCCGAGCCGATCCGCTGGTGATTTGACGTCGTCGCGTCTCTTTCTCCACGGGTGATCACCCCACGCCTGAAAGACCAGCAATCGCCGGAGGTCGCCGTCTACTACCAACAACGATGAGCGGCATCCGTCGTTTGGGGACCTAAAATCCTCAATGTCTGCCAACAACAGCGTCACACACAGCAAACTCTAAATCAAGTGTATGTCAAAAAAAAAAAACCCCCTCCAAATCAAGTGTCGGGATCGTATTGGCCAAAAATGAAATATCAAGCCATTCCATTCATTATGTAGAAACTATTCCTGCTTGTCTTTGTTCAGAAAATATTTTTTTATGAATAAGCACTAAAGCACAGGCAACACAAACACAAGCCAGATTACGAGAAATGATGCATGATGCATGACCAACAGGAAGCACTCCTATTCGAGTGTCGCACTGAAGCTTACAACCTATCGAGATTGTCACGGTTTGTAGCAACAGCTACACAGCCACAGAAACAAGCAAATACGCGCTCATATATCTGTAAAAATTTTGGAGAAAAAAAAACCCGGCAGATGGTTAGCACAAGAACATTTATATCCGATGTCAACTAATACATACACAGAAATAGCATTGCTTCCACGAACCTTGGAGCTTTAGGTCTACCTCCACCAGAATTACAAATTTGAATCCTCAGTTCAATTTGTACTGCCAAATCCTGTTTGCTTGGCTTATCAGCACCCAAACAGTGTTTTTCTTTCACAGAAAAACAGTCAAAAACCGTATCAGCCGGCTTTTCAGCCACCAAAACGATGAAACGAACAGGGACCAAGCAATTAACCAAGAGTAAAAAAAGTAAATGTCTGTTACTGGACAGTTGCAGATACAGACCAAATACAATACAAGCTGATGAACCATAAAGCTCTACCTAACGGTTAAGATGAATCGATAGATGCAATCAGCTGATAACACCGACATTCTTTCCGCCCTGTTCATTATTTTCCACATGCTCCAACTTTACTAGAAAATCTCAGGTTTCATAAGACCAGAAGTTTTTCCCACTTGATCTTAAGCATGGCAGCTACAATGAAATGTAGAGCTAATACCTAAATGTAGTTCCAGCAAACAACATCTGAGCATGCATTGTTTTGGCATGGCCCTGTGGCCTTACTGCATCAGTAAGGCACTCAATGTGGAATCTTAATTATTAGTTTAGCATAAGCCATTGTAAAATCAGGGGGGGGGGGGGGGGGGGGGGGGGTACAAACATCAGGTTTTTAGATGTGTTCAACAAAAGAACTGGTTTCCAACATCTGAGCAGAAGTTTCTATCTCAATTTGATCTGGCTTGCTTACATGAAGACCTGACTCCTATGCACTTATGATTACACTAGATCTCATCAACAAATCCCCCTTAGGTCAATGAGTCCTCTCAACTTTACATCATAATATCATTCAGAATGATATATATTGCATGGAAATCAAGCAACTGAAGGTATAACAAGCAGGCTACACAATAAGTCAACGATCAAGTGAGCACAAGAGAAAAACTTTATTCTAAGATCACTAAGCATGTCATCATCAACATCGATAAACCACAAACCGACTTAAAGAAAAGTTTTGAGCCTCACTCCACTCCTTATTCCAGCCAACTCTACAGGTTTCTTGGTCTATGCCCAAGAAGCAGCAAAAGAGTGGGACGATGCAGCATCAACTTACTCGCCCTCTCCTTCACCACTTACTTACCCTCTCCATCCCTTGCCTCATTGATGGCATCTGCTGCGGCATTGCCCACAGCTATCAACCTCTCCTTCTCTTCCGCAACCGTGGCCGGCTTATCTGATTTTTGCGCCCCGGTCAACCTGGCAAGCAGCACGAAGGACATCCCACCAAGCACGTTGTTCATGCAGCGGAGAGCAACAACGGACACCTTGAACACCGGCGCCGGCGCGACCTTGCCGAGCAGGTACTCGACCCCATTCAGGGTCTGGTACCGCAGGTTGCTGCTGACACCCATGTGGAGCGCCCAGGTGGCCGAGTTGAGCAGCGTGGGCGGCGCCTTGTTGGGGGTCTCGAACGCCGGGTCCATGCGCTTCCGCATCGCGATAAGCCCGTTGGAGAGCGCGGTCCCGGCGAGCCCGGCCGCGAACCCTACCACCGCGAAGGTGGCGCCCTTGGACAAGATCGTGGCGACGCGGGAGCCGAGCGAGTACGCGCCGGGCTCGAACATATGGCTGGGGAGCGCTCTGGCGGCGGACGAGGCGGCGGCGGAGACGCCGGCGGTGGGGGCGAGGAGGTACATGAGGACGAAGTTGAGGATGGATCCGACGACGAGGGTGGAGAAGACGAAGTCGAGCTCGTTGAGGCCGAAGTTGGGGCGGGAGGCCATGTCGCCGAGCACGCAGGCGGTGACCCCGACGAGCTCCTCCATGAGCACCTTGAAAGGGAACTGCGGGTCCGCGGCGACGCGGGCGGCCCACCCAGCGAGGAAGATCCCGAGGATGCCCCCACGGCGGCCGCCGTCGCCGCTGCTGCCGCCGTCGGAGTCCGCGGCGTCGCCAGATCCGCCGTACGATCGCGGCGGCGGGGGCGGGGGCAGCCTACCCCCGGGCCGGACGAGCACGGGGACCGGAGGCGGAGCAGGGACGAGGAGTTGGCGGAAAGCGGTGAGAAGGTGAGATTCGCGGTGGGCGCGGCGCGGTGGGGCGCGATCCGCGGGGAGGAGTCGAGGTGGGCCGGGAAGAACTTGGCGGCGGCGAACGCCGTGGAGGCCATGGCGATCTAGATGCGAGGGGATCGCGCGCGTCCTGTGCCCCCGCGTGCGAGACGGCGGCGGCGGCGGTGTGGTGCGGGAGGTGAGTAGTGAGACGGCCTCGGGTGGGGAAGGGTTTTGGCCTTTTTTGGGTTGTTGGGTTGTTCAGTTGGAGTGAAGTAAGAGCAACTCCAACGATTTGTCATTTAGACTTGGCATATCTAATTTTGTCAAAAAAAAACTTAAAAATTAGTGGTTAATAGTTTGACATTTTTACTAAAGTTACAAATAAAAGCTCGCACTTAGTAATTTGGAGACCTTGAAAAGTGGAAGGTAATTTTTTTTCCTTCTTTTTTTTTACGATTGAACACTGGACGGCACCTTTTTTTTTTCCTTTTTTCACGGTGAAACACTGGGCGGCGGGATTTTTTTTTTCTTCTTTTTTTCCGTTTTTGTCAAGTTATTATGGAAGAAACTGTTGGAGATTGTATATTTTTTCTTTGACATATCTATTTTAAAGTTGACAAATTTCATGTTTTGTGGGGTGCTGTTTGGTGGGCAAGGGGGGTTGGTGCGCTGGTGCCTCTGCTGCGTGCGCCGTGCGCGCGACCACCTGTCCACCTACGACGAGTACGAGATGGCTGTTTGCTGAAATCTGGCGTTTGGGTGCTGAACAGTGCGCAAGCTTGTAGCATCTCGTGTTGCTGATTTTGTTTCGTTTCGAAACGGCTGTGTTTCAATTTGTCAGGAGATATGGTTTCGACAAAAAAAAAGACGAGGAGACGGTGTGTTCCAGTTTTGGCTTCAAGCACAATCGCATGATTAGTCATGATTGAGGGGAGTCTGTTTCTTGCTAGAAGTGGCGAGAGATTAGCATGGTACCAGACTACGAGGTAATTTATGCATGGTTTAGATCCAAAATTTTTTTGGAATTTTGATACTGTAGCATTTTCGTTTGTACGTGGTAATTATTGTTCAATCATGAAGTAACTAGATTTAAAAGTTTTATCTCACAAATTACAGATGAACTGTGTAATTAGTTATAGTTTTTATCTATATTTAATACTACATGTATACGTTCAAAGATTCAATAAATATTTGTTGTGATAGGAAATTTGGAATTTTGAAGGGAACTAAACAGGGTCTTAGAAACAGAAGAGGTCATGAAATGAATATTTTTTATAGGCAAAATAGTCGTTTTGGCTCATCAACTATCACTGAAGGCTCAAATTGGCCCCTGAACTATCAAAACGACCACTTTGACCCCTCAACTATCACCGAAGGTTCAAATTGACCCCTAAACTATCAAAACGACCACTTTGACCCTTAAAGTTATGATTTCGTTTCAATTTCATCCATTATCCCTGATCGATGGATACATGGACAGATTGAAAGTGCATGTTTGGTTTTGGTAATTGAGTGACAACTTAGGTGGACTAATATATGTTTAATGTGAGACACAGGTGATTTAGTCCTTATGTACACAAGTGTGAGCAACCAATAAAGTCATGGAGAGATGGCTTGTGCATATTGATGGTGCTCAACTTGATGATGAAGGAGCTCATTGCATATGAAACATGACATGGAGTCATGTGACAAGGTGGAGAAGGTCAAGGCATGACTTAATTTGATGGACCGGTTGCAAGCGTGAAGGGCAAGTTGGAGGCTTGAAGCGTTTGACCGCGTGGCGGGAGGCTTGAGCAAGACTTGGCACCGATGGACGAAAGGCAACGGTGAAGGGCAAGTGAAGTCAAGATTGATGAACCAATATGTCACGTGATGATATAAAGTGGATCATATCATTTGTGATAGGTTGGTGCATGTGTTGCATCAACATTGGAGAAGGAAATGAAAAGAAATGCACAAGGCAAAGGTATAACTTAGAGCATTTCATTTCACCGGTCATAGTTGTTTAGAGAAGTGTTTGACCGAGTTGAGTTATAGGAAAAGCCGTACTATCAAGAGGGATGCATAGTAGACTAGCTTGATGAGGATAAGAGTGCTCATGTCATAAGTCTTTATGCGTTCGAGAGATACCTTGCACTCACGGGCATTTAGAAGATGTGTTTTTGCCAGGGTGCAAAGGCTTAGCTAGGTGTTGAAGTTGTGCTGAAAAATGAACTACCGATAGTACCGGTAAGTCATTTCCCCGCCCAGATCTAGTGTGCTGAAAAATGAACTACCGGTAGTACCGGTGGTTCCACCGGTAGTACCGGTAGGCAAAATTCCTGAGCGTCTCAAGTTGCGAGATTTTGAACTAGCGGTAGTACCGGTTCCTCACCGGTAGTACCGATGGTGACCGGAAGTACCGGTGAAAGACCGGTAGTACCGGTTGGCTAACTTTGTGCAACGGTCGGAAGGCTCCAACGGTCGGAAATCTTGAACCGGTAGTGCATCTGGAGCTGCGGGAATAAATAGGCCGCCCCTTCCCGTGGGGCGGCCACCACCCCCATTATTCCACTCCTACACCTGAGAAAAAGGGTCCCAAGTGTCTCTCTCTCCCCCTATGCTCCTTTGCTTCAATCCATGGTGGATTTGTGAGAGAGAAGTGAGATTTGAGTGTGGAGAGGATCGATCTACGACTTGAGCATTCGATTTCCTCTTCTTGCCGGTTTGCTTTGCATTTGTTACTCTTGGATTCTTGGAATCCTAGCCGGCTAGTTGTTCTTCGTGGTTGCTCGTGTTGATTCATTTGTGAGGGCACCCCGAATCGTTTGTATTACCCCTTCAATCCTTAGTGGAAATCCTTAGTGGAAACCTCGGGCTAACCTTTGTGGTTGCTTGAGGGAGGCAAGGAGGTGGAAGAGACTCCGACCTTTATGGTCACCTCAACAACGAGGAGTAGGAACTCCTTTGTGGGGGCCGAACCTCGGTATAAATCTTGAGTCTCGCATGCTTGATGTTGTGGAGATAGCTTCGACTATCCTTTGTTCTTGTGTTCTTCGTGTTCTTCCTCTCTCCCTCAAAGTTCATAGGTTGGGAAGGCCCGATCTACAAATTGGAGAGGAACCAATCCAAGCAAAGCTCAACATCATCACCCTCTACCTCAAGGAGTGTGGGGAAAAGCTCGGATCCGGATTCAAAGCTCATCTTCCTTGGATCTCGGAGCTACAGCGTGCCACCGGTAGTACCGGTCTGACTTCACCGGTAGTACCAGTCAGCCATCGGTAGTACCGGTCCTACTGTCGGTAGTACAAATCAGTGGTTTGCACTCTCTATTCACTAGCTTATACTTATTATTTCATACTTGTGCTAGTGTTTAGTGGTTGCTTTAGTAACTAGTATAGCTTGTGTATCTTGCTAGTTACCTTCTTGCTTGTGTAGCATAGAAGTAGCTCTTGAGTGACTAATTGACTTGTGTAGCCTTGTTAGTCACATTTCTTAGCTTGTGTAGCTAAGCTTTTGAGCTCTCTAGTTTGGCTTGTGTAGCCTTGCTATTGAGCATTACTAGTGAGTTTAGGCTTTGTGCGCTTTGCCTTCACTAGCATGTGTAGGAGCTTCCGGTTTGCTTAGAGTACTAGTTGCTTAGGTTTGTGTGACCTTGCAACCTAGACTTGTTAGGTGAGCTTTCTAGCCCGGCACCTTAGTAAGCTTTCTTTTCATAATTTGCTAGGTGCTAGTGTTTTAAGTAGAGGGGTGTTGCTTTGGCTAGACCGATAGTTTTAATTCCGCATTTATTTCAGTTAGCCTTTGCGATAAGTTTTTAGATACGCCTATTCACCCCCCCCTTTAGGTCAATTAGGTCCTTTGACAGATGAACTGCAAAAAGATCGAAATCGCCCTTATTTTCTTTTCTTGTTGACTGCTCACGGCATTTCCAACCCCGCCGTTTGTTTTAAAAATATCAAAATCTAATTTAATGTTAGAGAATTCATAAAAAAGTTGTTTTACCAAAATTTAATGTTCAAAACTGGTTTTGTTTTACCAAAACTTTTTTATGAATTTTCTAACATTAAATCATATTTTTGGTATTTTTAAAACAAACGACAAGGTTAGAAACGTTGTGAGCGGCCAACAAGTAAAGAAAATAATGAGGGGGTAGTTTTGACCTTTTCACGGTTCATCTGTCCACGTGTCCATCGATCAGGGATAATGGATCAAATTGAGACGAAAATCATAAGTTTAAGGGTTAAAGTGGCTGTTTTGATAGTTCAGGGGCGAATTTAAGCCTTCGGTGATAGTTGATGGGTCAAAGTGGCCGTTTTGATAGTTTAAGGGTCAATTTGAGCCTTCGGTGATAATTGAAGGGCCAAAATAGTTATTTGCCTTTTTTATACTATTAGTGCTATTTATTACTGCTGTCAATCATCTGTTCTTTTAACACGGACAACAGAGCAGCAGCCAAACGGGCGAGTTCCGTACACAGAATCATAACAGGAACAGGGGCAGTGCGGTGTGTTATGAATTCCTAACGAGTGTACAACATGCCCCCACGAAACCCTTGCCTGGGTCTTACAACAACAGTTCTAGGATAAAGGTGGCCAGTTCCCTTGTGCAATACCAACTCACCCCGGTGGCCAATTCATCTGCCGTCCTCCGAGAAGATGAAGGTGTATGTGGTACACCGATTGACCTACATAATAACAGAAGAGGGGAAAAAATCAGTCGAAGCCCCGTTCCCCACCTGGGCACCAACAAGATGAATCGGTGAACGATACTCACATCCTTTGGGCCCATCATTGATGACAATTCTGAAGCCATCATCAAGCCCTTCCTGCTTTGCTACAACCTTGGCAGCATACAGAAGACTGCCCAGAACCTCGACATGCCCTTCTTCTGCCTGAGAACAAGCACAGCCAGGGGCAATGCATTACAGTTACTGTAGATTATTTGTACATCAGTATATGCACTAAGAACCTTGAATCCCTAGATAAGTCCTAAACCAAGGTGTGAGGTTTGCTGTTTTCCACTATACTGCCGTTTTGTCCTTCATAATCAGAGTGTTATGAGTGCAGACAGGCAAGGTCTTGAAGGATTAAGGGGGCGTTTGGATCCCTTTGACAAATTGGCAAAAGAGCAAAAGAATTGCTACTTTTGGTAAATGGATCCAAACATGCAAGACAACCTCTTATGCATGACATGTGAATGAGTGTAATTATTAGGGGTACAATTGTCTTTGTATGTGCCATTTACCATTTTCCATTTGTCATTTGCCAAGAGATCCAAACACCCTCAAGTGGCAAAAGATTTGCCAAATTCATTTGCCATTTGCCATTTGTCATTTTCCAAAGGATCCAAACACCCCCTAAGTCCCATTAAACAGCTGCAGTCTACAATCATATTTGTTCATACTAAAACAAAAATAGTTGTGAAGTGGCGGATTGTGAAAGATTTTAATAGTTGCTTATTCTAGTCGCACTTGTGGAGAAAGATAAAGTTTTCCTCACATTGTACTGAAAATAAGCCTACTATATTCCAAAATATGATAATTAGCAAGCCATGATTCTTAAAAGCTCTCATGACAGGAAACCGCGTGTAGCTCTGTTGGTCAAGCTCTTAGTACAGTTAGGGGCTGACTGGCCAGGGTTCAAACACCGGTCCTTTGCATAAAGCTGGCATGTATTCTACTCCCTGCAACCTCAAAAGTCTCATGCCATGTTTTTCATATGTATTGGTACACTTATGATAAACTGTTACCACAAAAAAATAATGATATCCTGAAAACTACTATCATTAAGGAAATGCTATAATCATTCATGAACATAGAAAAGTCCATAACCATTCAAAGCATAAGGTAAACAGGTCATATTTCAAGCATCTAGTACTCCACGATGGAAGTCATCAGCATACAAGCACAATACTTTGCAAAATACAATCCATAAAGATGGGGAATAGATAAATACACATACCTTCGACAGCCTAGATAGCCCATCCTTAACCTTCATAATAATTATAATATGTGTAGGAGCTTGTGGTGATATGTCTCTAAATGCAAGGACCTGCAGTTATAGGCATACAAATGTGACATCATAACAATTCAACTGTAATCACACACTACACTAATATTTCAATCGGATTCTTGATATCCATGATTCCATTAAGATACATTTCTGGAGGTTGTTGGCTTGCTAAGGAAATGTAAGGTGTTAATTCAGGAGCACAGTTTTTTGAGGATAGACCTTCATTTCCTTCTTAAGCATTAAAGATTTGAATGTGAGATCCCCCAGCTGGCATGGCTGCAAGGGTGATAGACATAGACACAAACTTCCCTGATTTTGGAGCCAGAATTTAAAGGAGGAATGTCTAGGGATAAGTGGTTCTTGAGTTTTACCAATGGCATATCAAGGAGGAACATCACCATAGCACCAAGGTGACAGATGCATCATTAATTTTAAAGTGTAACATTCATAACATTTGTGTGTGTGTGTGTTGGGGGGGGGGGGGGGGGGGGGGAGGAGTTTAATTGTCGGTGTTATGACCCAGGGGGTCAAGACCACCGGCTAGTAAATTTGTATATTACGTGCTCCCTCTCCCAGACGTGATGCAAAAAGAACACAAGATTTATCCTGGTTCGGGCACAGAAGGCCCTACGTCCAGCGGGGGAGGATGGATTGTATTATCTCGCACCGAAGTGCTCGTACAGGGGGGTACAAGCAGGTTTACACGGGGGTGCTCAGGATGAGCTAAGGCCTAGGGCTAGCGGGGCTATCCTAGGTGGTCGGTTGATTGCTTGAGAGGTCGATCAAGCAATCGGGTGTGTGGTGTATGAGGGTCAGAGCTGATGTCTGAGTGCGAAGTACCCGTGCGAATACCCGTGTGAGTCTCCGTGCCCCTCTTCTATCCCGGCGTCCCCTTTTATAGACCAAGGGGAGGCCTGAGAGTACAGGGTCCTAAACTGTAGCAGCATGGGAGGCGTGTCCGTGGCGCCATGCCGGCGAAGGGACGTCGATCACTGTGGCGGCGTGGCCTTCCCGTCCTTCCGGTGTTCAGGGCGTGGCGATGGCTGACTGGGCATCACCGCACAGCATAGCGCAGCAGGGTTGACCTTCGGAAGATGGGTGCGAGTCCCACAGCTGAAGCGGGACGGAGCGGATGGGACGGGTCCCATACCGGAGTGGTTGGAGGCAAGGGTCGAGCCCCCTGGTCGAGGGGGGGTCGAGACCAGCGTGGCCCTGTCGTATCCCTGAAGACGCAGTCGAGGGCTGTCCTGTTCATGGCTCGAGGAGGTGCCTCTGGAGTCCGTACTTGCGACGTGGCTACAGCGGCGGCACAGTTGACGGAGGTTCAGGGCATGGGCGGTGAGTTGATGGATTTGACTGCGGTCGTGGGCGCCCATGGCGTTAGGCTGGGGGCAGGTAGGCGCATCGGATCCCCTTTAACCCATAACGGGAGCAGGTGAGCTGATCAAGCTTCCCGCCCGGGGGTCGTTCGTTCGACCCCCTGCCCGTCATTCGGCGGGTTGAAGCGGAGGCGGAGGGGTCGTTCGTTCGACCCCTGTCCGTCAGTCGGAGTCGAGGCAGAGGCGGAGGGGTCGTTCGTTCGACCCCTGTCCGTCAGTCGGAGTCGAGGCGGAGGCGGAGGGGTCGTTCGTTCGACCCTGGTCCGTCTATATTTCCAGGAATGGGCCGGCCCACGACTAGTTGCTGTGGCCGGTGCGGGGGGCCTTCGTGTGATGGGCCTTTCTTTATGGACTCGAGCGGCGGATCGGATCCTGTCTTAAAAATGGTTGCTATGTTGAGCGTTAGTTTATTGAAGGGTTTAGGGTCCCCCTTACCTTTGTACCCGACAGTAGCCCCGAGCCTCTGTGTGGATAAGAAGAATCCGCATAAGGGGCTTTTGGCATTGACCTGCAGAGTTAGTAGGAGGTTCGATTCCCCGAGCGCACCCCGCGGGAGTAGCCCCCGAGGCCTCAGAGGAGTGATTAAAAACTCCTCTGGGGTTTTGATGTGTGTTTTATCGAGGGGATTTTAGGATTACCGGGAGTCGTGGCGCCGTACCGAGCGGTCGATTCCGTTCGCCGGGTTATGAGCGTTCCACTTCCTGAAAAAAGAATGCTCGAGGGCGGCTGTCGAACCCTTCCGAGGGCCAGCCTTCGCTCCCTCAAACGTTACACTAGAGTCACAGTGCCCCTACCGAGGGGTCAACTCTATCTGCCAGGCTACGAGTGTTTTCGACCCTCTTTCGTCGAGGGGTGCCGTGCGTAGTCTGACCCTCGAGCCCCGCGTGGCTAGACTTTCACTACCTCATAGCGTCTTTCCCACGGATCCTTACGTTCAGATTATAGGGCGAAGAGCATCGTGCTATCCTCATTAGGACGAGCCTCGAAGTCCTCTGTGAGCTGGTGTTGGGCAGAAATCCGCCCGGTACGGGTAAAAATCCAAGTGAGAACTCGTGCCCCATTCGATAGGGGTCGATAGAAGCCCTGAGACGTTCTCATTAAGCAAGACCGTATGGCTTACCTAGGTGCCAACTCCGTTCGATGGGAGTTGGTGGCTCGATGCCTCCCGGCGTAGGGATCCTTGGGTTTTCCGTGGTTATGCCTTGGATATGTCCTGAGGGGCCTCGAGAGTTCGTTCTCGAGCTAGGGGCTCGCGCCGGCACCCCTGGGTCATCCCTGACTCGAGTACTCGAGGGCGGCTGTGAACCCTGTTCGTGGGGCCAGCCTTCGCCCCCTCGAGATTTAGGGGTGGACCGGAGTCCATAACCCTGGGTCCTTCCTGACCTCAGGTACTCGAGGGCGGCTGTCGAACCCTATGCAAGGGCCAGCCTTCGCTCCCTCGAGATTTTGACGGACGGGTCGACGTCCGCTGCTTGCCTCCGAAGTCGACGCCCTATCCTGTGGAAAACAAAGGGGGTAGATAGGTAGGTATATTAAATGCGGGGACATACCTGTGTTTTTGTTGGATCCGCCCGTTGGGCTCGAGTACTCGAGGGCGGCTGTCGAACCTTGTTCGTGGGCCAGCCTTCGCCCCCTCGAGATTTGGGGGTGGACCGGAGTCCGTAACCCTGGGTCCTTTCTGACCTCAGGTACTCGAGGGTGGCTGTCGAACCCCGTTCGAGGGTCAGCCTTCGTCCCCTCAAGATTTTGACGCACGGGCCGACGTCGGTTGCTTACCTCCGAAGGTAACGCCCACTGTTGCGCGCTGTCCGCCGTAGGCACGCCTTTTTAGGAGGTGTCCGTTCGACTGTAACCGTAGCAGGAGTAGGGTGTGGCGCGGAGTGCGGTGTGGAACCCGATGACGCGACCGGTGCGCCTTATCCTGGCGGAATACGAGGAGGCGGCAGGCGGCCGCATTAAATGCGGAGATTTACCTGCCTTTTAGTCGGGTCCGCCGGTTGAGCTTACAGTTATAAATACTGAAGGTGGAGAGTCAGCTGCCTCCTTCTTGCCATTGCCTTCCCTGCCTCCTTCTCGCCATTGCCTTAGTCGCCCTCCGAGCCGGACCTCTGCGCGCGGGAGAGTAAGGAGAGGAAAGATTGGGAACATACCTTCCTCCCCCACATCCGAGCGCACCAGTCTCCCTGCACTCATGACCAGCTACAGCCTGCGCGGTCCTGATGCCTGGCTCCCGTCGTCGGCGACCGTGGCGCACCTGGGAGATCTGGTGGAGAGCGGTCTCCTCCGGCCCATAACCTCCGTCGACCGGCCGGAGTGGGTAGAGCCGCCGAGGGAAGATGCCGAGTCCAACCCGCCGGAGGGTTACGTGGTTAGCTTCGAAGCTTTCCACCGGGCGGGGCTGGGATCCCTCCCAACCGCCTTCTGCGTGGGATCCTCCACCACTACGGCGTGGAGCTCCAACACCTCTCCCCCAACAGTATCTGTCACGCGGCGGTTTTCACCGCCGTGTGCGAAGGATACCTGGGGATGGAGCCGCATTGGGAGCTGTGGCTCCACCTGTTCGAGACGAGCCTGTTCCATGCCTCGGCCGGGATCGGCAGCCGCAGGGTGGTCAGGACGGGGTGCTGCAGCATCGCCCTCAAGAGGGCGGACAACTGGATCCCGGCGAAGCTTACGTCGAGCCACTCCGGATGGCACTCCGGGTGGTTCTTCTTGAGGAACGACGACGGCCTATTCCCCGCCTACACCGGGGAGGACGATCGACTCGAGGCCCGACCACTGGAGGTACGGCGTCGAGAAGAAGAAGCAGTCGCGCCTCGGTCACCTGCTCGGCGCGATCGCCCGTCTGAAGGAGGCGGGACTCACGGCGGAGATCGTTGCGTCGGCCTTCCACCAGCGGCGAGTCGTGCCGCTAATGGCTCGTCCGCGACGCCTCGACGAGATGCGCTCGGGAGTGGATCTGACGGGGTGCCACCTCCTGGGGGATGAGCTACCCCTCGAGAGAGTGGTCCGCCGGGTAGGCGCCTCCTTCGCCGGCGCGTTCGAGACCGGGGGCGTCGCCAGCGTCCCCATGATGCTGGACCAGGGACACGTCCAGCTGGTATGACTCCCTTCCTCTGTTAGTGTTCTCTTGTCTGCCTTGTTTGCCTTTTTTGCTTTCGTTCTAACTGTCTTGCGTTCCTCAGGGGGACGTCGTCTTCCGGAAGTCGCTGCCACCGGTGAAGGAGGAGCAGGGCGACTCCCAGGTGAGACGCCTTCAGGCCGAGCAGGACAAGAAGGCCAAGGACAAGGCCAAGAAGGACAAGAGAAAAAGGGCCGAGAGAAGCAGGAGCGTGAACAACGCCGGGCCAGGCAGAGGCGGGCCGGTCTTTCCGAGGAGGAGTCACCTTCGGAGGAGGAGGAGTCGAGCAGTGACGGGAAGGCCGAGCCGCAAAGAGGACTCAAGGGAGAAGGAGCGGTGCCCGAGCGGCAGAGGGCGGCCGCCCGAACCAGAGAAGGAGAGGCGTCGACGTCGAGGTCGGCCCCAACTGGCGAGGTCGAGCCGCGGGACGAGCGCCCCGTGGCTCCTCCGGGTGAAGTGTCGCGGCAAGCGCGCGGCCGTTCGTCGCGATCCCCGTCGGGGGGTCGGTCGAGCACGCCTCCCGCGCCCACTCGGTCGAGCGCACGGGCGTCGGGCCCGTCGGCGCAGGAGGAGGTCAGGAGGGGGGCGACGAGGACATCGTCGGCCCCTGCCCAGGAGACGGCGGTGGGAGCGGCCTCGACCCGTGCCACGGCCAGCGCTGGCGGGAGAAGTGGCTCCCGTCGCGCCCCGTAGAAGCCCCCGAGTGGCTCGAGGTCTATTGGTCGGACCCCCATGACTCCGCTGGGGTAAGTTTCTTCCCTGTCGATCTCGAGTATTTTTCGTTGGTTCCTCCATCTCGTCTCCCTCGACCCCCACCCCAGGCGAGGCGTGGTCGGCCAAGGCGTGGGAGGCGATGGGGTGAGGGCAAGCGCAGGCCGCCGCGGAGTTAGCTCAGGCGGAGGATGCGGGTCGACCCGTCGAACCGGCGGGACCGCGGGAGTAGCTGTCGAGACCGTGCTCGCCAACCCGTCGGAGGGGGGCGCACCAGCAGCCTCGGAATACGCGGAGCCGGTGTTGACGACGGTCGTGGCTGAGAGGGTTGAGCCCCTCGTCGACGCCGAGGTGGAGGTGGTCGACCTGGACTCTACTGGCGGCGAAGAGACGTCGGCGCGCCCGGCGCCGAGGCGGTGGCCCGAGAGCCTCACATCACGGGAGGCGCGTCTACGGCTCGAGCGCGGGGGTGCGGCTGCTGCCGTGTCGGAGGAGCCATCGCCGTCGGAGGCCTTCGTCGAGGAGACTTTGGCGCCGGTTCTCGAGCCTGAGGACGGGGGACGGGCCGAGGAGGTCGAGGCGACGCCCGCGGTGGAGATGGCGGGGATGTCGGTGACGGCCACTGCTGAAGAGGTGGCCGATATGGTGGCGGAGCTGATGGTCCCGGAGGAGATAGCTGCGGCGACGGTCCCCCAGTCGGAACCGGAAGGGACCACCGTCGTGGTGCACGGGAGCGGCATGCCGGACGCGACAGTGTCCGAGGCGGTTGCTCGGCCTGTCGTCGAGGCGAGCAGTCGTCTGAGGCCAGGAGTACCGGGCTCGACGGAGCGACCTCCTTCCCCACTTTGGCGGAGCGAGTGAGGCTCCACGGGGGTGACCCCGAGATGCGCCAGGGCCTCACGCGAGAGGTCCAGGGGAGGATCGAGCGTCGCAGCAGGCTCTGGGGGCAGGAGCGTCTCAAGCTGGCCGACCCCCAAGACCCAGGGCGCACCTCCCTCGAGCTTGATGACCAAGCCGAGCTCGGAGAGTGGGAGCACCTGAAGGAGTTCCGGGCGTGGCTTGCCCACGTGGCGCACGTGTCGGCGGAGGTCGCTTCCGCGGATTTGCTCCGGGGGATGGAGGTAAGTTTTGTCCTTTCCCTTTCGATTTACCTCGGTTATTTCGCTGCTCCTTTCTGATGACCTTCCTTTTTGTCCCTGGTAGGCACTAAGGGCGAGGTCGTACGACAAGTCCCAGTTCATCCTCCGGGCGCAGGAGCAGCTTCCTACCCTCCGCGCTTCGCTGGAGAAGGCGGAAGCCGAGGCGGCAGCCGCGCAAGAGGAGGCCAAGGCCGCCCAGGAGGAGGCCTCCCGGGTGCGGTCGAGGGCCGAGGCCGAGGTCGCCCGGGCGAAGGCCGAGGTGGCGGTTGCGCAGGAGGGAGCCCAGGCCGCCCAGGAGACGGCCTCGGGGTCGCAGTCGAGGGTTGAGGCCGCCCTCAAGGCGGTTATCGAGGTCGGGCAACAACGGGATGCTGCCCAGGAGGCCTGGCGCAAGGCTGAGGAGGAGTCCGCCCAGATGAGGGAGGAGCTGACTCTGGCGGTGGAAAGTATCCAGGAGCTCCAGGGGGACGTTGACACCGTCTCCCGTGAACGCGACGCGCTAGGTGTCGCGGAGGAGAAGGCCCGAGCCTAGATCGCCACTCTGGGGGAGGTGGCGGCTAGCTAGAAGAGGGCCCTCGATGGTACTGGCGAGATCATCGAGGACCTCCGGGCTAAAAATGGCGACCAAGCTGCGGAGCTCGTCGACGTCCGCCGTCAACTTCAGAGGGCCGAGCAGGGCTACGTCACCCTGGAGGCACATGCCAAAGGTGAGTTTTTGGCAGTGTTGCTGAGCTTGCCTAGTCTTGACCCTTCCCCTGCTTTTTGGTTTTGACTGAGTCATGTGCTCGTTCTGACAGAGCTCGCAGCGGAAAAGGCCCGAGCCCACGAGGATCTGACCAGTCTTCAGGACCTCCTCGGGGCAGAGACGGGCCTGAACGAGAGGCTCGAGGGCGCCATCTCCTTCTGCGACGATATGGGGGTCGAGCCGGAGCCGGCGGTCGAAGGCGACGCGCGAGGAGACTCCCTCTTGCGCCGCTTCTACTCCATGACCCAAGAGGTGACGAAGCAAGTCCGTGCTGCTCTGCACGTGGACGTGAAGCGGGCGCTCGCGGTCGTCCGCTCGGGCTATATCTACGACCTCAGCGTCGTCGCTAGCGGCTTCGTCACCGACCCGAGGCTGACTGAAGAAGAGTACGTGGCGAGATGCCATGAGCTGATCGAGGCCGCAGAGGTGCCCGGAGGCGAGCTGGCAAAGCTCTTCGAGCCTGAAGTGCTCCCTTCGGCGAATGGAGATGGCGACGAGTAGTCGAGGCCTGTGAGCCAAATCGGATAAGAAGATCCATGTAATAGGTTAGCTTTTGTGACAATATGATATCGAGCCCCGAGGGCTTCTTATGTTTAATGTATTTTATTCGAGATGCATCTGAGTGTTTTTATTTCTCGAGTTGTCTCTATTTCTCTTCGCCTGAGTCGTTGCTTATGGACTAAGTATTCGACGCACGCTCGTATCCCTGGAGGGGGGGAGCGAGTGGGGGTACCATAGCCCTGAGGCGTAGGAGAGTCCCCGGCTCGGCGGCCCTCGACCCTTAGGGAATCCGAGGCGTTTTCTACTTAGCCGTAAAGCGTGCTTGGGGCAAAGGTGGAAAGAGAGGTGCTGAGTTTTGAAAAAACGTTCGAGTTTTTAGAGGACTTAGGAGGGGGGGTCCCCCCTGTCAGCCCCCGAGGGAGACTTGACTTTGCCGGAGCAGAGTCGAGGCTACCTTAGAGTTATGAACGAATGTGAAATGTATTTCGAGAAAATTTTGTTCATTCATAATGCGATAAGTGTACATAATGCGGAAAATGTACGAGGCCTCGAGGCCTTAGGGGTAGAAGCGACGTAGTTGTTCGATATTCCATGCGTTGGTGATGATCTCGTCCTTGTCGTTCTTCAGCTTGTAAGTCCCTGGCTTTAGCACCTCTGCCACAATGAAGGGTCCTTCCGAAGGTGGCGTCAGCTTGTGACGCCCCTTGTTGCTTTGTCGGTGGCGCAGCACAAGGTTGCCGATGTCGAGGTCCCTTTTACATATGTTTTTGTCGTGGTAACGTCGCAGTGTTTGCTGGTACTTTGCCGACTTGAAGAGGGCCACATCTCGAACTTCCTCGAGCTGGTCGAGGGAGTGCTCTTGGGCTGCTGTGTTGGCCTGCTCGTTGTAGGCCTTTAGTCGAGGGGACCCGTACTCGAGGTCAGTGGGGAGGACGGCCTCGGACCCATAGACCAAGAAGAACGGGGAGAACCCGTGGCTCGACTTGGTGTCGTTCGGAGACTCCATAGGACAGCGGGCAGCTCATCGACCCATCTCTTGCCATGTTTGTTCAGCCGATCGAAGATCCTTGGCTTGAGGCCCTGCAAAACCATACCATTGGCGCGCTCGACCTAGCCGTTAGTTCGAGGGTGGGCGACTGCTGACCAATTCACCCTGATGTGGTGGTGGTCACAGAAGTCCAGAAACTTTTGGCCGGTGAACTGGGTGCCGTTGTCGGTGATGATGACGTTGGGGACCCCGAAGCGGTGGATTATGTCGGTGAAGAATAGCACGGCTTGTCGAGATTGAATGTTAGCGATGGGTCGAGCCTCGATCCATTTCGAGAACTTGTCTACAGCCACGAGGAGGTGGGTGTGGCCACCTTTGGTTCTCTTCAGGGGGCAAACCATGTCGAGCCCCCATACTGCGAATGGCCAAGTTATGGGTATCATCTGAAGAGCTTGGGCGGGTAGGTGGGTCTGCCTGGCGTAGAATTGGCATCCCTTAGAAGATCGAACGAGTTTGGTAGCGTCAGTGACGGCTGTCGGCCAGTAGAAGCCTTGTCGAAAGGCGCTCCCTACCAGCGTTCTTGGCGTCGCGTGGTGGCCGCAAGCCCTCGAGTGTAGGTCCTTCAGCAGTGCCCTCCCCTCCTCGAGGGTGAGACAGCGTTGAAGTACACCGGTAGGGCTGCGTCGATACAGCTCGCGGCCACCCCATACAAGACGTAGGTTTTGGCGCGTCAGGCTATGCGTCGGGCTTCGGTGCGGTCCTCTGGGAGCTCACCCCGTATCAGATAATCGAGGTAGGGTGTACGCCAGTCCGTCGAGGGGGTTGGTGTCGCGGCTGTTCCGTCAATCTCCATGACTTCTTCCCCGTTCGAGGGGGGATCGGTCGAAGGGGGTGGATCGACCCCTTGCTCGAGGGCAGGAGCCCCCGAGCCTAGGTCGACGGACGACTCGTGAAGGTCCCTCGAGAAGACGTCGGGAGGAACCGTACCTCGAGTAGATGCGGTTTTGGCAAGCTCATCAGCGGCTTCGTTTGTACCGGCGGGCGATGTGGTTGAGCTCGAGGCCGTTAGAATTTGTCCTCGAGCTTTCGGACTTCCTTGCAGTAGGCTTCCATCTTGGGTTCGTGGCAGCTCGAATCTTTCATCACTTGGTCGATTACCAACTGCGAGTCCCCCCGAACGTCGAGGCGTCGGACCCCGAGCTCGATGGCGATGCGCAGACCGTTGACGAGGGCCTCGTACTCGGCTACGTTGTTGGAGGCGGGGAAGTGGATACGGATGACGTAGCGCATGTGAACCCCTGAGGGTGATATGAATAGCAATCCGGCACCTGCCCCGTCTTCATCAACGACCCATCGAAGTATATGGTCCAGAGCTCGATCTGAACTTGCACCGGGGGTAGTTGAGTATCGGTCCATTCTGCAATGAAGTCTGCCAATACCTGAGACTTGATGGCCTTCCGAGGGGCGTAGGAGAGGGTTTCCCCCATGAGCTCGACCGACCACTTGGCGATTCTCCCGGACGCCTCCCGATTCTGGATTATCTCCCCGAGGGGGAAAGACGAGACCATGGTAACCGGGTGGCCCAGGAAGTAGTGTTTGAGCTTGCGCCGGGTGAGGACGACGGCATATAACAGCTTCTTAATGTGGGGGTACCTCATCTTAGTCTCGGAGAGCACTTCGCTTATGAAGTACACGGGCCTCTGCACCAGCAGGGTGTGTCCTTCTGCCCTCTCGACTACTATGGCAGCACTGACTATCTGGGTAGTTGCCGCGACATAGAGCAAGAGGGGCTCGCCTAGGCCCGGGGGTACCAAGACAGGTGGCGAGGTGAGTAAGGCTTTGAGCTTGGAGAGCGATTCCTCGGCCTCGACGGTCCACGCGAAGTGTTCCGTTTTCTTCAGGAGGCGGTTAAAGGGGTAGTGCCTTCTCTCCGAGCCTTGAGATGAACCTGCTGATGGCGGCGAGGCACCCCGTGACCCTTTACACGCCTTTAAGGTCGTTGATCAGGCCCATCCTTGTGATTGCGGTTACCTTCTCGGGGTTGGCCTCGATCCCGCGCCGGGAAACTATATACCCCAGGAGCATGCCTCGAGGGACCCCGAAGACACACTTCTCAGGGTTTAGTTTTATGTGATTTGCCTTGAGGCACCCAAATGCGATCTCAAGGTCCCCGACCAAGTTTTCGACTGTTTTGGATTTGACCACGATGTCATCGACGTAGGCCTCGACGGTCGACCCTATGTGTTTCCCAAAGACATGGAGCATGCATCGCTGATATGTGGCCCCAGCGTTTCGCAAACCGAAGGGCATAGTGAGGTAGCAAAACATGCCAAAGGGGGTGATGAAGGAAGTCGCGAGCTGATCGGACTCCTTCATCCTTATTTGGTGATAGCCCGAATACGCATCAAGGAAGCAGAGAGTTTCACATCCCGCAGTGGAATCTATTATTTGATCGATACGTGGTAATGGAAAAGGGACCTTGGGACATGCTTTATTTAAACTAGTGTAGTCTACGCACATCCTATCCTTTCCATTCTTTTTCTTGACAAGTACGGGATTTGCTAACCACTCGGGATGATGCACCTCCTTGATGAATCCGGCCTTCAAAAGCTTGTTGACCTCCTCCCCGATGATTCTGCGCTTCTCCTCGTCAAAGCGGCACAACCGTTGCTTCACCGGTTTGGATCCGGCTCGGATGTCCAAGGAGTGCTCGGCGACCTCCCTCGGAATGTCCGGCATATTGGAGGGACTCCATGCAAACACGTCAGCATTCGCACGGAGAAAGTCGACGAGCACGGCTTCCTATTTAGGCTCGAGGGTGGCGCTGATCGTCAGTGCCTTCCCATCCGCGTGGCCGGGGTCGAGCGGGACGGTCTTGATGCCCTCCGCAGGCTTGAAGTTGTCGGCGTGTCGCTTGGGGTCGAGGATCTCCTTGGAGAAGTCGTCGAGGGCCGCGAGGACGACCGACTCCTCGACCGCTTCGGCGTTTTCCACGCACTCGACGTCGCAGTCGTATGCGTGCTCGTAGGAGGTGCCGACGGTGATGACCCCCATGGGCCCTGGCATCTTCAGCTTGAGGTAGGCGTAGTTCGGGATCGCCATGAACTTGGCGTACCCTGGTCGACCGATGATGGCGTGGTAGATGCCACGGAACGCGACCACCTCGAAGGTTAGATCCTCCTTTCGGAAGTTCGAGGGGGTACCGAAGCAGACAGGTAGCTTGACGCAGCCGATCGGGAGTGCCTTCTTTCCTGGAACGACCCGTGGAATCCTCCCGCGCTGGGCAGGAGCGCGGTCCTCGGGATCCCCAGGAGGTCGTGGGTTGCGACGTAGACGATGTTGAGGCTGCTTCCTCCATCCATGAGTACCTTGGTGAGGCGGGTGTTGAGTAAGATCGGGTTGACGACGAGCGGGTAGATCCCTGCGTTGGGGACGTGCTCGGGGTGGTCGTCCTGATCGAAGGTGATCGGGGTGTGGGACCAGTCGAGGTATCGAGGAGCCTGGGCTCAAACGGAGAAGACCTCTCGGCGCTCCCTCTTACGCTGACGCGTACTAAGTCGAGTCGAGGGTCCCCATAGATCATGTAGCAGTCGTGAACCTCGGGGAAGCCCCCGTTGTTGCCATCGTCCCCTTCGTGTGGATCCCCCTTCTTGTCGTCTTTCTTGAAGCCAAGAGAGTCGAAGTGTCTTTTGAGCATGCGACAGTCCTCGAGACTGTGGTTGGTCGGTCCCTTGTGATAGGGGCAGGGCTCTTTCAGCATCTTGTCGAAGACGCCCCCGTCGAGAGGGGGACCTCGAGGCTTCTTCTTGTCTATCGCAACGACAAGATCGTCGGGCTCGACGTCGCGTCGACCCGGCTGGTTCTTCTTTTTCTTCTTGTTGTTGTTGTTCCTCTTGGGCCCGTTGTTTGAGCTCCCGGGCTCGTCCGCCTTGGCCTTTCCCTTGTCTGGGGATGCATAGAAGAACGCGCCAATGGCTTCCTCGCCGGCCGCGTAGTTGGCGACGATGTCCATGAGCTCGTTGGCGGTCTTGGGGGTATTCCGCCCCAGTTCCCGCACCAACTCCTTGCAGGTTGTTCCGGCGATGAACGCAGTGATGACGTCGTGGTCGGAGATGTGGGTTAGCGCGGTACGTTGCCTCGAGAACAGACGGGTGAAGTCGCGGAGGGTCTCCCCTGGCCTCTGCTTGCAGCTGCGGAGATCCCAAGAGTTCCCTGGCCGCTCGTAGGTGCCTTTGAAGTTCCCCTCGAAGATCCTGACCAGGTCGGGTCAGTCTTGGATCAAGTCCGAGGGGAGCTCCTCAAGCCATCTTCGAGCGGTGTCGGAGAGGAAGAGCGGGAGTTGCCGAATGATGACGTGGTCGTTGTCGGCTCCTCCTAGCTGACATGCCAAGCTGAAATCCACAAGCCAGAGCTCTGTCTTGGTTTCGCTGTTGTACTTAATCAGGCTGGTGGGTGGACGGAAGCGGACGGGCAAGGCGGTTCGCCGGATGGTCCTGCCGAAGACTCGTGGCTCTGGTGGTTCCGGAGATCGACGTCGATCTTCGTCACTGTCGTAGCGCCCACCTCGGTGAGCGTTGTAACCTCGAGCCTCAGCGTCGCCGTGTCGGCATCGTTTGTTCTCCCGTGATGGTCGATCGTCGAGGATGCGGTCTCGAACTGGTCGTCGCTCTACTCTACCTTAGGGCGCTTTGTCTTGGTGGACAGATACCTCTCGAATTTGTCGAGGGGGTACGTCCTGATGCTCGGAGGCAGCTCCTCTGCGCCTCGAGGCCGAGCTCTCCGCCTGCTGCACGACCGTGGTTTGGAGAAGCCCCTGGATTTCGTCCCTGATGCGTCGCGTTTGGGGTGTCGATGGCGCCGGCATGTCACGAAGCAGCATTACGGCCGCAACGACATTTTGGCTGGCACGGTTGTAGACGCGGCGCTCGTTTGCCCCTCCTCGACGATCTGTCGATGGACTTCCCGGGCCCGCTCGCGAGCTCCTCCACCCTGTGGGCGCCCTCGATCTCGCTCGAGGGCGTGATCGAGCTGCTGGAGTCGTAGACGTTCTTCCTCGAGCATGGCGAGCAACTCTCGGACTTGCGCGATCTGGACGTCCTGAGGTGGATCGGCTTTGTCAGGACTCGGGGAGTCGGCGTTTCGCGCTGGTGTAGCGTTGCCCCCTCCTCCTTCATCCGTGGCCGCAGCGTCGTTGATGTCGTCCTGGGAATCAACCTGACCGTCGAGGTAGAAGCATTACCGGGTGGGATCGTAATCCTCATCGGGGGAGTCCGAGTCGGGGTAGCCGTGGTAGAAGTTGGGGAAAGATCACCTGTGCTCCTCCTCCAGTCGTCGTCGTAACGTGCCCCAGGTGTGACAACCCGGGATCGGGGCTCGTCGTGGCTCCGGGCGCTCGTCCGGCGGAGAGGTGGTGACGAGGTTGATCGTCGCTCGTAGCAGGTTCCTTGGAGACCCGCAACATGTCTGCATCCGCGAGCCTACAAAAGCAGAACAGAGTCTGGCGCTGTTGTAGAGCCCGTGTGGAAACAGGTTATGCGGCGGCGGCGCGGCCGAGTGTGTCGGAGAAGCCTCGGGGACCCTCTGAGATGACGGTATGGCAGAGCCAAAGTCAGGCTCAGCGAGGTACCCGTCCCCGACCCGCAAGCATGGGTCAAACAGGCTCCCGAAGGGAGGAACTGTGTCGCCAGCCGAGGCCGGGGGGATGGCATCCGGCGTCTCGGGATCCGCGCGGTGAAGAATGTGGTGGCGTCGTTCGCGCCCCCTCCTGGTCACAGACAAAAGGCGCGAGTGGTGGGACCGTCGCCTGGTCCTCCTTGGCCCCGACGTACCAGAGCTGCTGCTGTCCATGCCACTAGCTGAGAGTAGAACCATGTCATGGTCGTGGCCCGTGGACATGAACTCTAGACTCCCGAATCAGACGGTGGTGGGGAATGGAAGCAATGGGATCGTGGAATCCATCTGGGAGAGTAGTTCGGAGTTGATCGACACGCAAACCCCCCTACCTGGCGCGCCAACTGTCGGTGTTATGACCCAGGGGGTCAAGACCACCGGCTAGTAAATTTGTATATTGCGTGCTCCCTCTCCCAGACGTGATGCAAAAAGAACACAAGATTTATCCTGGTTCGGGCACAGAAGGCCCTACGTCCAGCGGGGGAGGATGGATTGTATTATCTCGCACCGAAGTGCTCGTACAGGGGGGTACAAGCAGGTTTACACGGGGGTGCTCAGGATGAGCTAAGGCTTAGGGCTAGCGGGGCTATCCTAAGTGGTCGGTTGATTGCTTGAGAGGTCGATCAAGCAATCGGGTGTGTGGTGTATGAGGGTCAGAGCTGATGTCCGAGTGCGAAGTACCCATGCGAATACCCGTGTGAGTCTCCATGCCCCTCTTCTATCCCGGCGTCCCCTTTTATAGACCAAGGTGAGGCCTGAGAGTACAGGGTCCTAAACTGTAGCAGCATGGGAGGCGTGTCCGTGGCGCCATGCCGGCGAAGCGACGTCGATCACTGTGGCGGCGTGGCCTTCCCGTCTTTCCGGTGTTCAGGGCGTGGCGATGGCTGACTGGGCATCACCGCACAGCATGGCGCAACAGGGTTGACCTTCGGAAGATGGGTGCGAGTCCCACAGCTGAAGCGGGACGGAGCGGATGGGACGGGTCCCATACCGGAGTGGTTGGAGGCAAGGGTCGAGTCCCCTGGTCGAGGGGGGGTCGAGACCAGCGTGGCCCTGTCGTATCCCTGAAGACGCAGTCGAGGGCTGTCCTGTTCACGGCTCGAGGAGGTGCCTCTGGAGTCCGTACTTGCGACGTGGCTACAGCGGCGGCACAGTTGACGGAGGTCCAGGGCATGGGCGGTGAGTTGATGGATTTGACTGCGGTCGTGGACGCCCATGGCGTTAGGCGGGGGCAGGTAGGCGCATCGGATCCCCTTTCACCCATACCGGGAGCAGGTGAGCTGATCGAGCTTCCCGCCCGGGGGTCGTTCGTTCGACCCCCCTGTCCGTTATTCGGCGGGTTGAAGCGGAGGCGGAGGGGTCGTTCGTTCGACCCCTGTCCGTCAGTCGGAGTCGCGGCGGAGACGGAGGGGTCGTTCGTTCGACCCCTGGTCCGTCTATATTTCCATGAATGGGCCGGCCCACGACTAGTTGTTGTGGCCGGTGCGGGGGGCCTTCGTGTGATGGGCCTTTCTTTATGGACTCGAGCGGCCGATCGGATCCTGTCTTAAAAATGGTTGCTATGTTGAGCGTTAATTTATCGAAGGGTTTAGGGTACCCCTTACCTTTGTACCCGACATTAATCCTGATAGCACAAATAATATTTAACCTTCTCATCCTCATAAACCACCTGAGATGGGATCTCCTTCTGAATAATTTTGTCAAAACTACAAAAGGCAGAGAAGTAACCATGTGAATGGAGCATGTATGTGTGAAGAGGATAAAATAGTAGTCATATACATCAATTACCAGGACAGCCGAAGCCCGTTTTCAACTGAAAAAGAATGATGTTTGAATTTAGCACACGTTATCTAGTATTTCACATATGTAAGAAACAAGCATGATGCCCAAGCTTGATTAGCTAACAGGGAGTGCTATGCAGAGAAATTAACTGAATATTTCTGCAAGTTTCTGAGTAAACCGTGACGGATAAACGAAACTGCCAAGCCAATAACATATTTTCAGGAGCTCAATAACCAATTCCACCAGATGCCATAACGTGTGGGATTGTTTTCCTAGATGATGTGATGTAACCAAACATTGCCCATCTATTGAGCTTTGTCTTATGACAAATGAGCTCCTGTTGAGGAGAGGAGGTTGTGCTCCTGCTCCTGCATGTGGTGGCTGGTGGTTTCAATTACATACCTCAAAACAATGCCCTTAGGTAATGTTGCCATCTGAATGAGCACTATGGACATATCTGCGTTGAGATATCTTGGTTCACCCAATTGAGTGATAATCTAAGCACATCGGCGTCTCCTACAAAACTACCCACCTCAACACTCAACAGAATACGATCCTGATTACAGGAACCATCTCTCGCATTGAGAATCAGTACAGCTCAGCACTGAAGTCCAACACCTAGGATCCAAAATCCAGGGTACTCTCTGCTTTTGCTTATTTTACTAGAACGAATTACTCGCCATGACGCTACCAAATCGCCATCACACTACCAAATCGAAGTGAATTATTCCCTCATGCCGCTACCAAATCGAAGTGACGGTACAGGATTTGGAGTGAATTAAGAGAGCTGACATGGTAGGGGTGCCGGTGGGCTCGGCGGCGAGGGTGGCTTCCTTCTCCCCGCCGGACATGGCTGCCGGACTGCCGGACGGAGGGCATGATAAGTGGGACGCGATCACCGCGAGGCGGTTGCCGCTCGCGGTCGGCGGAGGAAGTTGAGCACTCATCCCCACTGATTTCCCTCGCACCCTCGCTGCTCCTTCTCTTCCGAAGGTGAAGAAGTTGTTTGAGCACTCGAGCATTTGACCAGTTGCTTCCCACGCAGTCTCCCACCCACACATTTTACGCCTTCTTAGAATCAAAACGGATAACACATCTGACGCGAGTTTAGCGAAGCTTATCGGCGCGGTTGCAAATTCGCAAATCGCAAGGTGTCATGAAGGATTTGCCCATCAGAAGGAAATACTCCTATGAACATGTTTAATTTAATCACTAAATCAATCCCACATCTGAAATCAAGGTCCGAGTAATGCGAGGTTCAGAATCTGCACCTGGTTTTGGTTTTCTCAATCTGTGTTTGAAACAATTGACACATCATGCTGGTAAGACAGACACATCAACACCATTTTTCAGAAGGAAACACATCAGCATCTTATCGGGCTGTACACGACGTTTCACCAGCAGATAATTGAACAGCAGTTACAGCTCGAATCATCACCAGACCGGAGCTCCAAGTAAACCAAAAAAAATAAAACTCCTAACAGAATATGTATGTTAAATATAACAACGTAGGTACTACTGTATGTGACAAGGATGACCCAATGGCGTACACATCATGTGATTCCTTGTACCAACATTTCAGAAAAAGCAAAGCATTTCGAGAAATAAAAGAATTCACTATTAAGAGATTCTGCCAGTGGAATAGAGGATGCATCAAGAAACTGACTCTTGTCACTATCACCTGATACAAGGTGATGGAAAGAATAACGAGCACAAGCGTCAAGTAATTGAACTCCGGTTACCAAAGTAAGGGTTTCCATACTGCTCATAGTTATATATGTATCCAGCTGGCACAATGCAAGCTTCGCAAGCACAGAATATCACACATCCAAGAGCAGGGTTAAATCACACCATGTAAACAAGCTACGACCACCTACATGTGTCCTGCAGATTTACATACTAGGCTAGTAACAAGGCCTCGGACAGCACATGCTAGGCTCCTGCTAGTCTAGAGAGAGGGAGAGAGAGAGAGAGAGCAAACCATCGAGCTAGGATAAGCAAAAACCCCAAGCTAGCAAATGATTCTAAACCGAAGAGGCAAAAACTTACAAGCCACAGGACTTAGAAACTACAAAACAAGATATTCTGGATACAATCAGAAAGTCGCAGAGCCTGTTCTCCTGAGTTGGTACTTGGGTTCCGGAAGAGGCGCAGAGAAAAGTATCTTTTCCAACTCCTGAAGATAACATAAAACAGGATTAAGTGAGTCAGCAGCTAGCATTGAGATAGAATAATCCATCATTACCACCCTCAGAGTACACGAATACAAGAACCTACCATGGGGACTATTGAATTAAATAAAAGAACCAAGAGATCAGACCAACAGATTGTTTGCAACTATCTAAGCATTTACATCAGTAGTAGAGTGCCAGTGTCTTGGTTTTGATTTACTTTATTTTTATATTTTGGCACATGAGAAATTGATTGTCAGAATACGATGTCAGGAAATTGCTTCAACCTGCTCTTTCTCTGATAATATTACAACAATATTAAAAACGAATTACTTAGTAACATAATAGCCATCATAAGCACCAAAAAAAGATAAAAAAATTGCAACCAACTAAGCAAGATCGCTTGGATATAAATTAAGTTTGCACCAGCCAATTTTCGCCTTTCAAGATGTCCCACATCCAATTCTCCCAACATACTAACTGAAGAATGAACAGGTGGCTGTATAAACTATTGAGTTACCAATATCAAGTTGTCATCAGGATGTAGTAACAAAGACCAAGATATCAAGTCCAAACTTGAAAAGCTAGTTACATATCACCATTCAACAATAGCATATAAAGAAAAGAACATTAGCTATAATGGTACTAACACATCTGTGTAAATGACTGCACTCTGAACCCATGATATAAAGCAGAACTCAAACCTGCGCATTTTTTCCAAACTATTTAACATATGAAACATCTCCAAATTACATTGTTTGATTGTTTACTTTTTGTTGCATGCAATCACCTTCATGTCCAAGTTGAGGTCTCATGTTCCTAGTAGAAGTATTGAGGGATTAGAATATTTCATTTTTGTGTGCGCATCGGATTGTGCAAACCTGCATTGTCTAATATGACCAAATCTGGTGTACAAGCTAATGTAGTAAACTGTGCAAGCCTGAGCCTATACAGGCAACCAATCAGACCCGAAAAATTTGGAACTTTTATAGTGGGCTTGGAATGCACCCTTCTGATGCAAGACAGTAAATCAGAATGTTGTTGTATCCAGCAAGAACATAAAATGGCTCTCTTAGAATTTAAATGAACATGTTTGTCCATTATTTTTTGGCACATCATTCGCCATAGCATAATATAACCTTATACGAATGTGCACAATAACATTTGGTGGCCTTTTGAGGATAACTAGCATAAATAAAAGATAAGCAGCAACTGGTGTTTCCAAATCGTAAATCGAGTCTAGTCACCTGGGAACAACTAGTCGACGAGTTGTGAGTCACGATTGGTTTAGAGATAGTCAACCTAGTTGAATAGTTGGCCAGGGCAACCTATTGCCTAGTTGGTTGGCTATCCCAGTATCATTGACTGCAAATCTAGTAGAGACTAGATGGAGAAGTTTAGCACACAGATCAGGGTGCAGACTCCAGAAAGGACAGAGGAGACAAGCGGCAACCAGAGAGCAGAGGTCAGGGCATACGGTGTGGCATACTGTGGCATGGACCTCTGCTGGAAGGAGACGGAGGTGCACCGCGGGATGGAAGCGGAGGTGGCTGCAGCGTGGCAAGCTGTAGGTGGAGGTGGCGGGCCGGAGAAATTTCCATTTGCCATTGTTCTCCATTACAGGCAGTGGGTGAAGATCGGCTACTTCAAAAACAAAGCTGCGGCTGTGTTTTAGTATATATAGTTGGTGACAAGCCAAGGTAGTGTGGTCTGGGCCTCAGATACTACTGGGCTGCAGCCAAAGTTGCCATTGAGACATAGCCGTGTAGTCAACAATTAGTAAACTAGCCAATGTAATCAAATCAATACACCTAATTGGTGCCCAGGGAACAATTTGTCGATTAACATTGACTAATCATGATTAACTGAAGGATTTCAAAACACTCGCAGCTAAAATTACAAATAAGAATTAGGATTGCCCTTTGGTATTTGCATCAACACCATAAATATTTGAAGGGGCAAACAGCACAAATCTCATAATTGGATCAACCAACACATGTGGAACATCAGACCTTAGTTTGTATACCTACCTGGACATGGTTTGTCTACAGCAATGGAAGCAAAAAGGATAGAACAAATGAAAAATTAAAAACTTCAAGGGATTTAGGGATGTTTAGATAAATGGAAATCTTAAAAGTAGCTTCACAATGTGAACAGAAATTAGATGCAGATGTCAATAAAAGTAAAATGACACCTATTCAGAAGCAGGAAGTGATGGTAAAGAGAAAAGACTAATTGGTCACGTCTGCACCAATCAAACAGAGGGGGGAGGGGGGCAACACTTGTTAGCAAAACGAGGGTGACATTCTGATGGTATTGTATTGAAGAACAAAAGTACCTTTTTCTTCTTTAGCTTCTCATTCTCCTCTTCTAATCGAGATACCTTATTTTCCAGTTCATTAGTGTAGGCCTGTTGAAAATACAGTGTAAGTAGAACTCAGGCTTAAGAAGAAGTGTCATCATTTCTAAAATTTTATTCAGAGAACACAAGAAAAACTAGCTCAATCAATTAGCTAAAACATAGAAAGGCAGGAAACATATATTGCAACCTGCTTCCTAGCCCTTGAACGAGCAGCTGACTCCCTATTCTTGATCATCCTCTTCTGCCTTCTCTCAATCAACTTATCTGACACATCTCCTGGGGAACCACGCTTTCTACCAGGCGTCGGAGAATCAGAAAGTGCACCCATCATTGGTGAAGTAATGTGGCCATCAGAGTATGACTCCAGAATAGCACCTGGCCCAACATTCAGAGGCTGAAGGGCTAACCGGCCTGGCATGTAAGCACCCGGCAAACTATGTTGAACGTGCTGATGGGGCTCGATAGCTGTAATCCGCTGCTGATAGTGGTCTAACCATTGTGCCCCAGCGGTCAAACCCACAGCCCCAGCGCTACTGACCTGCTCCACATTGCCTACGTCATTCAAGTCCTTGAGAACTCCTTCGGCGACAACCCCAGCTTTCACCAAAAAATCCTCAAGCGTCATCTCCCCAAGCGTCGGCTGCCGCTCCCGCTCCCGCCTCCGCTGACCACCATCCCCAACACTTCTCTTTGGCGCATCCTGGATGCCCTTCCACACCTCGTCCACTGTCCTCTTGCTGAGCTCAGGCGGCATGGTGATGCTGCCCTGTCGCATAAGGCCTGAGCTCTGCTCATACTGGCTGGTATTGCCACCATCAGGGTCCAGGCCATCAGGAAAGACACTCTTCAGCAGCTCCTCGAGGTTCATGCTGTGTAGGGGTTCACCCAAATGGCTCTGCACCTCATCAAGGGTGAGGTTATACAGAGACCCTTGTCTTGCCAGGCTCTGCATCTGCCCGCGTTGCGCCGCGCCGGCACCGCCACTGCCACCCACGCCTCCTCCACCTCCCCCAGCCTGTGACGCCATTGTCTGACTCCCCATGAATCAACAAAATTCAGGAACAACGCTAGCCAGTCTACGCTTTACTGTCACTCAGATCAAGCGAAGACAAATCGCACATCTACGGGAAGGAAGATCACAACCTGCAGATCCAAAACACAGGGGGGAGCCATCAGGCAGCTGCCACTGAACCCAACACGGATAAAAATGGAAAAAAAAAGGGGATATTTTTTTTTTGATGAAACGGGGGGCAATATTATTATTATGAATCATCAATCGAGGCATGGGAAGGGATGAAACGACCTTACCTACACGTGAGACGCGCAACCCTCGCCGGCGCCGGAGTCGATGATGACACCGCCTCTCAGCTGGCCACGGGCGTCGGCCACTGGCCTGGCCGCCTGGCGTCGGTCTGGAGCTGCTTCGAACGGAACAGGAGTGGCCGAGTGGGTCAGGCAACAAGGCTACCCTTGTGTGGCCCGACCGAGGCGGGGGGCAAAAATCTCAAGATGGGCGCCGCCGCCTAGCGTCTGCGATTAGGGGTGGAACCGTGGGGAGGTGGTGGAAAGGGAGGAGGCGCCATGTGGTGGCTGGTGGGTGTGCGAGGACACCATCGCGGGGCTTGAGAGAGATCTTGTTTGGTGTTAAGCAGCAGTGGACCAGTGGTGGTAGTACGCAAGCCTTAAAACTACTGTAGATGGTAATTAAGAACTAAACCGCGGGCCCCACTAGCAGAATAAGAAAAATGGAAGGGAAATGAGGTTTACGCTTTTGTCTTCTCCTGGCTGGCAAAACAAGGTCTTCACGATACGGTTAGATGCTGAGTGTAGGTGCAGCTGTCTACCTGCACTACGGGAAACTATGTTATTTGTGTGTGCCAAAAAACCGTCAAGAAAATGAGAAAACCTATCAGAAAAAAAATATAGTATTACATGGCTAATAATAGGTTAACTAGATTCAATAGATTTATCTCATGAATTAGTCACAATTTATATAATTAATTTTATAATTACTTATATCATTCAAACATCTAATGTTACATGAACTAAAGTTTATGCTATGTTTGGTTCTAAATAAGTCACCTACTTATAAGTTTAAAAATAAAAAAAAGTGATTTATTTTACCAAACACCTCAACTTATAAGTCACCCTAACTTAAAACTTATAAGTCACCTCTTTTCACATGGGACCACACATTTTTTTTATTTGGGGACCACACTCCACCCCTATCATACATGTCTTATAAGTCATTAGAAACCAAACAGACATGACTGATAAGTCACTGATTTTAAGTCACCTGACTTATAAGTTTTGGGGTGTTTGGCAAAATAAGTCATTTTTTTCACTTTTGAACTTATAAATAGGAGACTTATTTGGAACTAAACATGGTCTTAGTCATTTGGATTTAAACAACAAGTATATGCATATGGCATCTAGGGGAGAACATACTTCTCCCTCTATATTCCTTAAAACAAACTTCCGAGGTGTCAACTTGTTAGTTTGATCTCTGTGCCTTTTTCCGATACGAGGACTGTAATAATATATACAATAGGTAGTATAAAACTAAGAGTTTGGAAGTTCTAGGTTAGATCCCTTGCCAATATATATAATCAGGACTGCATCCTTGGACCAAGTTTCTTTCTTGGTTAACTGAAACAACAAACGAATTAGTCGGTTAATCTTTGTTTAACATTTAGAAAATGTTTTAATAGAGTTAAACAACATAAACTATTTTATATAATATACTGTTTTGTGTAATACCGATTAAATAACATAATAAAGTTAGAAGACCTAAATAGAGTACATATTTATACATGTAAAAAATAAATATGATATTTGTGCATGCAAAAATAAGCACTTTAGCAAGAAAAAAAACTAGATAAAGAAACTAAGGACATGTTTGGATTATATCTTCTAAATTTTAAAATTCTAAAGTTTCTAAACTTTAAAGCTAAAACTTGAAACATGAGGTTTAAAGTTAGCTCTAAACTTTAGCTAACCTCATATTAGAGCTATAGATATCAAAAGTGCTCTAATGTTTAGAGATCGGGATCCCGACAGGACCTAAATCACAGTCCCTTCACATATTTACATTGTTAATTAGTTATGAGCTAATGTGGTGGCTCAAATTCTCCTATTGACTACACGGTACTTTAAATGGTTGCATATTTAGGGCTTGTTTGGGACTACTTCGCTCTATATTTTTTAGCCAAACGGGTTATAGCTTCACGCACATAGTTTAAGAAAAAGGTAGAGTTGTGAGAGTATGTAAAGAGATACTCCACAAACTCCAGTTTTTGTTTGAGCTACTCCATGGTGGAGTTTGAGAGCAGAGTTTGTGGAACAGTCTCAAACAACCCCTTAATTACTTGTTTATGTTATCTTCATAATTTATATGTTTATGGATCGTTTAGTGTGGACCCAACATGGTTAACCTTTGTTTATTGTTTGAACAGCATCTAAACGACTTTTTAAACTGCCATCTAGACAAACAATATCGACGGTAAATAATCACTATTCACGAACATCTCCTCAAGTATATTGTCTTTCTTAGTAAGAGTCAGGAACGCTGCTAGCTTTTTTTAGATAATGGATAAATATCCGGCTTCATCTATTTAAGGCAGAATCAGACCAATTATTACAAAGTACTAGAACTAAGGTCCAAACCCAAACACAATCATCCTGTTGAACTTAAAAGGTCCACCAAAGACTTAACTAATGAAACAAAACCCGACAAGTAGATAACCATCCAGACGATACAAAGAAACTCAATGCAGCCTCCTCTAGTAGACGACAAGCCTGTAAGAGCACCTCTTGATCAACCTCATGGCGCTGTAGCTGTGCCCATTGCCGGAGCCAATGAGTTCCCCTGAATAGTATCTGTAAGAAAGTTTTTGGTCTACATTTATCAAACACCACTTCATTTCTTGTAAGTCAAATGGTCCAACACAAAAAGATGTTGAATAAATTCTGGGGTATGACAAAACAAACAATTTTTGTCCCCATTCCAATTTCTTCTAATCAAATTATCTTTAGTTAATACTACACCCCTTTTCAAGTACCACATAAAGATCTTGATCTTAGTTGGCATCTTTGCACGCCAAATTCCTTGTGAAAGTCTCACACCATTATTAATTAGAGCAACGTACATAGATTTGACTGAGAATTTTCCTGTTGAAAGTAGAGACCAACTAAAAACATCTGGGCTATCCTGGAGATTCAAGTCCGTTAAAGAAGACACAATTTTGTTCCAATCTCTCAAGTTTTGCCCTAACAAACCTCGCCGAAATGAGATATTGAAAGGTGTTGTTCTAAGAACATTAGCAACTGTGTCATGCTTTCTATGGACTATGTTGAACAAAGCAGGGTACATATATTTTAGTGGCTGGTTGCAGACCCATCTATCTTCCCAAAATCTTATTTGAGAACCATTCCCTACTTTAAAGGAACCAAGGTTTAAGAATTGGTCTTTCACATTCATGAGCCCTTTCCAAAAATGTGAGTCAGTAGCTTTTTTTGTCACCTCGCCTAAAGTTTTGTTTCTCAAGTACTTGTTCCTCAATAGTGATTGCCAGATCCCATCCTCATTATACAGCTTATACAACCATTTGCTGAGAAGACATTTATTTTGTATATCTAAATTTTGGATTCTCAGGCCCCCTTGTTGTTTAGGTTGACAGATAATATCCCATCTGACCAGTCTATATTTCTTCTTGTGTTTATCATTTTGCCAAAAGAATCTTGACCTACAGTAATTCAACTTTTTGGACACTCCTTTTGGTAGTTGGTAGTTCAAAAAATGACATCATGAACATCGGTAAACTTGAAAGCACCGAATTTATGAGCACTAAACGACCTCCTACAGTCAATAACTTTCCTTTCCATGCACTTAATTTTTTCTCAAATCTCTCTTCTATGACCTTCCACTCTCTATTAGTTAATTTTCTAAAATACATGGGAATGCCTAGATATCTGAAGGAGAAATCACCGGTTTTACACCCAAACAACTGTGAATATGTTGTTTCATATTCTTTGGCTTTACCAAAGAAAAATAATTCACTTTTGTGATAATTTATTTTTAAGCCTGATAATTGTTCAAAAACACAAAGTTGGAACTTCATGTTTATTGATTTTTCAATATCATGACTCAAAAAAAGGACAGTATCATCTGCATACTGTAATATTGACAGCCCATTCTCTACCAAATGTGGAATCACCCCTTCAACCTGACCATCACTTTTAGCTCTAGCAATAAGTATAGCCAACATGTCTGCCACTATATTAAATAGTAGGGGAGACAATGGATCACCTTGTTGTAAGCCCTTCCTTGTTTGGAAGTGCGCTTCTTGCTGGTCATTTACTTTAATGCCTACATTACCTACTTGCGTAAAATGTTCGATCCATTTACACCAAGTCTCGGAAAAACATTTCATTCTGAGTGTTTGTTGAAGGAAATCCCACTTTACTTTATCATATGCTTTTTCAAAAGCAATCTTAAAAATAATATCATCCTGTTTCTTTGTGTGTAACTCATGAATTTTCTCGTGTAAAATGACTGCTCCCTCCATGATGTTTCTTCCGGAAGAAAGATTGTCTGTGTTGGTCTAATAATTCTTTGAGCTATGCTCGTTATGGTAGCCACTTTTGTGGAGATTTTGAAGCTAATATTTAACAAACATATGGGTTTGTATAGTTGAATGTGTGTTGCCTCATTTTTCTTTGGGAGTAAAATAATTGTTCCAAAATTAAGGCTATGAAGTGGCAAAGATCCTTGGTGGAATTCCTGGAATAGAACCATCAAGTCTTCTTTTATAACATTCGAAAAAACCTGATAAAACTCTATTGGGAAACCATTGGGTCCTGGGGCTTTATTATGCTCCATTTGAAAAATTGCCGCTATTACCTCACTCTCATGGAATTGTTGTATTAGGAGCTCATTTTCTAGAGGAGGGACTTGGAGTATATCTTCCCTTCTTGATTCATCAAGAATAGTAGCAGTCTGCTCTGATGGACCAAAAAGTTTTTTTGTAGTATGTAGTGATATATTTCTTTAGCTCGTCATCACCACATAGTATCCTATCCCCATCTTCCAATTAGAAAATACGAGTTTTTCGATGCTTCCCATTTGCCACCAAATGATAAAATTTAGTATTGCCATCCCCCTCTAGCAGGTGTTTCACCTTTGCTCTTTGATACTATTTTAGTTCTTCTTCTCGCAAGATACTCTCTAGTTAAGGACATGTTTTAAGTCTATCTCAAAAGCCTTTAATGTTGTTGTTTCAACCTTTTATCTAGCTAATCTAATTTGTCTAATAACATCTTTTTTTCTTTCTTATAAGCACCACTGATATTTTTTGCCCATCCTCTAAGGTATTTTCGCACCCTTCTAATTTTGGTTTGCCATCTTTGTATCGTTGTGCCATTTGTATCAATATTTTGCCAAATATCACTGACCGTCTCAATGAAACCATCTCGCAGCAACCATCCCAACTCAAACTTAAACTGTGGTTGATAAGTGCTAGATGAGTTTTCAGTATTTAACAACAATGGAGTATGGTCTGATATTTCTCTATTGAGGGCAAGTACAGTACAGTGGTATGCGGGAACAATGCTAGCTAGGGTCCCTACACCATACGGCTCAATTTTGCACCTTTTTGCAAGGTATAATGCCGGGAGTTTTATTTTTTTGGTGAGAACCTGACCTATTGGTGTTGGTGGAACTTTCTCATGGGACATGGTGGAGACTTGGCAAGCCGGCAAGCGAGCTGTAACTGTGAGCATTATATTATAAATTAATTATCGTCATGTGAACTACCGTTGACAGTGATACAATAGAATAGAATATTCACCCCGAAAGAAAAGCAAGCGCGCAAACTAACGCGCAATACAATAAAGCGTAGCGTGCCAGAATGATGGTGACCATTTAAACAAAAACTGTTTAATTCCCAAGGCGCCAAGTGCTTGCTTACTGATGCTGCTGCCTATTCGTCCTGCAGTCCTGTTTAATTTGACTTCGCTGGCTGGCCGTTCTCTTCATTTGCTGGTGCTTAACAATAAATTCGGCCGTCACGTACTGTTTTATTGTTTGTTTAGGTCAGTCTCAATGGAATTTTATTAAAGTTTTATGGCCATTAAATAGGCTGATGTGACACTATAATGATGAAGAGAGAGGATAAAAGTTTCATGGGAGTAGAGAGAGTTTCATGGGGATGAAACTTCTATGCACAGTTATCAAAATATGGCTACATTAGAAATTGTGTCATGAAACCCCCACTGAGGATGGCTTTAGAGCAACTTTAACGTATAACACCTCTGGTGGTGCTTAGCTCCGCCACGTCAGGTGGTACTTGCTTGTTCTATTTTGCTCCATTGTATAAACTCTACTGGCACCAGTTAAATAGGACCCGCAAGAAGTAAACTATTATTCTTTCTCACTCTCCACATCTCTTCCCAATCAGTTTTCTCTCTCCTCTCTCCACCTAGCATCAGGTGCTAGAATATGCAACATGTGTCAAGATGTGTCAAGCTAGCACCACCCTTTCAATGTATTACACCTTATCTTTTATTTTCTCTCTCCTTCTAGCACCACCTTAACATACACATTGAAGCTGCTCTTAGAGCACCAAGCAAGGTGAGCAAAGCATGCGTACTCTCCTAGTATATCGTTGGCGCTGCCTCTTCACGTGAGGCTTTGAGGCTCCCATGTCTCCTCCTTGGCTAATAATAAGGTTTGACGTCCGACAAGTTTAAGGAAAATGGTTAACTTGTTTGTAGCACTGATTGTGTAGCTCACCCTGATTCTGTCGCTTCTGGCCATGGCCGGTGGCCCGGTGGGCCAGCAGTCGGCCAGCCAATGGATGCTTCGATGGCAGCGGCGAAAATTCCTCGGCCATTCCGCATTCGACGCTGCACAGGAGCGCGGCAGAATGATTGCTCCGGCCGGTGTCACTCAGGCTGCACCGTAGTACTACTACCTCACTCCATTTCCACCGCTGGACGCTGGTGTTGGGTGCTCCTTGCTTGCTTCACTTGAGGTGCCTTGGGCCAGCAGCGTGGCAAGACTTGGACCTGAGTTGATCGCGCGTCTTGGACGTGTGCGGCCGAGCTGACAAGTGACAGCCCCACGGCGACCGCGCAATCGCCACTTGCCATGCCAGGAGACAGAGGGCCATGCCTTCCGCACTCGGTCGGCTCTTGCCAAGTGTCGACCCTGGACCGATCGACCAACGGGGGATGACGGTGAAACCCCAGCTCTGTGCTGGCTCCGGGGAAAGTGGTGATCCGCACAGTTTTGGGCTTCCGCACGGGGGCAGGGACCAGCCCAACAAGCTTGACACCAAGACAACAGTGCATTTTGCTTCGCTTACTTACAAAGGTCCAACTGATGTGGGGAGCAGCAACTTGCAAGGAAGCCATCTCAGACTGTGCGTAGTAGGGCTGGAAAAGTTTATTAGGACACCAATGCCCCACATTGATTTTGAGCCTGAGAATGTTGCACGCAGAGAGGAATCACACTAAAAAAAAGACCCTTGGACCCTCTAGCAATTGTGTTACTCGAAGAAAATATCCAGGAATGAATGTGATCACTGATCAGCAAGGGGTCTAAACTCTGAATTAGCATGTGCTTGACCTGCAATAGCCATTGGAGACAGACGGGGAGACAGAGACTATGGGGGCGAGCTAACTATCGAGGTCGAGTGCAGTTGTGTGGAAGAAGAAGAAGAAGAAGAAGAAGAAGAAGAAGAAGAAGAAGTGGAGAGAAGACATTATCTGGATCCTTTATTTTTTATGTAAAGTCCAAAAAATCAACGTGATGGTTTAGTTTTATGTCAATCATTTATTGTCTAGAGGGGCACTTTTTAAAACAAGACATCTACATTATAGATTATGAGACCATATCAACCAAAGTTTGTCCTAAACGGATAGCTGAAACTACAAAAGTATCATGTATGTAAAAGTGATTAGTTAGTTGATCAAAATTAACACGTGAGTTTCGGTCTCACGTATGCCTAGCCAGATATAGGCAACATGAGACGCGTGAGAACCGACCATGGTTAATCATCCCTCCTAAAACGAGCGGTGGGCAGGGTAGTGGAACGAAAAAAATTGCGTGAGAACCATCTACATGGAAACACCGTCCTAAGAGCAAGTATATTGGTGTTGTTTTGTAGGTCGTCTGATATAATACTACGTAATTTTAAGACCACTTAATATACAACATATACAATAGTTGTATTTTAAGTTGTCTCGTATTAACTTATGATTTTTAAATTTATGCATAGAATAAAAGTGAATTTATGAGTTGCATGACAATAACAACTCATACAATGATATAATAGTTGTCTCATAGTCCTAAATTTTAGCTCATGAGGTGGTTGTTTCGCAAAATAACAATCTCTTACTCTCCCGCATTTTTCTTTCCTCCACATAAGCTCTTGTGGCATTACATGAGACGATATATAAGACTGCTGACACGTAGCAATGTACTTGCCCTTAGTTGTACGGTTTGCACGATGTCCTAGTGAGGATGGTCCGCACCTTTATTTCAAGCTAAAGAGTCATCGACCAAACATCCTAGGCTAAGGATGCGATTCTTGAACCCCAATTACTTTAACCAAGATCCGAAGTACCCGAATCATCCGAAATACCCAGTCACAGTTTTGGATAGCAATTATAAAAACCCTAATTTTGTTTGGGTAGTTCGCGTAATATTTCTCGTTACCCGAACTACCCGAATTACCTCAAATATTTGCTCTTCTATTTGTATCATGGCGCCATGAAGTAGTTCAGCGCAATATAAATATACTATTTGGTATGGGTTAATGTAGATTTATGCTAACTTAATATTGATTTGTTGTTAATTGATATGAAGACACGATGTAATTTGAAAGGATTGTTGTTTATTACTTTAAAAATACTGCTTGAACTCTTATTAAATAGTTGGTTTTATTAATTTTGGATATATTGGATAAAATCTGAATCCAAACTCTGGTATCCAAAATTTCAAATACTTCTCTATCAAAATTAGATAGTACTTTTAAATATCCGAATTACCTGATTCATTTTTTTCCGAATAACCTATGCGATCAGCTAGCCTCTCGCTAAAGTTTAAAAGAAATATTATCATATTAAATAAAAAATTAGTATTATTAGGTAAATACTTTTGCATAAGAGCATCCACAATAGCTAACTTATAAGCTTGTTCTAAACATTTTTCTCATATTTTAATAGAAAAGAAAAAAGCTAGCTCTTAGTTAAGAGTTAGGCTCATATACATATTACAAGAACATGTGAAAGTAAGGCCCTATTTGGAAATGCTTATGTGAGAATCGATTTTAATCTGATCAGGATTTTCTGATAAGTTGTGATGAAAATAATCTGTTGTCTAAACAATCGAGGGTGTTTGATAATTCTGATTATTGTCCTTAGATTGTCTGTCCTGAGTGCAAAATGACTTGTATGCCCCTGAGGTGGATGACACCTCAATTTTTCACTGAATACAAGCTGAAAACAGTTACGGTACTGTTGTTTTTGTGTTTTCATAATAAACAGTTACGGTACTGTTTTTTTATGTTTTCAAGAGTGTTTGACAATCCTGATTATTATCCATAGATTATCTATTGTGAGTGTAAAATGACTTGTATACCCCTGAGGGTGATGACAACCTCATTTGTTCGCTGAATACATGTTGAAAAAAATTATAATACTATTTTTTTGTTTTCATATAATAAAACATTTGTGATAATAACTAATATGAAGACAATACGAAATTAACAAAAGTTTGGACACATGCAAAAAAAATAATGACCGGATGATTTGTTAAACGGTTTGGTTTATTGTTGTTTGAAGGATACGATATGTGTATTTTTAATGTCTTTCTAGAATTATTTTTCTAAAGAAAAACGGCAAGGTAACTTATCTAGCTTTGCTGTTCACCACAGGCAAGCCGTACTCGCCTACAGCCACGTGCGCGGGAAGGGCGCCAGGAGGGTTTAGGGTGGAAAAAGCACTCGCGGTGGCCAAAACACGGGGCTACGCTCGTGGTCCCCAGAACGTCCAGCTGAGTTGTATTGCGATTCTTTTCACCTCTAAATTATCAGAGAATTTAAAATAATCAAAGGTGTTTGGATAAGATTCTCGTTTATTTTCATCTCGATTCCGATTTTAAGCTAGTGACTTACTTCCTCCGTTCCAGAATATCTGTCACTTTCTCTTTTCTAGATTTTTTTTTATAAAATATATATTAAAAAATATTAATATTCATGGTATATAATTAGTATCATTAGAAAATATTTAAATTTAGTTTTTTAATAAATTTATTTGGAGATATAAATATAAAATATATTTTTTATAAATCGAGTAAAACTTGTGGAAAAAACCGAAAACGACTTATAATTTAGAACGGAGCGAGTATACCATTACGGCTACGCTAATCAGAATCATAGTGGTTGCTGAAAGCTTCTGCCTCTACTGGTTGTGGGGCGGTGGCGTCGGCATTTCTCTCCGTCTCTGGTCTCTCCGCTCTCCCATATAGGTAGGCTCCTCACTTGTGTGTTGTGTCCTGCCTCCTATCTCCTTCCTATTAGTAGCAAGCAGTCACCTACCACTATCAGTCTCCACGCTTGCTGTACCACCATCACCAAACCTTTCCAAACAAAGGCAAAGAGAGCGATCACAGCCACGGGCCTGGGGCCGTGGAAAGCGAGGCCGCCGCCGTCCAGGGCTCAAACCTTGCCCTGGGCCACACTCGCAATGACGAAGCCGCATTCCCCTTCCTCTTGGGCCGCCTCCTCGCTCTCCTGTGTTTCCTCCTCGTCGTCCTCCTCGGGCTCCTGCTACGTGCCTCCGTCGTGGTCGCCGAAGCGCAGCATCAAGAAGAAGAGGAGCAGCCGCAGGAGGGCCAAGAATGGCGCCGCGGTCGCCCCGAGGAGGACCAGCTCCATCTACAAGGGCGTGACCAGGTGCGTGATCGTCCAAGGTTCAATCTTTCTCTTCGTCGGCGATGTGGTTGAGTTCTGGGCTTGTGATTTCTGAGTGAGCGTCGCGTCGTTGCGTTCTTTGGCGCAGGCACAGGGGAACGGGCAAGTACGAGGCGCACCTGTGGGACAGGAATGCTTGGAGCCGGACCAAGACCAAGAAGGGCAGGCAAGGTGCAGTCTTTGTTTACTTGTCCCGCTGATGAACAAATGCTTCTTTTTTTATTTCTTCTCTGGTCTCCATTTGTTTGGTTTCTCACGCTGTAGCAATATGTGCTGACATTCTTCTCTGTTTCTTCTTGATTTTTTTCTTTGTTTTTTTGTATGTGCTTGGCTACCTCGACATTCGTGTGATATGTGGATGTTCCATGTCTGATTGTCGCCTCGCGCGCTCCCAACAGTTTATCTGGGTGAGTCAAGATCCTCTCACATCCGTAGAAAAAGCTCACGAACTTTCCCATGTTATGATTCACCAATGATTTGATCTGGGTTGCGAATGAACTGCATTGCGTTGTTCTGATTGATTCGGCTTTCGAATCTGCAAAAAAAAAAAACTTATTTATCCCTTCTCTGTTGAAACGAAATACTTTTTGTTGAAAACTCCGAGTGCGGTGGAAAAAAAAAATTGGATAAAGTTGAAAGGACTTGGACTGTGTTTTGTCTCTCTCCTCTCATGCTGCACAAGCACAATTAAGGTCCTTCGGATTGTTGGGAAAATGTAGGATTCTCATTCTTATGGATTAAGGTCCTGTTTCTTGGTTTAAAGCTTAGAACTTTAAAACTATTTTAGCTCTTTAAGAGACTACAAACAAGAGGTCTAAAGTTTTTATTGTGGATACATGAATTAATTTTTGTTTGATCTTGTTTCTTCTCAGGAGCATTTGACAATGAGGAGGCAGCGGCCCGTACTTATGATCTCGCAGCACTTAAGTACTGGGGCTCAGACAGCACACTCAACTTCCCAGTAAGTTGAGATACTAGTTCAGTCTTCATTTGTCATTGTCTCAGTAATGCAGTTTGCTTGCTATTGGGATTAACTCTAATTGGTACTGTGCTAGTGTGAATAAACTCTCTGTGTGATAAATTAATGCAGGTGGAATCGTACAGGCATGAGCATGACAAGATGCAGCGCATGACAAGGGAGGCGTATCTAGCCACTCTACGGCGCAAGAGCAGCTGTTTCTCGAGAGGCGCCTCCGGCTACAGGGGAGTGGCCAAGTAAGCACGCACGCGCACACGCCACATGGTGCTTGAGCCATCAGCATATCACTGTATTATCTATCCAACCCAGCGCCCGCTTGATGGCTCTGCTGAATGCATCAGCCAATAAGCGATTCTTTACTGAGCAAAACCACTATCTAGGCTGGAGTTTTTGTCTTCTTAAATCTTCAGTTTTCTGCAGTCACCAGTCACCACTCCTTCCGGTGAAGGCATGCAGTAAATCTGAATGGTTTTGCACTTTTGCTTAGTGATCATGGAAGTTCTGATGAGGATTTTGGTTCGCAGGCACCACCATAATGGCAGGTGGGAGGCCAGGATCGGCTATGCTCACGGCAAGAAATACTTGTACCTGGGGACGTTCGGTATGTGTCTCTTTCTTGGTCTTCAACTGCATTTTGCTAGAACTGATAGTCGCAAGGAAAACGTTTTTGTTACAAGATCACTGCATACAGCAATCTTATCACATGCATTTGCATTCTGATATCTGATAGAGTATGATCTTCTTGGATGATTTTATATGCCTTTTGTTCTGAGATCATTATGATTGAAATAGTTTTGTTTTTGTGTGTGTGCATGCGACTGCTGCTGTGATTTGTGAAGGCCGGCCCATGGAATGTACTACTCTGAATTGTTGGATGGTCCTCTTGGATCTTTCTTCTGCTGGCTGCTGCAGGGACGCAGGAGGAAGCAGCCCGGGCATACGACCTTGCAGCTCTGGAATTGCGGGGGCACGCCGCAGTCACCAACTTCGACATCAGCAGCTACACGGACAAAGACTACGACTACCAGCGGCGTGGTGAACCGCCGGTCCGCAAGGCCCAGCCGAAGGCGGCTCTGAAGCCCAAGGACGAGCCGGTGGACGACGAGGCACCGCCGCTGCCCAGCAGGGCTGGTCATCATCCGGTTCGGACGGCGCTCCTGACGCCGAAGCCCGAGCCGGGGTACGAGCTGGGCCTGGGCGCGCTGCCGCCCGGCCCCGTGCTCCGCGACGCCGACGACGTGGACCTCGCCATCGCCGAGATCCTGCCGGCGCTCTGCATGGACCCCGCCGACTTCGAGGCCCGGTACCCCGCCCGCCGCGGCGCCCGCGCGCTCGGCTGCCCGCCCGACGACCAGGACCAGCTGCGCGGCCTGGCGCTGCCGGACAGCGTGCGCTTCGAGGACGACATCGAGACGCTGTTCGACGCGGGCGACGTCCATGCGCAGCAGCTCCCCGCTGTCGCGCCTGACGTTTCCGACGCCGACGCCGACGCGGCCGCCACCATCAGCTCGCTGGCGTCCGGGCGCGGGCGCTGGTGGTGGCCATGAGCTTTGCGTGCGTTGCCACGCGGCGTCGTCCCGGGCGTGGGCGTGCACCTCCACAGGCAGGCGTAATTACGTGACGACGTGTCTGTTTGCTGGGGCTTTTGGTGGCGACAAGTGCGTGGTGGCACTGTGGGAGCGTGTTTTTGGCGTGTAAATGCGGCGGGTGGGTGATGTGGCCGCTCTCGTTCTTGATCCTTTTGGGGTACGTGAAAGTGGATCCACTGTGGAGGTCGTCGTAACTTGTAACTTGTCGGCAAACGGCGCGCGCACTACGCTGGCCATCCGGCTGTCCAAGTTGGAGGACGTGACAAGTGTGCATGCGCACGAGCACGATCCTCTGTTCTCCGTAGCTAGGGGCTAGGACTAGGAGTAGTATGCTAGTAGATCCTCTGTACTGATAAGCTGAAATGAAATGACAGGTTCCTTCTGCATGTGTGTTTTTGTTTTGATGATAAAAAAAACACGGATACGTGTGCGGTAGATAGCTGCTGCGTCTGTATAAAAGATTACTGGCTTGTTAAATACAGTACACCTACCAACTCCGTACAAAGTAATTGAAGAGTGTATAAAGATTACTGACTTGTCAAATCAACATCTAGTACTACACTAATACTCCTCGTTCCCATATTAACTGTCGGTTGAATCGATTTGTAGAAAATATGTGCAACATTTGTATCTCTAAATGAATTTATATAAAAAAACTAGATTCAAAGATCTTTCTAGTGATACTAATTATGTTTCATTAATAATAATATTTTTAAGATATATTTGATACTAATTATGTTTCATTAATAATAATATTTTTAAGATATATTTGATACTAATTATGTTTCATTAATAATAATATTTTTAAGATATATTTTATTAAAGATTTTGTCGAGAAGCGAAAACAACAGATATTTTAGAACGGAGGGAATACATGCGTCCATGGAGGAATACAACTATGATATTCATGAGCGTTAAAGAAGATTAAGAACTATAATACAACTATGATATAAGAATTAGAATACAACTATGATATCTATTTGGGGATGGCAGCCCTATGTTGAATAGCAATGATGCAGTGTTCCATAGAAAAGTTACTAACTCGTTTGCATGTAATTTTCAGGAAACTTATTGGATCAAGCAATGATCCCTGCTGTTTAAAGGGGGAGAGGGAAGCTTGATGAAGGAAGGTTGCAAGTGTCTCGAAGAAATGATGCTTCAATTCTTTGGCTCTAGAAATTGGAAGAACTAGACGAGGTTGGGAGCATAAAGACTCCAGAAGATGCATTTTGAAGTGGGTGGTCAGTTTTATGTGGTGTCTGAACTAGCGGTGATGTTAGTGGCCTCATTATATTGCTAGATGTTGTTGTTGTTTAGCCCCTATTGTAAAGTTACAAACTTTTACCATATTAGATACACCTAGCGGAACTATGGGTTTAGCCCCTGCTCGTTTGTTTTAGCTCTAAACATTCAACTGAATACGAAGGCTAGGATACATTTATTCCGCAATCTAAAAAAACTATGATATCCATGTGCGTCAAAGAAGGTTAAGAACTATGATATTCATGTCTCTTTATGTAGTTTAAGTCTGATTAAAATTAAAGTGAACAATATTCACATTTATGCCTCCAAATCAATTTAGTCAAAATTAATGTATTTTTTTCCGAAAAGCAATAATTGTATTCTTTTCTTGATGGAGCGATGTACAGATTGAAGAATGAAAAAGGATCATTCACTTGTTAATTAATTAAATCCAGAACTCTCACCTACCTACTCCATTGTACCATAATACTACCTCTATCATGAATAGAATGCAATTTAAGGTAGTTAAAGTGTTCAAAGGTTGACCAAATATATAGATAAAATATTAGTATTGTTATAGCAAATAAATATATTATGAAAATTTATATCATGACAAAACTAATGATACTTATTTGATGTCATAATTTATTTATACTTTTTTATACATCTCTACTATCTCCCCAACTTAAAAAGCACAAAAGGAAGACACTCACCTTCGTGCGACCTTCGGCTTCGGCCCGCGCCCCAACGCCCCTCGTGCGAACGAGTGGTTTTGGCGCCGACAGGTGGACCCGTGCGACCTACGATTCACCCCCGCGCAACGACGCCGCCCGTGCGATCAATTTGGTTTGGCGCCGACAGGAGGACCAGAAAAAAAGAAAGGCCAGCGCCTAGACGGACCCGTGCGTCCAAATCTTTTTTGCGCCGACAGGTGGCCCAGGGAAAAGAAAACAAACAAACCAACAAATCAACGGGAATAAAAGGAATTAAATGACAGAAAAAGGAAACTCAATCAAATGCCAACAAATCAACGGGAATTAAAATGAAGATTACATAGACCAATCAACGGGAAATAAAGGAATTAAAATGATTACATAGACTAATCATCGGGACATAAAAGGAAACTATCTATCACAGCTCTCCTATACGCCAATCAAATGGAATATAAAAAGGAGCGGAACCATAAACATATCGGAAACCATCAGACTAAATCACACACTAAATCACAGATACATCACAGGTTACATATCAAAGGCGCTGTCGCACAGATACATCACAGTGGTCACTCTCGCGCTCTCAGGCTTCCCGGCTGCGTTCATCATTCAGGTAAGCAACTGTTCCAGCACAGATTCAAACCTATTATGTCCATACGAAATAACGAAAATAAGTTGTTGTACCTGAATTTGGTGCACTCTCAGGGCATTTCATGATGGAAGCAAAAAAGGAGCACAAAGACAGTACGTATACGAAACAACTTCTAATCTCAAATCAGGTAAACTCTTAATCTGGTGTAATACTTTAACTAAGATGTAGCCTAAATACAAAGTTCAATTCCCAAACTGACAACCACTAATCCTCTATTCAGGAGGGCAGCAAGTAAAAGAACACAAAGAAAGAGAAAATTGCATATTTGGGACTCCAATTGTCGCGCTTCGCAGATTTAGGACTACAAACATTAACTTCGTAAAAATAGCACTCCAAAGGTTGGTCATTTGATTTTATAGCCATTGCCCGTATTTTCTATATTTTTTAATTCGTATACGTGTATTTTGGTATCTAAAGTGACATTTTTGCCCTTCTGCTATTTTCCACGGTCCATGATACGAAAGGATCGTATCTTCCCGAGACGAACATCTGTTCGTTTGCCGCCGCCGCCGCCGCCTGTGCCCAACCCTAGCAGCCCTAGACGTACCGGCAGCCATGGATGGCCAGCAGGCTTCCGACGTCCAACCGCCCGGCCTGCCCTTGGTCGCCGACAACCAGGCCACGGCCACGCAAGGCCTTGCGCCGTTGGCTCCCGACGTAGGCCTAGTCGAGCCGGCCGCCCAAGGCTTGGCTGTTCCGGCAGATGATCATAGCTCCGTTAGGTAATTTTCTATATTTGTAATGTTGTCTTTGTACTCCTATCTGACATCACATATCAGTCCTTAGAATGAAACTAGAAATCACTAGAGGACGTCATGCTTGGCTCATATCTATTGTGTTGATTATGTATATACAGTAAAATGGATATATGAACTTTTTGTCTTTAATAGGATCGACCTGGCCGTGCCCGATGCCATGTCCACTGCTATTGACCTTGCAAGATCGTTGTTGCCTACTACTCCTCATGTGTCAATACAATACAATATTCCTATACTTGATGTGCAAAGCTGACGACGCCCTTAATTATTTCTGTTATTGTTCTCCTCGCACGTACAGATAGTGAGTGTCATTAATTAATTGTTTTAGGTCCGAACCGGAGCCTGCAGAAAATATGGCAAGAGTTGATTGGGATAATATACAAATAGTGGAGACACATGATGAGGAAGGTCGAATTGTACTTATGAGTGAAGATCAGATATATGAACTTTTAGGCTTAAGAGAAGAGGGCACACACCCGCAGGAAGGCCAAATGAATGGACATGGTGTTAATAATGAGGTAGATGTTGATAATGATGGTGCTGCCATTCCTACTAATGATGTTGTACCAAGTGAGATGGTGATTACATATGATAAGAACAATCCCCCAATGGATATTGGCACAATCTACCCAACAATGGAGGAGTTTAAAATGGCAGTGCGACAATTTGCCATTAATAATGAGTTTGATTTAGGAACAGAGAAGTCAAATAAGACGATATATAGGTGTTATTGCAGGTCCGATGATGATTGTCCTTGGAGAATAAATGGCACCAAACACAAAGGCCAAAGCACGGTTGAGGTAAATAAATTGATTTGTTTTTAATTATTAATTTTGTTTTTTCTATAAGTCAATATGATTCTCATTAGTTGTGTGTTTTGCAGGTGACAGTTTTGGTTGATCGTCATACATGTGTTTCTACCATGAGGACGAAAACTAAAACTCCAACTTAGAAGTGGGTAGCTAGCAAGGTTGTGAGTATCCTTAGAGATGATCCACATATTGGTGCTAAGGAATTGCAAAACAAGTTGCAAAAAGAACACAACGTCACAATTGCATATGACACTGTATGGCGGGGTAGAGAAAAAGCTCTTGCAGAGGTTTATGGCAAATGGGAAGAGAGTTTTCAAGATTTGTTCAGGTGGAAGGCCGAGGTGCTAAAGAGGTGCCCTGGGAGTGTCGTGGAGATTGAGGTACTTGAACTGGATGGTGAGATATATTTCCATCGCTTTTTTGTGCTCTTAAGCCATGCATTGAAGGTTTCTTAGAAGGTTGTAGGCCTCATTTGAGCATAGATGCTACAACACTTAATGGAAGGTGGCACGGCAAGTTAGCTACAACTGTAGGAGTTGACGGTCACAATTGGATGTATCCACTTGCGTATGGCTTCATAGCTTCTGAAACAGAAGATAACTGGATTTGGTTCATGCAATAATTAAAGAAGGCAATAGGTGATCGTCCACTGCTTGCTATTTCTTCAGATGCTTGTAAGGGCTTAGAGAATGCAGTGAAGAATGTTTTCCCAAATGCAGAGCAAAGAGAATGCTTCTTCCATCTTATGAAAAAATTTCAGAAAAGGTTTAGAGGGTTTGGCCAGATATATCCTACAGCAAGGGCTTACAGAGAAGACCTATTCTATTACCATATGGCATCAATTGTTAGTGAATCAGCTGAAGCAGTGAAATGGTTACAGACCAATCATAAACTATTATGATATAGGTGTGCATTTAATCCAGAAATTAAATGTGACTATATCACTAGTAATATTGCTGAGTCATTCAATAACTGGATACGCGAGCATAAAGATTTACCTGTTGCTGACCTTGCTGATAAGATTAGAGAAATGATAATGGAATTATGGTACAAGAGAAGAAATATTGCATACAGGCTACCTGCAGGCAGGATACTTCCAGCAATTATGGTGCAACTAAAGGCAAATACTAGAGGCTTGGGGCACTTGAAAATTGTACCAGGTACTAATTGGAGTGCAGAGGTCTGGGACCATAGCAGTAGAGTTGAGAGGCATATTGTGAAATTAAATCAAAGGACTTGTACTTGTCTTGAATGGCAGCACACTGGTAAACCATGTCAACATGTATTGGCCTTTGTAACCAGACAGCGTGGAGTTGACCTTGAACAATTTGTGCATGAGTACTACTCGGTGAATAGGTTCAGAAATGCTTATGATCGAGAGATTGAGCCACTGACAGACAAAATGCAATGGCCAGAAGTGGAACTACCATTTGTTGTTGGTGCACCTTTACCTAAAGGTACAGTAGGAAGACGAAGGAAACTTAGATTAAAAGGATGTCTAGAAGGTGGACACAAGAAGAAAGGTGCCAAAGATCCAACCGAAGATTCAAGTTTCATTGGAGGTGACAATGTTAATGCTCCAACCAATGCAAAGGGAAAGAAAATGATTAGAGGACCTATGACTTGCAAGAGATGCGATGAAAAAGGTCACAGACAAGCTAGTTCCAAGTGCCCACTCAATGGGACAACTAAAAAGAGGCAAGTACTGATTTTCTTAAAATAAAACTGGTGGCAACATGTCATTATAAATTTATTTATTTTATTTATAGGAAGCGGAGGCAACCTAATAAGAATGTCACAAAAGCTGTGACACAAGAACTTAGCACCCCACAAAGGCCAACTAGAGAAGAAATACTACGGGATAGTCCCGGAAGGGTCACTAGAAGGTAAGAAAAATTAACGCATTTACAATACAATATTTTTTTTTATCATACATCTAATTATTGTACCATACTTATGTGCAGCCGGCTTGCATTCCTATTGGGAGAGGGCATCTCTTCACAAACTTGCATCACTAGTCCTGTGACGATGCCTACTGCGTCTACAGCAAAAAAGATGACACCAAAGAGAAGACTACATATTGGATGAGTGATTTTATTTGTGATGAGATGTATCTAAAAAAATTATTTGATTTGTGATAGAACTCGTTTAGAAAAAATTATGGTTTTGTGAAATAAACTTATTTAGGCTAAATTCGTGGATTTGTGAGATGATCGGATGATTATTGTGCTTATTATGATGTCATATGTCAAAAAAATTGATGCTCATAATTTATTTATTGTGTTCAATACTCTGGAATTTTTATTTTCTCACTATTCCATAATTTTTATGGTCGGCGCCGCCGGCGGCGGCCATCCTGCTTGCCCAAACCGTCACCCTGTCTGCCCTGCCGACGACGGCGGCCACCCTGCCAGACCAGGCGAGACAACACTCAGACTAGGCGAGACAGCACGTGTGCTGCTTGCTTGTCTGGCTTACGTACAGGAACAGAGAGAACAGGAGCGCATGCATACTAGACCCTGTAATGTGCAAAATGAAATAGGGGAAGCAGGTAACGAGCAAATGGTCATAGGGGTAAAATTGTCCCTTCAAGTCACAAATACATGGAGGAATATTAAAAAAGGATGAAAATACGAGCAATGGCTATAAAATCAAATGACCAACGTTTGGGATGTTATTTTTACGAAGTTAATGTTTGTAGTCCTAAATCTGCGAAGCGCGACGATTAGAGTCCTAAATATGCAATTCTCTCACAAAGAAAGCACGTCTAAGAAACATGTTTAATCTCAAATCAGGTAAGCTCTTACTGTAACTAAGATGTAGCCTAGATAAAGGTTGAATTCTCAAACTGCTAGATTAGTTTTGGAGTTATCCTCCCCTGCCAAGTAACTATCATGATATAGCCTCTAAAAACAGAGATTGATTCAAGCATGCGCACAGTTAAATCACTATCAGGAGTCCAAAATGACAAAAAAAATTACCTCAGCCCATCCAGATGACAAACCAAATCTTTAGAATCCCCAAGATAAGATGAAGAATCAATTATGCAGTACAAGCATTGATTTGACATACTAACATGAAAAATAAGATAGTGTACAAAAAGAAAATTTAAAAAAGCAAAACCTATAAAATACCAGCAAGTTATGCCAATCAAAATCTATTGAATCTAATGCTTGTTAGTAGGCGATGGAGCCTCTAAATTCAGAGATTGAATAATCCTTTAAAAAGGAGCATCAATGATAAACTAAAAATGTGAACTTACCAGCATAGAATTGACTGTTTGATCTCATCAATGTGATCCTTGGGCACGTAATGCCAGGATTACCATATGAACATCTGTAGGCAGGGGCGGATCTAGGCCCCGTGCTGCCCGGGCTGTAGCCTGGGGCGAGGTCCATTAACAGTGGAAAATTGCTTCATAAAAATGGCATAAAAAGCCTTATCAGCCCATTAGCCCACCTCGAGGAGGACAAAGCCCAGCAGGCCGTCGCACTGCAGCCCAGGGCAGAGCCCATTTCTGAATCCGCCACTGTCTGTAGGAGACAAAGAAGAGGATAACATGCACAGGTTAAGCAAAAATATTCTCACAAAGAACAGAATTAAAATACTTAACATACAGATGAGCCATCATAGTATATGACAGATTCTTAATATATTACCATCTCAGTTGAAATCACTCCAGCAATCCTCGCTACGAAAATCAGTATATTTCAAAGGAGAATCAGAAAAATATATAAAATTAAAAATAAAAGCAGTCAAATATAACTATGCATAACTATTCTGAATCATTTAACTCTTTTTTTGAATAATATGTTAGTAAATAGAACTTATCTTGTCTAACACATGTGGTCATTCATCAGCACCTCCGTTGGGGAGTTCGTCATCCACGCAACCCAAACATGCAAAGTCAAACAAAATATAAGATAGTAGACAAGATTAAGTAAAAATTATGTTAAATAATCTTTGCTGCTTAATCTGAATACTATCTGATCAATAGAGTTCTCTGTAACTATGTGTGTGCATGTGTGTTAGAAAGTTGTGTGTGCTACTGTGTCAGGCACGGGCACCCAAACTGGAAAACCATAATCCCATGGTAAAAAATATAGCCGAGAGTGAACACAACACAACAAACATGCACATGTTAAGCATCAGGGTGTACCTAGGCATCATTTCGGCTTTTAGCAACAAAAAAATAGTTTTAATTAATCTTCACTTTGGAGAACGTGATACCCATTTCTGAACAAAGTAACAGAGGCACTACTCACAGCAAATGCACACCCTACATCCCGCATTCAGAGACCTACCATTTCTAAAGACAGATTGCCACACATACAGAAATGAACTCACAAATTATAGAAGAAACATAACATCCATAAACCTAACTGAACTGGTACGGGAAAAAATCTCAGACAACTTTTTACATACACATAGGTTCCAGACAGATTAACAAAAACTAGATCCACACACATAGGGCCTAGATCCGCGAACAAGGATTATATCCATACACATAAGACCTAGATCCAGTAGAACAAGCACTAGATTCATTAAATGCAGGGCCCAGATCCAGTAGAACAGCACTAGATCCATACACATAGGGCCCAGATCCACGAACAACGACTAGACAACCGTATACACACAAACCCAGATCCACAAACCTAGAACCAGACACATACGGTGGACCAATCAAGCAGTTTGACAAAATTAATAAATAAGCAGTTTGACAAAGTGTAGCATCACTGAGAATTCAATTTGCAGTTCGAGGAAATATTCTATCTAAAATAATACAATCAATAAGGAGTTTGGGAATTTATCTTTGTAGAACTGGCGGTTTCAAGAGTTAATTTCATTGTTGGTTATCATGTGGAATATTTGTGTGAGTAGCAGAGACCACAAATGAGAGAGAAATCCAACTCTCCAGCTACCCAATGAGAACTATCAGCACCTCTCTGAGAGTTAATAACAAAAAAAGACCGTTAGTTTTAATAAAAACAAAAGGCCAACCATGAACATTAATGAGCCTATATAAGTATAATGTATCTAAGATTAATAGCTATAACATTGATACTATTGGAAAGGATCCTATATATCATCCTATAAAAGTATGAAGTATCTACAATTATTGTCTGTTAAACTTACTTTAGCTACAATTATAAAAAAATGGGTGAATCTTTACGGATTCACAGCCCTAGACACACCTGGAACAGTTCCCTGACCATCCGATCACCTTCTCCGACATACTTCTGAACTAGCTCAACTCCAATTACACGGATGAAACAAGCATCAGTCCGATTTGCTACAGCTCTTGCAAGAAGAGTCTTGCCAGTACCAGGTGGACCATAGCAAAGGACACCTTTTGGTGGGTCAATACCAAGCTTGACAAACTTTTCTGGGTGAAGAATAGGAAGTTCAACAACCTGCAAAAAATATACAGCAAAGAGTAAACAAAATAGGCCCATAACTAATTGTGATGCAGTATGTGCCAACGCAAAACAAGGAAAAGGGTCACATACTTCACGCATCTTCTCAATCTGCTCCTTGCAGCCACCAACATCTTGGGTCAGCAAACCTTTCTTCAGAACGGTCAGTAATTGAGAGGTTACACTGTCTAAATAGTCCCAAACATGATTTCTAGGTTGGTAATCCGCATAAATATTCAAATAGAATTTTACTAGCCGATGAAGACAATCTAAAGCCATCGATCGATGGTTCTTGTCCTGTATAATAATTGGTAAATCAGAATTATTCTAAAAAAGCATTCCAAAGGAAGAACATTAAGTTTCAGAGATCAGAAAAATGAAAATAATTTTCAGTGACGAAATATTATGATATTATCACATGAATTTATGTCTGTGATCATATCACATGTTTACAGAAAGATCACCTTGAGATACTTATACAGGATCTCCATATGCTGGGAAAAATTAGAGTTGAATGCATTGGCATCACCAAGACAAAGTAGAAGGGTAACAAGTGGAAAACCAAACTGGAATAAAAGTTCAGCATCATATATTAACAATGTTATATACTTATATACCAAAATAATGAGAGACAAAGTAAGCAGCTTGTTGCTTTGTTCACACATCACTAAATCTTGTTTAACATGCTCAACTTTACAAATACCTTTTACATTATTTCATCCCTGTGACATTAAAATCTTTGTTATGTCCAATTAAGTGTGAAATAAGTTTGAAATGAGCTGTGGTCCTACTGTAAGCAGTCAAGTAACTATGGCCCTGTTTGGCAAAGCTGGTTACCATTAGCTTTAGCTCTAGGAAATCCTGGATCTGGAGCTGCAGGCATGTTAAGTGCATTTGCATGACTCATTTCGTTTATTTTTTTTATTAAATAAAAAAGTACTCTAATTTAGTCTATAAACTACAGATCCAGCATAGATCTCAGAGCTAGAGCTGTGCCAAATGTGCCCTATATAACATAGCCAGTTTTACATTATTTCATGAAATACTTGATCCAATAACCCTAAGTATGAAGCATGGTTGAAATATTGGGTCCCTAGATTCGAAATTAAATGTTTCAGGAAGTGCTTAGAATGATGCAAGGAATTTTATCACTTATCCAACATAAAGACATACACAATATGAAGGCAGTCAAAACTTTTAGTGTTGGATTACTTGAAACTTGCGCAAAATAAATTACAAAAGGGCCTGATTTAAGCAAAAGAAAACACTAATAAAGGATCATTTTCAGAGCCACCCAAAGAGAATGACAGGTACCATACTATAAGCAAAACTAATGCATATTGTTTGTACAGATGCAATATCAATTACATAACTAAAATATCATTGCATCAACTTACAGCAACATGCTTGCTCTGCTTATCCATCCAATACATGAGCTGGACTCTTATTCGTGAAACAGCATCATACCAAAGTGACAATGCAGGTTCAACGCCAAGTGGAGGCCAGTGATTTTTTCCACCCTCCGCAAGTGGGGCAAGTATACTTGAGAGCATGTTGCACAAAGCATGTTGCAATTCACTCTTTCTTTTGTCTGGAGGACGATTTAGAGAATTTGCTTTTGCAATAAAGGATACATAAGCATTTAGCCCACCCTCTGTCTTCACCTGAAAAAAGCAATGAGCTTCAGGAATCAAAATGATGTCTATACTGCTAGCCATAACTTTGAAATGCACACTTCAAAGCGTTCCACATGGCCATTGTATCAACCAAACATTAATCTGCAGATGAGAAACTGGACAGGTCATAAATCTTATCGGTGTTCTCATATAAACAATAACTTCTTATAATATAAATTATGGCTGCATTAGTTCTAGATCCAGTGCACATAAAAAAGAAGCATAGGTGGTTGGGCGCATCTAAGTAAACCACAACATCAATCATGAACATAATTCTTCAAACAGTCTGGTCCAGTCGTGCATTTCATCCTTACCAATATCCTATCAATAAAATACAAATATTGAAACTATAAAACACTGGAACAGTTTTTGCATATCATACCCCCAATTTAAGGTAGCGCATCCCATTGATTATGCTGAGTGTCTCACTTCTAAGAGCAAGTGAATGTGAATCAATACGCCGCACATTAAGCTCTATGAAAAACTTTTCTGTCACAGAACTGAACCTGTAAGAATAAAACATCATAGGTCTCAGCAACTTATACACGATGCAATAGATTCCATGTGATATTTTCAGTTATATAGCCATCTCCCTCCCCCTTTACCCATATATGTCAATAATGTAAGAAGTATACCTTATGCGTGATAAAGCTCCTAAAAGCTGTGCAACAAAATCTAAGAGTAGACCTCGCAAATCAACCAATGAAGGATACTCTACTTGGCTCACAACCCTGCAGAAAGTATAGAAGGCATGAGGCAAAATTAGCTTCCACAAGACCACAAGAATGTAAGCTGGTGCTGCAATTAAAAAGGAAAGCATTAAATCTAAAAAAAACTATCATGACATATAAAAGTAGCATAACATCCACCGAACTGGTACACCAACTAGAACTAGATCCACCCACATAGGTTCACATAGGTTCCAGAAAAATGAACAACAACTAGATCCACCCACATAGGGCCCAGATCCACGAACAAGAACTACATCCATACACATAAGGCCCAGATCCAGTAGAACAAGCACTAGATCCATACACATAGGGCCCAGATCCATACAAACAAACCCAGATCCACGGACAAGCACTAGAACCTCACACATACGAACGACCAAAAAGGAAAATCAGCAATACATCACACCCGAATGCAAGTATATTTATCAGTTAGGGTTTGGGAAGGGGGGAAGGGCTCAGATCTGATGTGCCGACGCCCCAAGTTTAGGAAAAAATGGACTAGATAGGGTGGAAAACCAACACATGAGCTCATAGCTTAGTTAGGGTTTGGAGTTCCCCTACCTAGATAGGGTTTGGACAAAAACCAATAACATAGCTTAGTTAGGGTTTGGAGCTCGTATCTGATTTGCGACGCCGGGACCGGAGCGCCTCCCGAACCGCCTGGAAGCCGGAGAGGAGGCTGGATGCGGATGTCGCCGTCCGAACCGCCTCGTCGCCGGGGCAAAGGTCGTCTACCAATAGCGCCGAATGATCCGCCACGTCGCCGGAGCGGATGCCGGCTACGGAGAGCGCCGGCCGAACCGCCTCGTCGCCGGATGTAACACCCTCGGTGTTACTCCTAAATCAACTCATTAAATCATGTCATGAGCATCATGTTTATAAATTAATGCATGAGATGAATTGTGTGGTTAAATTCTTGTTATCGTTAATATTGAATAAAAATGTTAAAATAAAAGTTAACCCAATAGTTCTTGTCAGGTTCAAAAATTTATTCGTATGTATTTAACAATCTAATTAATTGTCCGAGTGCTTGGGTTGTCGGGCTGGAGTGCGCGGTCATCCCGCGTCGCTGCTCGATGTCGCGCGGTCAGCAATATCTCGCACGACTGCCTGCTCTATCTGTGCTGCTACTGCGTATCGCCTGCTCCCGACCGAGTGTGCGTGCGTGTGTTTAATTTTCTGCGACGCCATCGTTTCGTCGTCGCATCCACCTGCCTGGCCATGCATGCAATTCCTTTAATGGCTAATTAGGTTCTAGTCATTTCTTGCTGGCTCTTGCCCCCTTATCCTTTTGCTTCTAATGGTGGCAGGTAATGCATCTCATTTAATGGCTTACATAGCACATGCAAGGAGTACGTTGCTTTCTGATCCTTGTCTCCCGGTCAAGTGGTGGCAGTTGGGTGCACCGAGGGACATTTGCTTTAAATGGCAAGTCAGACGTCCACACAATCTGACATTTCTTATGTCATTAAGCAAATCAATGTATATCAGGTGCGAGTGGTCCTTTTACTCTGTACCTCAATCAGCTTCAATCAGTTGTACGCATGTTGGATGAGAATTAAAACCCAACGTGCAACTGGTCTAGAATAGCTCTTGATGTCGCGTACGTAGGCTGTCTGTCCAAAGTTTGAGATAAATGCGTGGGCAGCTTAGCTCGCCTGGGTTGTGTTCAGTGCCAATCCATGGAGCTGCCACCGCTGTTTTAAAGCTTTATCATAGCTGTGTCCACAGCAGAGCATCGTAGAGCTGCTTAGCTGCGCATGAGCTAGCACTGTCTGAGGTGTCTTTGGCCTAACCAAACCGTCGGCTGGTTGGCAGTAAGTCTCTAGTGCTCGTAAGCTAATTAGTTTTCCTATTCTAAATTAGTTTGAGCTGGCTTGTTAATTAGTATAATATTAGGCAAGTGTCTAAAAGTTGCGGTATATAAGCTTTGTTGAGTTCCTAAAGTAGATATCTATTTTATGAGATAGTTCGTTCATTTTGTTGTGTTGTTGGTTATTGGTTTAATTAGTATGCTTAGTTATTTAGATTATTTTATTCTGTAGGAATCGTGGTGTTAGTTGAGAAATGAGTTTAATTCGATTTTTGTCAATAGCTTCATTGCGTCAGCATATGCTTGCTGTACGTGATCGTTGTAGCAATAGAATATGGTGACGGTCTCTATATCTCATTTATTAGAGCTAGTGTAGCAGTTGGTAGCCGTGTTCTAATTCAAGGTTTGTGGTTGTCTATTTATTAACTATTGCATCATCACCATTGCATGCATATAGCGAACGAGCCATTGGAGATTGTGACCTTCGACGAGCAGGAGTACGACGAGGTCGTCGAGGAGTACGAGGCGGAGATCCTCGTGCAGGAGGACGTCCCGGAGCCACCAGTCGCTGACTTTGCTGACACCGCGCCCGCTGAAGACAAGCCCCGGTGCATAACCTTATTTTTATATTCACTAATATATAATTATATATACATGTTGTGCATTTACGTTCAGGAGTTCTATAAAAATCACATGCATAAATATATCTATCCTATGAGTCGTACTAGTACAGGTCCGAGTAGCTGCTATGCTTAGGCTACCGATAGCGTGAGTGACCTATCGTTGCTCACACTAGGTGAATAATATTACTCTCATGGAGGAGGGTGAAAAAATAAAATGATGACCAGGCAGGGGTGAGGTTTGGTTACTGGTGGGGGTGACGAGTTGAGTCCCGCGGCCAATGGGGCTTAATTGAGTTACACTGTTTCCCTGCCTGTGTCGATTAGGAACCGTCCGTTGCTGTGGATGGTAGTCAGGTCACAGACTTATTATCCTGAGCACATACTTGCTTATGGGAGCGGGAAGACTTGTTACTCTCTTGTCTTGGGTTTCGACTCTATCTGGACCGACTGTACCGGTGGTTTTTGGGTGGAGGTCCAAGCACGGAACTGAGTCCGGGACTCAGGTGCAGGGGCTTAGAGTCCCAGTTTGGACGGGGACTTGGACCCTGGACAGGAGAGTGGTAGGTTGGTCTTGTCTGTGCCGAGGTGCAGATGAGGCGTGTGTTTTGGGGTACCCAGCTGGGCTACATTGATTCGCGAATCGCCGCGCTATGCGGTACGACTTGGCTATGGTCTAACACCGTAGTAAGAACTGGAACAAGAAGGATGATAAAATGGTTCTGTTTGCTTACCATATGCTTGAAACTAGAACCGGTGCTTACCTAGAATTGTTGGTTAATGAACTAAAATTGACTGCTAACAAAATAAAAATAAGGTTACTCTCTTAGTAATGCTTTTGGCAAACTCTTTAAACCAGCAAACCTTACAGCCCCTGCATACCCTTGAGAGTCGGGAAAATATTCCCAATAGCCGGTTAAGTCTTGCGAGTACATTGTGTACTCAGGGTTTATTTTACCCCTGTTGCAGGTGCAGCTTAAGGAGTTACCCATTGTGTGGAGGATTCTTCTGTTGGGCACAGACGGATCCTTGCATCGTTTCCGCTAGATGTTCATTTAAATTCCGTTATTTAAATTCTGCACTCAGAACTCTGGATTGTAATAAATAAATTTTGAGACTCTGTATTGTATTAAATGGACTAAGTATGTAAGTTATGTACTCATTATTGGATCCTGGATGGAAACATGGATATTCGAGTTCTCCCGTTGGGTGCGCTCGACGGAACTGGTCTAGTTAGTGCGCTCTCTTGGGTACTTAGTGTCTAATGGAAGGCAAGTACTCCAGTGAGTTCATTAATTTAGGTTGTTCTGCCACACCGGAGCGGTGGCCGATTGCGGAGAGCGCCTGCTCGAACCGCCAGGTCGCCGGAGACCATGGTGACGGGCCGCGCAGGATCTGTTTCGCTTGGTCGCGCGGTTGTCGATTCGCCGGGTCTCGCGGTTCGCCAACTAGCGCAGAGATGGTGTGGTGGGTGGAGTGGAGAGAGACGAGTGCGAGTTCGGGCGAGGGAGACGAGTGGGAATCGGACCGAGCGGCGCTGAATGGATAAGACCCACACTCATTTTGCATCCAGGACCTCGAAGTCCAGTGTAATCAACCCGTAGTGCGAATGAATCGAATTTTTTTATAGATACATGTTTTTTATGGGCCGGCCTACTCCCGGTTATTGAGCTTAGACTGTCTCCAACAACAATACCCAGACACAAAATGCGTCGTGCACAGTGGTTTGGGTCGTCCAAATCACCTTCCAACGGAAGACGCAGACTAGAGACGCATTTTGAGTGCGACGAGATAGGAAGGTAAATAAGCGTCCACTCTCCCCCACGACCCAAACGTGTGCTGTCGTCCATGGTGGGCCCGTAGGAGCGCGCTGGAGCTGAGCGCCGTCGCCGCCAAAGCCGTTGTCGTGGTCTGCGAGGACACCGCCAAGCGCGCCTAGCACTGCTCCAAAGCAACGCCATCGGAGCTGTTGCCGCACTCGGCAACGCCGTCGCCTCGGACCTCGAGGCAAGCCATCATCGTCGAGCCCTCGCCTCCTCTCGCCGGGTGGCTGGAACCAAGCGCCGTCGCCGCCAAAGCCGCCGCCGTGGTATGCGAGGACGCCGCCGAGCGCCCCCAACACTACTCCGAAGCAACGCCGCCTCGTACCTCGCAGCAAGCCATCACCGTCGAGCCCTTGCCTCCTCTCGGCGGGTCGCTGGAGCCGAGCGCCGCTTGGACCACCGCGTCGCTGGAGCTGAGCTCCCTCTCTTCTCCTTTCTCTCTCTCTTCCCCTTCTCTTTCTCCGCTCTCTCTCTCGGTGGAAGTGGAAGGGGTGGAAATGAGTGGACGAGGACAACCCAGAACCCACCCACGTGAATGCGTATGTGCTGTTGGAGACCGATGATTTTTGGGTCCATGACTTTTCACTGTTCCTTACCCAAAACGTGGAATAGGTGCCCTGTTTGGGTCTCCATTGTTGGAGACAGTCTTAGTGGGCCGAATTTGGTCAGTCTTTTTTCTAGATCGATGTGTCTATTTTTTTTGAATGAATTTGTTGTACCTTTAAAATTCATAGTAAGTCACCAAAAATCATAAAATAATAAATTAAAATTGTTTAGAAATCCAGATGAATAGATATATGTAATGGAGATATAATAAAACATGTTTTAATAGGGATTTTTTGATGTGTTTTTTCCTATTTTTTATCTATGGTCTATGAAAATGAAAGTCAAATAAAAAATTAAAAAAAACAAGTGTAATCACAGATATAGGGTTTCATAACTCTTTGTATCTTTTGGGCATTTGGGAGGTGATTTGCCCGTCCAGGTGAAACAGGGGTACACTTTTTAAGTTGAGGTTCTTAAAAGTAAATTATTGATTTTTCATGTTCTAATAGTATGATAGCTTTTTGCAGGTAGTGTTCATGGACAATCAAAGACCAACTGGTGATCAGATACCTTTTGGTGACCTTACAAATATAACAATCGAAGGTATATAAACTTTACCAAGATCGTCTCTATATATTCTATGTTCATATGTTTGCAAGTCCTCACTAACATTTATTCAAGGGAAACATTCCCGGCCAGAAGATGACAACTGTAATGAGAATAAGAGGCAAAGACGTCGCGAGGGACATTGTATAATAAATATGACAACTCATTTTTCATTCCATTTGAATTGTATAATAAATATTATTTGTGTAACGCTATACTTGTTACTATTTTTAAGTATTTTAATGTATTTTATCGGACTCTACATGGAGATGATATATGCACACTACATGCCTACTGGAAAACCATTTATACATGTTTGATTCTAATGTCAACAATTGATATGTAACACGTTTATATTTACATGAATCAATGATCCCTACTCTTATAGAAAACATTGTTATATTATCGTGCGATTTATGTATTTGTTTAAAAAATTTTGTTATCCCGTAGCAACGCACGAACATTCAACTAGTTTTTTTAAAAAAGTAGGAAGTCTGTATCTCAGACTCCTGACCCACAACCAGGTCCCATCCTCCTCCTGCACCACCCACGCACAGCTTCAGGGACCTGGCCGCCGCCGCGACGCCCCTGTCAGATTGGTTCAACTCTGGAGCGCCGGTTGTGGGACCCTACGCGGCAGGGGCGTGCGAGGCGGACAGTTCGTCTCGCTGCTCATCACTGCCACCGGCTTCGCCTCCTCCGAGCTGGCCCGCCGAGGTACGTTCAGCCCTACACTGCGCTACACAGCCATGTCGCCTTCCCCGGCCGCCGGCCGCCGGCCACCGCCAGCCATCGCGCGTGTTGGATTGCTTCGGTCGCCGCCGACCGCCGAGCTCGGTACTGTTGCCGCCGATCGCGAAGAGCACTAGGGCCACCGGCGGCGAATCTCCAACACCTGCCATCGCCTACACCGCACGCGGCACGCCATCCCATCCTGTCGCAGCGCCGCCCAAGCCGCCATCCCGTCATGGCCCTAGCATCCCGCCCATGCCGCGCAGGCCGCACCGCCGCAGGGCGCCGCGCCGGCCATCCCCGCACTCCAGGCTCCAGGTCAGTGGCCCGAACTCGGCGACCCCAGCTCCTAGCGGCCTGGTCATCGAGCCCATGGTTAGTTTCTGACTTTGTGTACTGAATCGTACAATATTCTTAGCTTCTCATAGGCCTCTTGAGTAAAAGTCGGATCCATCACTGGGCGGGGACGAGGAGGAGCAAGCGGACAGGAAGGAGCCGACCATCTTGCCAGGTAATTTTTCCCTCTTCATCACCTAGAAATCACTTAGGCTCCGTTCAGTTTTGCAGGAATGAGCCCCGGAAAGAATTTCGGCTCGGAATTCTTATTCAATTTATATAAACTTTTGTTAGACGGAATGGTTTTTGGCTTCAATCTTCTGTAACCGAACGAGCCCTTATAGTCTTGCAACGTTTGCAGACTTAATTTAGCCGAGCATTCAACAGCAGATGCACCTTGATTTAGCGAACGTTTACAGACTTGGCACTACAAATCACTTGGATTAGCCATAATCCCAAATCAATTTTATTGCATCTTCATCAGGGTTGCAAACTGAAGGGAACCAATACATTCAGATTATAGATATATGCTCAGTAATTATTTTAGTTGTGTGTCCCTTGTTTTTATCTGCATTGACAGGTTATGAACTTTGAGGTGGCATTGCTGATGAAGGTAAAGACGCAAGGCTTGAATGCACCAAATCTTCAGTAATTTGGCAGATATTCCTCCCTAAGCTATCCCCACCCATCGCCGCCACCGCAGTAGTCACCATCTCACGGATTCCTCCTCCAGTCAGATCAGCCATGTCAACACCGCCCTGTGACACTCTGCCCACCGCTGCCAACATCCAGCCATTTCTTGTCCTTCACAAGGCCGCTGCCTCCTCGGTGCCATCTTCCCAGGCTCGGCGCCAGAGTCAGACCTCACAGCCATCCTCACCGAACCCCAAGTCAACAAACAGATGTCGTCAGCCAGTGGGCGAGGAGTGTGAGGACGAAGGGGATTTGGAGCTATACGAGCAGCTACACATTGAGGCCTTTCACCAAACCTGGTCCAAGATCCAGTCCACCATTGACGAGGTCCTCATGGCCATCAACCTCAAGTTGTTCGACCAAGTGCTGCAGTGGGCGAAGGAGTCCTTCGCGATCGGTACGTGCACCATATGAATTGTGAATCTATTTGTATCGATTTTTTGTGTATATATATACCCAATTATTTTTGGTAATTTGAGTAACATTTCTTCATAGTTTTTTGTTGTACCACATTAGTCAAGTTTTAAAATGAGCACCATTTCTTCATGTTTTGATTTTGTACCACATTCAGGGTTTGACTTCCATTTCTGTTTCATATACACCCAAATTTGTCCGCATTTAAATTCAAGAAAAAAATTTCTAGAAACTACAGGAATGAAAAAAGTGCTGAAAATTAGCAAATAACCAAAGAAGCAGGACACGAGTCACATTATATCGAAATTAGCAAATTTTACTAACAATTAAGTCGTATATTGCTCAACTATGTATATGTCGTGTGTTTCCATATAGTAGAGATGCACAAAAATATGTCATGGTGACATCATACCTATCCATATATTATTATCAACGAGAGTTCTTCTGGGCATTTAGAGGGTGCACTCACTTGTGGAAATTGATTCTTAGTTTCTCAAGGATGCATTCACTGATGTAAATGAGTAAATGATGATTTCATACATTCCTCCCTCTATCTCTAATAATTACTAATATAACCCGTAGCGTTAGCACGGACAAATATACTAGTAATAATAAAACTATACAACATTTATTCTTTTGATTCCCATGTATTTAAAATTATTTGGAGAGCACTTCAAGTCGTTTTTTGTTTACAACTGTCTTAGAACATAGCTAAGTTATTTGGAAATTGGTTACATACAATACACCCAAAAGTTGTATTCCCAAATTTGGGTGGGGGTGAGTGCGATATGCTGGTCTATTTAGCTGAGTAAAAATGATGTTGTATTTGAAAGAAAAAGAATTTATTCTTATATGCAAGTTATTTTCAGGGCTATTACTAGATTCACGTTTGGACCTAATTACAAAATAAGAGTGCGACCAATTATGAAGTGGATTCAATTCTTAGCTTTTGGACCCAAAGTATGTTGGAAATGGCTGTCATTATGGGTGAATGGCTTCTAAAAAGGATCAATGTTTAGGCTTTTGCCGTTTGAATTTGTACTTTATGGTAAAAAAAAAACAGTTTGGCTTCTTGCTAGTTTTTATTTTTCAGCGAGACTTTTTTTTTTAGTTCTGTGCACACCTCATAAAGAAATCAGAATAAAAACTATATTTTTTTAAAAAAAAAGTAGAGCAAAAGAGAACCAGATGCTCGGAGGCAACTGAATTTTTACGACCAGTCAAAAGAACTAGATGAACTGATGCCGCACTCTAGAGGCGGGTGAAATGAAACGTACGGAGTAGTATACTACTCCTATATATCCATCCAGCCCAAATCGAACCAAACTTTGCCCATTTCCCCAGCCCCCGGAATCAAACTTTGCCCATTTCCCCAGCCCCCGGAATAATGCGCGGATAGGATCGAATCCGCGTCATAAAACTGGCCCATTTCATCTGGTCTCTCGAGTTGATCCAAGCGTCGCGATGAGGACCGATGGATCCATCGTCCATGGCTGCTGGCTCCATGCCGATGAGGGTCCACTCAGCCGGGCCCTGCGCGAGGAGAAAAGAAGAAAAGAAGCCCGCCTCGGGACAAAGTTGGACCGGACCGGACCGCACCGCGGCCTCAGCCAATATAGCCTCGCGTCGCACTCGCTGGCTCGCATCGTCGCCCCCGCCACCACGCACTCCCGCCTCCGCCGATCCGCGCGCGCAGATCGCCGAAGCCCGGCGGCGCAGAGTCCAAAGGGGAGGGGAGCTCGCGGCGGCGGAGAAAGGCGTTCGCTACAGTCGCGGTGAGTGCTCCCGGTCAAGCGCCTCTCAGAATTCCGCTCCGCTCCCGCTCCCGCGCCTCGCGGATCTGATCGTCTCGATCGTCCCATCCACTTGTATTTTTCTCTGCTATACACGGGCTACGGCATGATTAGCTTAGATTGGATTGGACGCTAGTGTTAGCGGGTATGTTCATTTGCGTGTCTCTACTTTCTCATGCGAATCCGATCCGATCCCGCGCCTCGCTTTGGATCTCGTAGGATTTCATCCGGTAAGAGATGGGGCTCTCCTTTGGGAAGCTGTTCAGCCGCCTCTTCGCCAAGAAGGAGATGAGGATTCTCATGGTCGGGCTCGATGCCGCCGGTAAGACCACCATCCTCTACAAGCTCAAGCTCGGCGAGATCGTCACCACCATCCCCACCATCGGTGAGCCCTTTCTCCACCATACTGTTCTGCTTTGCATGCTAAACTATACTGTGGGTGATTGCTAGTAAAGTATACAGGGTATGCAATTTCTGAAATGCACCTGTACCCTCGAACACGTACAATGCATTCGGGCTTATATGTACTGTCAATTCGTGAAAATGATCTGTTCACAGTAGTCTAATCTAGTTATAATGGTTTAAGCTATAAAAGTTGATAGAATTGTATCCTGATTCCTGAATATTGCTCTTCTGCATTACAAATCATTTTCATGTAAAAATGTATTGTTAGGATGGTAGCTTGAGTACTTGACAAAACTGGACTTCTGAATGATATGCCATCGGAACTTGGTAAATATGAAATATACATTTGTTACCCATTCATGCATGGTATGGATTTACTATAGTCTAGTCTCACTGACAAGATTGGATCTTGGAATTTTGCAGGATTCAATGTTGAAACTGTTGAGTACAAGAACATTAGCTTCACCGTTTGGGATGTTGGTGGCCAGGACAAGGTGAGCATATGTGGTTATAATTGAGTTATATATATCTCTGATGGACCATCATGGTATGGTATCAACTCTTTGCAAATGTGTTTTATCTCAAGATCCATAGCATTATTCTGCTGTGATAAACTTTACCGAGGAATTATGGTTTCTTTATTCTTTGTCAAACAGATCAGGCCCTGTGGAGGCATTATTTTCAGAACACACAGGGACTTATTTTTGTTGTAGACAGCAATGACAGGGAACGTGTTGTTGAGGCTAGAGATGAGCTCCACAGGATGCTGAATGAGGTAATATATTAGTATTATTTTAGTAGTTCCAAAAGCTTCCATTCTGCAACTATCCTTTCTCTACGAGTAGGTTTATATTTCAGCAACATTACAGTCATGAATTTGGATATTATATTAATGGGCTTGCCAGTTTTTAAAGCTCTCAGAGCAGCTTAGGAGACATGCATAGGGATGGTAAAACATTAAACAGCGCCATTGCTAACTTTCAGTTCATGTTATCCCTATTGTATTGACCTAATCCTTAATGATATATCTATATTTCCATTTTGTAGGATGAGCTGCGTGACGCCGTGCTGCTTGTATTTGCAAACAAACAAGATCTTCCTAATGCTATGAATGCTGCTGAAATTACTGACAAGCTTGGTCTTCATTCCCTGCGCCAGCGGCACTGGTAAAAAAATTTGTTTTCATAACCCTTTACCTCCCTGTATTTGAATCAATGTTGCTTGGTGTTCTGATATTTGTTAGTGCATCTGTATTGGACATATTTGTTTTAGTCATCATGTTTTCATGTTTGTGGTTATATGGCATCAGAAATGATGCATTAATGTGCATCCCTTTAGATACTGTGATTGAGCTGAATCTTCTCCATTCTGCAACTGATGTATTACTGTCTTGTCTTGATAATTGTCAACATTCAATTGCCTTGATATTTAACAGATGTATCAAGCTAATGTGCTTGTTCCCTGGTTGCAGGTACATCCAGAGCACTTGTGCTACATCTGGTGAAGGGTTGTACGAGGGGCTTGACTGGCTTTCCAACAACATCGCCAGCAAGGTAACATTAGCTGCATGCTAATGTCTTATGTGCTTCAGTGAATACGTGAAATAATGAGCCTGTTCCTTAGAGGTTGAAGTAACATAGACATACACAGAAGACAGAAGATCTATTGTTGCTGCCTCAGTATAGTTGGATTTCATTGTTTCGATAGGCATAGGACAAAGTTGCAGTCTTAGACAGGCATTTTCCTCTGTCCTATACTGCCATACTTTTAGTTTGATATATTGATATATTTTGAGGGGCTGCACTACCATACTTACAATTCTGCATAGGCATAGAACTCCTAGGACATGATGACTGGCTATAGCTGTCAGTGGCTTTGCTTTCAAAAAATTGCTGCTGGCAACTGACTTTTTCCATTCCATCTGTTTGCAGCCTTGAAGCTTTTCGGTTGGGCTCCTAGCACGAGGAGACGTCTGAACAACTTATGGATGCTTTTTTACATGTTATTTCTGAGACACAATCTACAGTAGATAGTTTTGTGTGCTTATGGAAAAAATACTTCTGAGCTCTCTTTTGAGGGATTGATACTAGATTGGATTGTATTTTTGTTTTTGGGTCGGTACCATCACTTGTTCGGTTTCACAAAACTGACTCAGTCATATGTTTACCTTGTTCGGAGATGGTATAGTAAATTAAATTGACATGCCTCATCGTAGGTCTTCACCGATCCAGTGCTGTGCCAGATGTGACATGTAAGTTGCTAGATTTTGTTCTTATAGATGGCTAAAATACTTATTACCATGCGCGCATGATTTAAGCCTTTTTGATACACATGGTAGTTACTGGTGGTGTAGAGAGGGAAAAAAAACTGAATTAGCATGGTACAGTTTCTCTCACAACAACTAAAAACAACATGAGCCAGCTTATGAGTCTTAGAAATGATCAGGCCAAAAAGGCGTTTGGCGTATATCAGTGTTGTGGCTATAGTTGACCGTTGGAAGGAAAAGCAAAAGATCGCCCGGCTTGTGCATAGTTAGGACTAAGGACATTCATTCAACGGTTCAACTAAAATGCTAGACGGTTAGAGCATCTCCAACTGTTTTGTTAGGGTGCATAGTTAGCCCGAATCATCATACATCGCACTAAAGTGCTGTTTCATTCAACAGAACAAATGGATTTGTTGTCACATCTTTTCGTGTTATGGTACATAACGGCGACATGTGCAGACTAACGTTTTCAAAGGATACATATTATATGATCGCACCAATGTCTGGCTTGATCGAACGTTTTCAAAGAATATACTATAATTGCATCAATGTCCAGCTTGATCAACCAGTGTCTCAATATATCCCAGTCGATCTAACCAGTATCAGTGAGATGCCATCGCAACGGAGATCCACGCGTTGTACAGCCCATGGGGTTTTTGCCTGCAAAGTTCACAATCAATAAAGGGGTAATATCTGAAAAGGAAATTGCAGGGAGCCAGGGATGTGATTTTCTTACGAGTAAATATTTTGGGCATCAATTTCGTTAAATAAATTGATAAAAAAGCGGAATCCATCTGGACTAACATCTCTGCACAACAGGCCTGAGAGAAATAGAGGTAGTCAGTTTCATTTTCAGATCATACACCGATACACGTAGCTTGCAAAATAATTAAGTTACAGCCACACATACCTTTGTTTTCTGCATTTAGAAGATGCTCCTTTGCTAAAGCTGGAGCAATTCCCAGTGTGAATGCAGCATCGCTTGGACTAATCCCTTTCTGAAGAGCATCCGGCTTCTGTGCAAGTGATGAGATTCTTGCAAATACCTATGTTCGTTGAAGAAAAAGTTCAGCAATTGCTAGTGTGCTAAAAACAATGCTAGTGGCAAATGTACAAAGTACAAACATAGACAACTGCAGAATCTGTGGCGGCAGTATAATCCACTAACAGAGTCATTGCTGATTGGCTGCAATATAGTGGGCATTCAGTACGCATTAAGGCTAATTATTGTGATTGCTTACCTCTTCATCACTATGTGTCTTGGTCTGGATCACCTTCACTCCACTATCAAATTTCCTGAGCATGACTGGGCTGCTCATTACAAATCAACATCTATAAGCAAAACATCAAAACCATGATCAATGGCTGGTGACGAGCCAGCTGGAAAGGCATTGAATTACTCTTTGTGTTCCCTTCATCCTGGATTGTCTTCAGAAAAGTAAACTTAGCTAGTTTGGTGATCATCAAAAGCATTAAGCATGGTATACATACACATCAACTTTCTCCCACAGCGAACAAGCTTGCAAAAGGTCCTCTGGTGAGATTAACTCTAGAAACAAATAAACAAATAAACAAAACTAAGTTCAGAACACAAGTAACAAGGAAATTCTATATACGTATCATAAACAGAAAAAAAAAACAGACCTGTTCCTCTAGCACGGTTGAAGAGACAATAAATATCGACTAGTGCCATCATACCACCTGCTTTCTCAAGCGGTATTCTTACGAAGTCCGCCAGCTGACAACAAATGGACAAAATAATCAATGTCAAATAATAACTCTGACCCTTAGTATAATGCAGCTAGAAATTTAAGGCCTTGTTTGTGGATTGAGGTGGATACATGTGCATCCAAACAAAGCCTAAGGAGGAATGAAAGAATATGGAACTGTGTCTCTCAGATTAAAAGGAAACTCTAATTCTCTGAAGGCATGGACAAACTTTTATCCTTGCCTCCTGCCAATTGAATATACAAGCAAGAGTGTGAATCTTGTACTTTGTTAAACAAAGCCTAAGGAGGAATGAAAGAATATGGAACTGTGTCTCTCAGATTAAAAGGAAACTCTAATTCTCTGAAGGCATGGACAAACTTTTATCCTTGCCTCCTGCCAATTGAATATACAAGCAAGAGTGTGAATCTTGTACTTTGTTGATGGCTTGAAGTGTTCATACTCCCTCAATTTCAGCACAAATTACAAGGGCGAAAAAACTAATAATACAAAACATGACACAACTATTTCTCTTCTTTGAAAGCATTTAATTACTGATGGAGATTCAAATTGTTGCAACAACTTAAACTCTTGATATCCTCAATTCACAAATATTGCAGGACATATTATCCCAAGGCCATGGACAAACATAGTGAAACAAAGGGAGTAAATGATAATATTCTCGACATTTCTCCTTTAGGCTTTGTTTGGATGCGCATGTATCTACCTCAAACAACATGGATTGAAGTGGATTGGAATGTATATTAGTTCAAATACACTTCAACACATGTGGTTTGAGACAGATACATGTGCATCCAAACAAGGCCTTAATGTACCCCTTCGTGTTCACATCTTCACTGACAATATAGGGTCTGAGCTCCTGAATAAATTCTAGTAATAGTAAATTATTAAAAGGTTGAATCTAGCTCACATATGAAAATGAACTGCAATATGCCCTGTTTTGAAGAGCTTAACTTTTAGGTGCTTTTCACAGAAGCTGGGTTTCTCTATATCAATCTTTTCTAAGAAGCACTGTATGAAAAAGCAGCCCATTTGGCATCATGGGAGCGAAACAAAAGCAAGCTCCTGACCTTGACATTGACAATCGGATTGAGATTGTCGCTGACCCAAATCAACCTTCGAGGCAACCAAATTGAGCACCTAGCTAGGCAAATCGAACTGAAAGTCGCCCAACTCAAGCATGTAGCCGATCAATCAAACCCACACGAGCCACTAGAGAAGCTTTGGCGCGCAGAGGAGCAGAAGAGGTGCACGGGCAGCATGGCCAAAGGCCTGTGGAGAAGCTATAACGCCAGCAGCTCAGAGGTGCACGTTGCGCCTTCTCCCGGGCGACGGTGGTATTGACCACGACCTTGACGTGGGGATGCCATCTCCGCGAGTATGCTGTGGCGAGATGGATGCGGTGTTGTGGCAGCATTGTGTGGAGACTGATGCGGGGCGGTGCTACAAGGAGGCGGATGCAATCATGCAGAGGGGGGTCGCGAGGGGAGGAAAGTGATGTAGAGGGAGGGAGGTGACAAGTTGAGGGAGAAAGCTGAGATGCGAGGCTACAACGGCTTCTTAGAGCCTATTTGGTAGAGCTACACTCCCAGCTTCTTCAAGCAGATTTTGTGGAGCTCTACTAAACGGTTAAAATGCATATGGATTCTGGTGGGGAGCTGACAAGAATCACTTCTTCATTTACACTATGAGCTAGGGAGCTAAAAAACCGCTCTCCGCCGGTCCCCACACTATCACCACCAGAATCACTTCTCACCTGCTTCATCAGAGAATAGGGATGGCAATCACATCTGTGGGTACAGGCGACCGCAGGCGCCACACCCGTTAGGGTGCAGGTGTGGGTGAAACGTCGGATCCACATGTCTTCGGGTTGGGGCCCACAATGGTGTCGGATTGGGTGCGGGTCTCATATTTCACCCACGGGGCCTGGAACCTATGTCTTTCTATCCACGCCCCTCCAATTAGAGGCCTAGAACAAATGTTTGTGTAAGCCTATGTAAAACTTAGGATGATTTGTAGACTATGTTGTCTACATAGTATGTACTAGACTATATTAAAGTTGTTGTGAGCCTGTGAACTTCCGATTCATTGGTGATGAGAAATTGATAATTGTGTGTTGTTTTCTCTCAAATTTTATAATGTCTTTTTGGCATATGTTAACTTCTTATTAATACATCCACGGGTCACCTGCAAGTGCGGATGTGACATCGCACCTGCGGGTCTCATAGGGGAGAGCATAGCCAAATATCACGGGCGTCGTTGAGGGCGGGTTTTTACTCCACCCGCACCTTACTCGACCCGTTGCCATCCATATCAGTGAATCAAGGAGTGAAGCTCGAGAATCAGGTGGAGCTCTACCAAATTGGCCCTTAGCTTTTCATGTTTCTCTTTCTACCAGAGGAAGCACTTCTTGGACAAGCTCACGATAATCTGCGCGTTTGGGTTGAACTGAGTCTTAAAAAACATAACTTAAGAAGCATGGTTGCCAAACAGGGCCATAATTGTGAAATACAAGCTACTTTTTCTGCATATATACTATGTGCATAATCCATATGGTGTGAATCTCAAACTAAATATTTGGTCTATGTACACATCTTCACTGAAAAGATGGGGCCAGAGCTCCTGAATAAATTCTAGTGATAGTAAATTACAAAATGGTTGAGGAATCTAGCTGACATATGAAAATGAACTGTAAATCTGTAACTATTAACCACTAGAAGATGTGATTCCCACCATATGGAGGAGAAAGATATTTGTCCTGGATATATATTATTGTGCTTGAGCCATATGGCAATGAAGCCCTGAACTAAATATTGATCTAATCTCCACAAACTTCTTACAAAATGTGTGCATTATCGAAGCCTGCGGTTTCCTTCCCGCCGTGGCTACCTCAGCGCACCCGTCCCCCCAGCTGATTGGTTTGTTATTATTTCTCTTTCTTTTGTACAGGTTCCTATTTTTTATTGAATAAATTCTACAGTGGGGGCTTCCCGTGCCGCATTTCCCGTTCAAAGAAAATTTTACAGTCCAAAATAAGCTACATAAAAAGCAATTGCATGTTACCTGTAGTGACAACTGCTGATGATACAACGCACCAGCAGTTTCTTTCGTCACAGGAGACACAATGCCAACACTCAATAGCAAATCCTGTATGTCTTGCTTAGAACCCATCTCTTCGTCATTGGAATTTGAATCACTAGATGCGTTCATTAATAGCTTCAGCCTCATTTTCTCTGCTAACTGCATCATTTCTTTAGCTTTGCTCTGGAGCATAAAAAAAACAACAAAAATTGAGTCCAAAATAGACCATGGTGATCAGTCTCAGACGACAGCTGTGCAGTGCTAACCATGAGGGCATTGAGATCCTGGAACGCATCCTGCAAGTTCTGCCCAGCGCTCTCCCATGACTCCTGCTCCATCCGCAGTATCCCCGAGACCCCAACGACGGGCATCCGGATCGCGATGTCCTCCGCATGCGCGGCCCCCTCTGCCACCGGCGTGCCGCTCGACGGAGCAGCTGCGGGGGACACCTCCCAAGCCCTTGCACGGATCGCCTCGAGCAGCCTCCCGAAGAACACATCAACGTCAGCCTTACATGTCACGACGATGGCGACGACCTCCGATCGCGCCGGTGGCATGGAGATCTGGAGGCGGATGCGGTGATGCTGCGACGAGGAAGATGAGGACGAGGAGGAGGAAAAGAGGGAGCGGAGGGGGTTGTGGCTGTGCCTGCGGTGGGGAGGGTAAGCATGGACGACGGTGGCGAGCGGGAGGCCGCGCGCGGAGCGGGATGGCTCGTGGAGGAAGATGAGGCGGTGGGAAGTGAGCGCGAGGAGGCAGGCGCGGAGGGGCGCAAGGCGCGGGTTCTCCTCGGGCTCGAGGTCCACGAGCGGGAGGAGATTCCGCTCCACCTCGCCCGCGCAAAGCACCGGGCGGCCGGACGCCGTCACAGACGCTGACGGGAGCCAGTCGGCTGCGGCGGCGGACATGGCGACGGTGGTGTGGTGGGTTTGGGTTTTCCTGTTGCTAAACTTGAGACCTGTTTGGACTTTTGGAGGGGCTGCCGGCTGCGTACGGCGTACCGCTCGCTCCGGCTCAGCACCGTAGTGGAGCTGTGGAGCCGCCAATGCTCAAAAAAGTTTATAAAAAAATTTATTATATTGTGGAGCCACTAAATTAAATTAGAATAAAAAAGTTTATTATAGAAGATGTCCCATGACATACTGCGGTCCTAGAACCCGAATATAATAGGCACGTCACACCGCTAATGGTGTTTACCCATCAAGGGATGTAGCCCTATGTCTTTGCATGATACCTTCTTTTGTCAATGAGACCACCTGCTAGACCGTTTTGACCGTTTTGAGCTCGTTTTTGAAAATTCTCCTATTCCTCTTTTTTCATAGGTTTCAAACAATGTAAATGAAGATTCCATTGAACCGTCTTTGAACCTGCTTTGGCACTTTGCTTGCTGCTTCCTCCCACCATTTGGCAATACTCGTTGGGTCTTGCTATGGGAGTTGGGCACTAAAGTTTTCTCAGGACAACACTTGATCCCAAACGGCTGTTGTGAAAGGGCATAGTAAAGAGAGGTGCACTCCTGTTTCCAAGGGGCCATTGCACAAGACACAATGCTTTTGATGTAGCCATTCTCTCTTCTGTAGATTATCTACCGCTAGGAGTTTATCATACATGAGGATTCAAATATGGACTTTACATTTGTTTTCTGCTTGTGCCTTTCAAATGAGGTCATGCTAAAATTTTCGATGCAAACCTTGGAATTGTATCTTATATGCCGAGCGAGTGGAGTAAATTCCATCGGTCACCCACTTCCAAATGATTGAGTCTTGCACATCCTTTTGCAGTTGTACATATTCTCGGATTTATGCAGCTGTGGTGACTCGCATCCTCAGCGATCGGATCCAAATCTCATTGTGTAATTCTTGGCCATTTCTCACTTTCTTTGTTGTTCTTTACCGTAGTTGGACCTATTTTTTCTTTACCGTATGCATAGAATCTGAACGATAACCAAAAGGACCCAAATATATTAAAACATGTAAAGATTTACTTCGTAGGTATATTGTCCGTTAAAATAAACACAAACGATGACTTCGGCAGGGTATCAGGTCTCGAGAGAAATAGTCACAACAAAAACAATAGAATGTTTGTTCTTGGTCTTTGACAGTAATACGGCGATCCCTGGATTTTCACATTGGATTATGTCTCTAAGGATATGAAGTCTTAAGTTATAGATATAAAGTGAGTTTGATTGGACTCAAAAAATTAGTGTCATGCTTGCAAACACGTTAAAATTTAGGAAAAAGTCTAGATCACACCCCCAACTATGGGGTGTGGAACACATAACCCCCAAAGTATCAAACGGTCTAATTTACCCCCTGAACTATCCAAAACCGTCTACTTTATCCCCTGGGGCAGTTTTGGACGGCGGTTTGCTACAGTAACTATGGTTTTGCTACAGTAACCGAATCTTTGAAAAATCATAAAATGAAAAATCCAATTTTTTGGACTCCACATGAGTAAATCTACACAATGAACATATAATATGGTATGCTTTAGTACAAAGTTTTTACTATAGCTTTAAATTTATTAGAATTTTCCAATAAATTTAAAGCTACAACAAATTTTTTGTACTAAAGCACACCATATTATATGTCCATTGTGTAGATCTACTCATGTGGAGTCCAACAAAATTAAATTTTCCATTTTACGATTTTTCTGTGATTTACTATGATTTTTCAAAGATTCGATTACCGTAGCAAAATCATGGTTACTGTAGCAAACCGTCGTCCAAAACTGCCCCAAGGGGTAAAGTAGACGGTTTTGGATAGTTCAGAGGATAAATTAGACTGTTTGATACTTTGGGGGTTATGTGTTCCACATCCCATAGTTGGGGGATGATCTAGACTTTTTCCTTAAAATTTAGGACCATGTGTTTCTAGGGTAATGTGCCTACTACTGCACTGAGGAATACCACCTTTGATAGATCCGTTCTCATAGATTAAAACAAAAATGATGTACAATTTATGTTTGATTTCCCATTGCCAGGGCTAGTAAGAGCTATGGCCTTGAGTTTGAGTTGTACAAACGGCTCCCGTCAAGACCGTGTACCTGATATATTGTGGTACTAGAGCATCTCCAACAGTTTGCTAAATCATTTATCATCTTTTAAAATTTGGTAAATTAATCAAAAAACACTCTCCAACAGTTTGTCAATTGGATTTGTCAATTCTACACGCTTGTCAAAAGATTGCATCAGTTTGCCATTTTTGTGAGCGCGCATCGGCTTGTCATCCTCTCGCCCGCGAGTCCTCCTCTCGATTTCCCGCGTGCAAGTTTCCTTTCTTTTTAATCTTCTTTTTTTGTTTGATAAATGAGAAATAGCAAATTATTGAAGATAACCTCTTTCCAACTTAGTAAATTATTATAGCAACTTGTTAAAATACAAGATTTGGCAAGTGAGAAATAACAAATTGTTGGAGATTTAATGTCCAAGGATTTACCTGGAGTCCTGTACAGAGGTTTTGATGGAATTTGATTTTGTAAGTGTTCTTCCATTGCTCTCACTAGTCTCGCTAGAGGATGTACAAATCAATGTATCGCTGTAGAAAACTTATTGCTCAACGTGTGACTCCGCATCTTCGACCTCATCCTCTACATGGATTCCCTTGTTCTTGACTTCTTGAGGAATTTAGAGTACCAGCGAGCAGATAGGCTTGCTTGCCTTGGTAGCGCCTCGTCCTCGAAATCAACACGGTACAGGCCATATTGCGACATGAACCCTGTCACGTACTCGAATACGTCCAGGAAGGACCACGCGAAGTAGCCTTTCACATTGGCCCCATTCCTGCACATCAAAACAGGATGATGATAAATCTCTGTGAAAAATAGTTTTTCCTGAAAAAAAAAAACAATTAGTGAAAAGCTGTAGACTGCCTGATACACATTGCTGAGCTCTGCTATTGTGCCTTTTTTACCGTCCTTGGCAAGCTGTTAATCGAGTTATAATTTTGGTACCTTTATAGGAACCATAAAACCCTCTTTGTGATCTGATCTCTCTCTCTCACCTTAGAGCAGTCAATGTGCTGCTTATGTGGTTCTTCATGAAATCAACCCTGTCAGTATCATGGAGGCTGCCGTTTCTGGTTATATAACCTGAAGAGAGAAAGGAGAGGGAAGAAAGTGTAAATCGAATGCTATCTCTGATCATAAATATTGATATTTTGAACAAGATGTGATCATTTTTTAAAAACCTTATCTGTCAATAATCTTTGACATACTAGATTGCAAACATAAAAATCATAATAAATAACATAGATATGTCTTGAAAGGCACTTTCATAGCCTCATAACTTTGTTATATTGTAAATATATTTAAAAATAGATGATAGTGTTCAAAGTGGCCATTGAAGATCATGAAAGTAAGAAAAAACATCAAGTACTTTTTACCAGACAAAGTATATGTTCCAGGAAGATAGGTATATAGAACGCATTGATGTCTGAATAGTCATTTTTTTTATTTTCGAAAACATATATCTGTATAGTCATTTAGAGGTACTTCTTAAGACTATCTGAACTATTGTTTCAAAAAAAAAAGACTAGGACTATCTGAACTATAATTTTGAGGCCTGAAGCTGGGAAATAGACTTTCCTGTCTCTTGGATATAAATGGGAAGGTTCCTATAGGCTTCACTCAGGTACTCTACCAAAAGTTGCAATCCTCTGGGATCAGGAGGAATAGATGTTGGGACATGCTGCAGTAAAATGAAAAGGTTGTATCTGTCACAGCATTGAAAATTCCAAATATTACTCACTCAAATAAGAGACCATGTTTTATCTAACTTCCCATGTTAGACAGGAATTCCTAATTGCGCATCTTAATGTCTGAAAAGTCTCAAGTCATCAGCATTTCTGAAAAATTGTTGATGAAAAACCTTACCTGGCCTATTGGCGGATCCGTTCTCGAACCTGCTTCAAATAATTCTTTTGTTAGATGCAACATTTAGCTTGTAGGTTTCATAACATTGTGAATATGTTTCAGAAGCATCAGCAAATTTGGTCCATGTGATACCATGTTGAATTTTCATAGGCCATTATGTATGTGAGTATAAATGAATCAAAAGTCCCAGGGATGTATCTAAAGAATTGCAAGCACTAAAAGAATAATCCTGTATCGAGTGACAAATTGTTTTACCTCTAGTCAGCAGCGATGTCCAGTACGAAGTCACGGTTGCCTTTTTCTAAAGGGTGGTCATTCACATAGACAGAGACATAGCGGTTTATTCCAATGAAATCAAGAGTGCCACGAATGGCTTCAGATTGAACTTTTATGAATGACGGAAGGCGAGAACCAACATTCTTCTTCATTACACTTGGATAATCTCCAAACACCAATGGTTCTAGTATCCTACTGTTGATACATCTTGTTGTTAGTTATCTCTGTAAATGTTCCACATTTTTCATGCAGCAAGAGTTAAAAAGATACCAGCCGAAATAGAAGTCCAGAAATCTTTGAGTTGCTTCTAAATCAGCAGTGGAGTTTGTTAGTGGGTATGCCCACATTGTATATATAGTTATGCCAACAACTCCTTTTTGTAAAGCCTACGAGTCAGTCATTTTATGCTTGTGTAAATATATGACTGATATAAACATTTTAAAAAACCAAAGGGAATGTTGTTGGTGTAGTTAGAAGAGAATCTGATGCCTTGGCTCATGAGCAAAACGTGTTCAAATGTAAGATCTATTATAAGGATCAATTTCAGATGCCACGATATAAGATTCTGACTTTACAAGTATGTTTGTGGGTGTGTTTGTACACTATGTGCATTTCTTCTTCTAATGCAATGATGCTCAGCTCTCGTGCGTGTTCGAGAAAAAAGAAACAATACTAGAGTAATGTTAAGACACCTGTGATGTTTTCAGGTACAAGATTACTCACTTGGTATTTTTCTCTGTACAGTCTGGTAGCTGATGCATGTGCCAGTAGCATGTTAATATATGGTTCCACACTTGAGTTCCCCACTGTACATTTTTTTGTTCCAAATGGATCAGAACATCTTCCGGGTGCAATTTGTGCATTATCATAGGACCCAACTGCAGCCACATTAACTTCATCCAGAGTGGTCCAGTGTGAAACCCGGTCACCAAACTCCCTGAAGCACACATCTGCATATGCCGTGAAATCCTCCCTGCGTTTTGTGGTAGCATGGATGATCAAGATAAGTTCATTTTGGGAAAAATATCATTCACTAACAGCAAAAGTTACAGGATCTTACACAATCTTTGGGCTTAACCATCCACCATACTCGTCTTCCAGGATCTGAGGGAGATCCAGCTGGTAAATCATAACATGGACTTGGACACCTGAATAACCCAATAGTTACTGATATTGCTTATGCTCATATAGTTACCGGATATAAATGTCATTCAAAATTTATTTGCAGTAGGCATACCGTGTCTAGCTAGCTCGTCTATGAGATTGTTATAGTACTCTAACCCTTTTGGATTAATAGCACCTCTTCCATCTGTGTATTTAATTTAAGAAAATTTAATCGAAGATCCTAGAAATCTGTTGCTTCGTACATGATAAAGTTTATGCACAAAAAATGGTTATACTTGGTATAAGCCTGGACCAGGAGATAGAGAATCTATATGCCTCCAGGTTAGTGTCAATTATGAGCTTAACATCGTCCTGAAACATTAGATGGTTAAAGTCAAAGCAAGAAACAAATCAAGAATGCTCCTTTCCGTATGCTGAAACAATCAGAGAGCAGTAACAGTACTTCAATGCAACAAACTATATGTTTAGATTAAGGACAGTAATTTTTATATTTAGAGCAGACAAAAGGTTAGTTGATACGCATATTAAAAGAAACCAGCAACTCGACAGCAGCTAGAGGTTTTCACCTTGTACCTGTTGTACCCGTCGGCGGCTATATCACCATTGCTTTTGTCCGGCATGCTCCCTGTTATCAAGGATGAAAAAAGAGTGGCAGTAATACTCCAGTCAGGCACTCAGGCTGCACGGTAACTAAATCAATGCGTTATTAAACATGAATCACTGTCAGTGTCACTGGTATCTTCTGTGGGAGAAATCCAACTAACGAGAGTGACGTGCGAACCTGCGTGAGTGAAGGTGTCCCAGATGCTTGGGCTCCTACCATCCTCTGCAGCAGCACCCTCATACTGTAGCAGTAATTTATTTCATGATAAATTAGTCGCCTACGATGAGCACACAAGAAGCCCCCATGAATCCATGCACGGGACGGGATCATCCGTTACCTGATAAGCCGAGGTAGCGGATCCGAAGACGAAATCTTCTGGGAAGTCGCTCCTTGTGAAGCCGAGGACGGGAGGCGCGCCGTGGACGCAGACCGACAGCAGGACAGAGATGACGGCAAAGGCGGCAGCCATGTCTATCCTGAAACCTCTGCAGTTCGTCAGTTGGACTAGTGCAAAATTGCAAATGACAAAACAAAGAGGCCAACGCCTGTCTTCATTCTTCTGAGAAATCTCGAGAATCGATATGTGTGGTTGGTAGGTACAGTGAAGTACTTCTCATAATCCCGGCGGATAATGCAATACACTCCCTCCGTCCATTCTAGATGCAAGTATAGAGTTTATAGAAGTCAAACGAGCTTAAATTTAACCAGATTTTTATTAGATAATATTAAGGCTTATAAGTCCAACTAAATTTACTATAAACATATATTCCATAATTAATTTAATAGTCTTTATTTTTTATATAAATATTTTTTTATAATTTCAATCAAACGTCAAACCATTTAAGTCCTAAAAAATTGAGAATTGCTTTCTTTTTAACTAACGGAGTACGTCGCCTCTCGTGTGAGTAGCGGCAATGTTCACAGGTCCGGTTAGTCACAAGCAACTTGTCACTACATTTATATCCTAGAATCCTAAGATACTACTGCGCCCTTTTAGATTCTTAAAAAAATGGATTTTAAAAAGGTACTCACTTCATACCTCAAAAGTAAGTTGCTTAGGATAAGGTTTGAGTCAAACATTGAAAATATAAATCATGAATAACTTTTAAGTTGTTGAGTTTATAAATTTGAAAACTATATCAATAGATTTGTCTTGAAAAATACTTTCATAAAAATATACATATATTATATTTTAATAAATATTTTTAAAAAATAAACAGTCAAAATTATGTTTTTGAGATTGTGTCGCTGTCCTAAATGACTTACTTTTGAGGTATGGAGGGAGTACAATGATATGTCCTTAAGGCCTAATTTTTCTGTTTCATGTGTTTTTTATGTAAAAAATAAACTAATTCCTATGAGATCTTTATATACAATTTATGTGAAACTTTTTATATATAGAGGAACGGGGTGAAAAAAAAACTACTCCAACATATCTCCTTTCTCAATTTACTTTTCTTATATTCTTTCTCAATCACTCAAAACCTCCCATTATAATCCCTTAAATAGAGAGAAGTAAACAATCTTTTCTCCTTAATCTCATTTCCTTCCTCAATTTTCCGGAGCACAATTATCTTTTGTTTACAATTATAAACCCTACTTATTAAGAAAGCAAGTATTTGGTTACGACAAAATGGTTGGAGCAACACCTTTACAAGCAAAAATTAGAGAGAAAACTAATGTCATATCTTTCCTTTAAGAACTTTGTTCGGTTATATCGTAATGGAGACCCCGAAACCAATTTAGGCAGGAATGTATGTGTAATTTATATAGGGTCTGATTAGGTACTTGTATAACTCTGAGAGAATGTTAATTATGGCTGTTTGGTTGACTACATATAGCTTTACGTGGGTTAGCACTATCCTCAAAGTAGCCTGGACTTGTATTCCAGTGTCCCATAGAAATCGACCGTATCCAGCTATGCAAGTATTGCATTGCATCCCCTATGCATCTTGTATGCAAACTAGATAGTTATACATACAACCAATCAAGTACATAGTACTATACAATTCCCTATTCAGTTGAACCAAACAACATCAAATTGCATTGCATAATTCAAAATTAGTTATACTGGATAGAATATACATGATATGCAAGTTAATACAAGTAATAGTTAATACAAGTAATCAATCTGTCCCATAAGGACCGAAATAATTCTAGCCGTAATCAACGAAATCAAACAAGACCTAAGGCCCTGTTTATTTCCATCAAAAATCCAAAATCCGAACTATTTTTAGATTCCAAAATCTAGAATGCAAAATATTTCAGTGGACCGTTTAGTTTCAATTAAAGTTTGGCTTATTTTAGATTTCAATGATGAGGATTGCAAGAGTGGCACACAAACCAATGTAAAGTTTGACTCATTTTAGTCTCTTGAGTCCAAAATCCAAAATAGAGAATGAACCACTTTTTATCAAAAATTTTTAGGTGGTGTTTAGTTTCATTTTACAAATAATAAGTCAAAACTCAAAATATTTTAGATTTCACGAGGAACTAAATAGGGTCTAAGTCTGTTTTGTCCATCCCTTTTAGCTGCAAATAAGAAATTGAATACGGTGATGAAGATACCCATGTGCAAAACAAACAGCCGACATGTACAGCTTGCTTATCATGGTCCCAGACGAAACGGACAAATGGTCGCATTAGACCGTTAATAATGTTTACGGAATCGCACGGAGCGTACTTTGCTTGTCGACGTTGTGGTCGTTTGTCGTAGGAGGAATTGAATTTGACGTCACGACGCCGTTAAAACCTTTTTCCGTGCATATATATATTAATAAAAAAAACTCCCGGATCCGTCGGCTTTCAGCCACTAATTTCCAAAGCCAATTTTCTAGTTTCGCCTTTCCTTCTCCCCCCTCGACGAGGCTCGCCATCGCCGCCATTCCCTTTCGCCGCCGCCTCCTCTTCTCCACCTCCGCAAAACCCTAGCCGCCGACCCCTCGAATCCCCTACCAGCGCCCGAATCCCGGCCTCAATCTAGCTAGGGCTCGCCAATTTCTGGCCGGGCCCGTTGAAATTTCGGCCGGTCTTTTCGGGTGAATCATTTTGGTTTACTCTGAGGGGATTTTTTTGATTTCTGCGGCGCACGATGGGGAGCAGAAGAGAGGAGGAGAGGAACGAGAAGATCATCCGCGGCCTCATGAAGCTGCCGCCCAACCGCAAGTGCATCAATTGCAACAGTGTGGTAACCCTCTCTCGCCTTTTTTTGGTTCATTCCTAAGCTGATTGGGAGGCGTCTGCTGTTCCACTTCGCGGATCGTTACATGGGAGGCAGTGGAACCTGTCTGTTGTTTGGAATGTTACGTAGTTAGCTCAGATTTGCTAAAAAATATCGAGTTCCTTGTGAACTTTGGCTCGTTGGTTTATATTTTTGAAGCTATACCTTTTGGCTGGACGATTATTATTATTTTTGTTTTATGTTGTTTCCGACATTAGAATATGCCATATTCGTTGTTATTTTACTTCGATCACTTGTGGTACTTCTGTTTGGTCCCTGGTTTACTCTGGATTGTGAAACTCTGAATGTTGCTACTGGTTCCTAATACACAATTGCATGATTCGTATGTTGATAGATAGTTCTTTGATTTATTTGAGCTACTTACTGTTTTTTTTTTAATTTTTGTCTGCACCTTCTGTTTGTGTTTGACAATTAAGTTGCTTAATTGACTGAATTGCTGAGTTTTTTTAGTACTTTGATTGTCATTAAGTACTATTTGTGTTGCATCTACCAGTTTATGTAATATAGTGTGGCAGTAGAGTTGATTTTCCCATGTGGTTACTGTTATTGAATCTACCTTTGATGTTCAGCACAAAACTTTTATGCAGTGATGCATTTCCTCTCAGTTTCTTGCTTAAGTGTTTTTTTATATACCGTTCTCTTGATTTCACCTGAGCCACTTTTGTTTTGTTATATAGGGGCCACAATATGTGTGTAACAATTTCTGGACCTTCATTTGCCTGTCATGTAGTGGAATTCAGTGAGTATCTTTTTCCCTACCTTATTAATTTTTGCTAGAAAATGTATGGTTTTGGTATTTGATGCTTCTAGCAAGGCAAATAATGAGAATGTGCTTTAGATGAAAAACAAAATGGTATTGTCTGCTGCCCATACATGTCTGAAAGTCTACATTTAAGGGCCATCACATTGTTTTCCGGTTAGTTCCCTAACGGAAATTTCCATCATGCCATTTTACAACTCTAGTCTCTGGATATTTTACTTGCACATGCAATCAGTTTTCAACTGGAGAAGCAGATAATCAAGTCCTGTTGTACATTATTAACCTTTGTTTGTTTGGTCTGCTTTTAGTTCTGATGTATCTTCTTGACGTCTTGTGGTGTGATTGATATGCAGCCGTGAATTCACTCACCGTGTTAAGTCAGTGTCAATGTCCAAATTTACTACCCAAGAAGTGCAGGCCCTCGAACAGGGGGGTAACCAGGTAAAACCAAACCTAAATTATTAGCTTGTACCTCTTGAAGGCTCCCCCCCCCCCCCCCCCCCCTCCCCCCCCCCCACACACACACCCCACCACCACCACCACCACACACACACACACAACCACCAATGGCTTAAAGTTGAGGTGATGACTGCAGCGAGCACGTGACATCTACCTAAAGGATTGGGATTGGCAACGAATGAGGTTGCCTGTCAACACGTGAGTTTCGTTTCATTCTTGAGTTTTTATGGGTTCTTATGTTTTATGCCATCTGAAGAATGCTATATTTCTCATCTATGTTTTGCTTCAGCAATCCAGATAGGATAAGGGAATTTATCAGGGCTGTTTATGTGGATAAGAAGTATGCTGGTGGATCCTCTAGCAAACCAGCCACAGATAGTAGTGAGGTAATGAGCTGATGTGTCTTGTGAGTACATTGTATTATCCTTTGTATAAATCTAGTGAACAGAGATATGAAGATATAAGTAATTGCGCTGTCTTTTTGTAATCTTTGAGCTACCATAGCCTGTATTGCTATCCATCTAATTCCTATAGTTGTCCACATATTCCTGCTGAAACTACCATAGCCCACGAATATACTTTAATTATAGTTTCCATTTTTTCTGGCAGAGTATGAAGAGCAACGACAATGACATGAGAAGACCTAGCTCTTATCATTCATATTCCCAGAGCCCGCCCTATGATTCTCAGTATGAAGATAGACGATATGGTAAGCAAGTTGACACACTTGCTAGAAGGCCTTCAGATAGGGCGCTCTTCGATGGGAAGCTTGGCAACTTAATATTCAGTCCAGGTCGTTTGCGAGATCAGATGAATGAAGACCGTTTTGCTAATGAAAGTTCAGGATCAAGGTTTTCCGACTTCTCAGCCTCAAGCACTGGTGACTTTAGAAATGATGTGCTTTCTCCTAGCTCTCAGGAGACAGGCCACAGCAGTCCCTCAGTCCACCATTCAAGAAATGTCTCTGCTGACAATCCTCAAACCCAGAAATATCCTATTGCAGCTTCACAAATAGATTTCAATGGAGTTCGACGTTCACAGGTTTTTGATTCTTCTGTTCTCTTTCCTTTCCAGCAAATGCCCATTGGACTCGGAAAACTCTTCCAAGTATAGTGGATTATATATAAATCGTTCCTTTCTTTCCATGTGCAGCGAACAGCTTCTTCTGGAAGTTTTGGATCATTTGATGGTAGCTCAGTTTCCAACAAATCAATTGAATCAGGTTACCCGCCTGATGCACCAACAGAAAAGTCAGTGCATTGTGCTGTAAACCATCAGACTGTGGCTTCTCCTGAGGCATGTTCAACACAACAATATGCCTTGCCACCCAACAATCGCAACTTGGTACCTCAGAAACCTGGTGATTTAGGTAGCCAAACTGCTGCCACCAGGAAACCAGTGCAACATAGTGGCACTCAGATTGAAGCTGTGGTGCCGACGCGTGCACCAGTACAACCATCGACTTCTACACCTCTTGGCCTCTTTGATCAATCAACTGTGCAACAACCTGTCACATCTGCTACGCCGATAGATCTGTTTGCTGGCTTTAATGAACAGTTACCAGCTTCTCATAATACAGATAATGTATCCAGTCATTCTGATGTTGCTAAAGAACCATCAGCTGAAGCACTCGCCACATCTCATGCCGTGCACCAAGATTTATTCAGTCTGTCAATTTTGCAGGAACCAGCAACACCCGCACTCTCGCAGCCAATAGATCTGTTTGCTGGCTTTGACCAACATTTGCCACATTTGTCTACTGTTCAGAAAATCCCATCAGCAGCTCCATTGCCTGCTAATGATGGATGGGCTTTCTTTGACGTGCAACATGGATCGTTGACATCTGTTTCAAATGTGCAAGATCAGGTGCCTGCTCCATTCTCTCCATCTGATGGTATTGCTAAAGGAATTGATCATTCAACATTACCATCTTCACTACCAAAGGTGATTGGATCGGCTACGATGGATAACTGGAGTTTAAATGCTGAGGAAGTGAAGATTCCTGTCCCCAAAGAAAATTCTCAGGTAATGTTATCATTTGACATATGAGGCTGTTAATGGACTATTATAGCTTCACATGCTTAGTAACTTTCTCCTGCTTTTCTATAGTCTTGGAATGCCTTTGGTGAATCTACTCAGAGCACATCAAATAATCTGTTCACATTTAATACTATTTCTCAAGTAGAAGCTCATCAATTCTCTATGCCAAGTGGTCCATATGTTGAATCCAGAACTCCACAGGTACATAAGTTTCAGTTAACGACTCAAAAAGTATATTTCTCAGTGAAGACTGGACTCAATATTCTGAATCATTCTTTAGGATTTAGCTAGGGGTGAGCCTCAAAGGCCAACTCCTGGGGATATGTTTTCTGGCTTCAATGTTTCACATGTTGAAGTGGTTGGACCATCGTTTCCTTCATCACTCCAGCCCCATTTGGTATGCTTTATCCATGATTTAAGGTTCTTTGCTATGTAATCTGATTAGCTTCCTTCCTTGTTTGACAATAGTTCCATTTGTACTGAGAGCAAACATGGACATACATATTAAAATTGTGCCCTTCGACATGTAATGTATATTCGTTCGTGGGGTCTACTTGACATGGCATTATCTAGCTTATCATAAACATTGAGGGAACATTTTACTAAGACAATTTGGACTATGCATTCTGAGGCTCGTGCGAATGTCATTTGGCTTCTTTGCATGCCCTTTATTTCTTGTAATCTGCCTGTCATAGTACTACTGGATAATTGGAACCAGTTTACCGAAGTGTCAAAACAGGATGATTTTACTGTCGTTACAATTTCATGAATTTATTTCAGGGTGGCATGGTCTCTCATCCTGGGAAATCAACAAATCCATTTGACATGGCATTTGAATCTGATGTTGACACCAATGACATGGTATTTTTTTTATTTACAATTAAGAATAATGCGGGCTAGTAATTTTGTTTCTTATTTATAAGCTTCTTATTTCTTATTTGAAACACCAGTATTCTGGAATATGAATATACAAACGAAATTAAGCGAAAGAGCCAACTAACCTAAGTCAGCCTACAATTCTTCAAACAGAGTTATAAAACAAGGAATTCAAATCTGTCTTCTTGACAGCCTTGACCACAGGCTCCCTCCTAAAGGAAGACTTACTGTGAACTTTCAGTCTCCAAAATTTCCTAAGTATCCCTTCAGCAACTTCAGCTCCCATTGGAAGAAAATGTGTTCGCTGTTTTTGTGACTTCATAACACAAGTTTAGACTAAAAGGAAACCATTCATTGAATTTTAGTTTTTTAAGTTTATTATGTGAATACAAGCCCAGGAATAGAGTCTGTACATTATTCTTCGGTTCTTGACATGCTAACCTGAATGCAGTGTTCCCATGTTGCCTAATACTCTTTTTTTTTTTGTTCTCGTTATTCACTGACACCTTTTGGTTCCCCTTTTCAGTTCATGGATTTGACCTCACTGCAAGGAACATTACCAGATCCTCACCCTCCCACAGATTATTCTGGAAGCTTAACAGAGCCCTGGATTTCTCAAAATTCCACTATGTCATATATTCCTTCTGGTCCTCAAGGTACTTATTCTTTGCTCATATTACTCCTCATGCACAAATATGCAGTCACAGAAAGACTGAAAATTCTCGCTGTTAATACCATATATCTGATTTTTGGTCCAGGAGGGCTATCCTATGTGGCAGGACAAGACCCTCACATGTTGTAAGCTCCTTGATACTTGCACATATAGTTGGTAATGCACATTACTTTCTAAATCATCACTTTATTACAGGAGTTCAACACATCAAGGAGCTTTTCCATCTAGAAATCCATTTGAGTGAGCGCTAGTAAAGAGTGTTTTGTTGGATAGTGGTGGTCAGAAGAGGAAGGCAATCGGCACCGGTTCAAACTCAAATGGATATTCAGGTGTACCATACTAGATGCATTGAAAGCAAATGTGCATCGAATCTGAAACCCTGAGGTAAATACGTGTCTTGGATTTCATTGTCTGTCCTCTCTTGTATATCAGAAAGGACTCCATAGAAGTCTACATGGCAGGAGTGCTGGAATTTTTGCCCGAAGCAAGAGCTGTGTCCTCTACTCCCATGGACTGATGTATCTCTGGCAGGCAGTGCGGGTCAAGCATAAAAATTTTTATTTCCCCGTTTTGACATTTGCCCGTAGGTTGTGTTCATGTTCTTGTTAAACCCTGTTGTGAATGAGAAGGTGACATTTTTACATCAAATGACTGTTCATTACCCTTTTTTATTCCTTGAAAATATATAATAGTAAAAAGATGTTCATCAAAAGATCGTATTGCTGTCAATGTTGTGTTGTTCAGTAATGGGTGCATTTGTATGTTGAAGGGGCCTGTCGACTCTACTCAGCAATACTAATGCTCATTGTAAAGGATCGTGATGACATATTTCCCCATGTTTTTTCTTTCTTTATAGATAAGCTCTTTTTCTGTGGTTGGGTCTGTTTGGTACATTCCACAACAGCTTCAGGAGCCATGAAAGGCTAGGGTAAAGCATAGAGGGAGGTGTCTTCAGGAGCCATCAAGGCCTAGGGTAAAGCATAGAGAGCGAGGTGTCAGGGCCAAAGGTGTGCGCGGACACACGCACACAGAGAGAGCAAAGCGACGATCGGCAGCTATGACTATCTCCAACGCAGAGCGACCAAAAACTTTTCTCCATCGCCGTACGAAAAAAAACTCCCTCCTCTATCCCGCGCCACCTCTCCCTCTCTCCCTCTCAACCTTGGTGCAACCCCTCCCTCCCTCGTTGAGCATGGTGCTTCTTCATCCCTTCCCTCCTAGATCTGACTGGTAGCTTCCCCTTCCTCTTTGATCTGGCTGGTGGCGGCACCCTCCCAGATCTGGCGGTTGTAGTTGTAGGCGAAGAGGAGCTCGGATCTGACGGTGGTGACTCCCCGCCGCGTTTTCACCTCGCCCCACGCCGACGCCTCCTACTGGCTCGCCACTACGATGCTAGAGGTTTGCGTTGTCTCTCTCGACGACGCTTATTTACGTTCTGTCTCGCTTGAGACCCAAAATAGGTTCTTTGCTTGGGTCTTCTATTGGAGTGTGTTTTTAGGACGCAAAACATTGTGAACGACGCATTATGCTTTTGAGTTGAGTTTTGGGTGCACTGTTGGAAACAATATAAGGCGACCAACAAAGATGGCTACAAGAATGATGACCGATAAGGGAGGCGACGCCGTGGCTCCGTTCATTAACACTACTTCAACATTATTTTTAGTGAACGGATAATATTTTCTCTCACAATAAATTAACATAATCATTCAACGTAAGACAAATTTCAACGAAATAAACAGGATCAATATTGTCTCCCACTTGAATCATAATGTCGTTAAATCCATAAAACACAACAGTAGTTAAATCCTGTAATATTTGCTACCCGGAAATCAAACCCAGATCAGGCTAAAACCAAGAATCTCTCCAACGTGAGACTAATTATAACAATAAAACATATGTAGTCTTTCTATCAGACTACTATAATTTTATATTGAACAAATTTTTTTTTAATCTTTTTTATAGTTCCTACTTTCCAAAAACTTTTATTATTTTTAAGTTTCAAATTTATTTAAACTTTTTAATTCTCTTCTCTTTCTCATTTATTTTTAAATCTTTTGTTGACACGCCGGCGTGAGAGAGGAGAGGGCGCCCAGGAAAGCATCAAACCTGCCCCCCGAGGCCTAAAACCCTACACAGAATCTCTCCCCCTCCGTCACTGGACGGCGGCCATCTCTTCGCCGGCGCAGCCATGCGCCCCTTCCACCCTCCCCGTCCCAACGTCAACCAACACCACCGCGTACGGCCCGGCGGCGACCCGGGCCCGCCTCACCTTCCCGGTACCCCCATGCACCCCGCCTTCCCTCCGCATGTCCCCAACCTCGCTGCCGCCGCCAATCCCATGGCTGCAGCGGCGGCAGCCAACCCTTTCCTAGCGCTGCAGCTTCTCGGCCAGGCCCAGCAGCTCCAGAATCTCGGTTTCCTTGCCGCCGCGCTCCAACAGCAGCAGCAGCAGGCGCCGTTCTTTCCGGGAGGGTTCCCGGCGAACCCCAATCAGTTTGCGCCCTTCGCGGGCGGACCGCCGCCTGCCGGTTTCAATGGCGGCGGGCCGTTTCGGCCGGGCGGTGCTGGGTTTTGTGGGCCGTGGCCACCCAGTCCCATGATGAGCCCTGCGGGAAGCGGTTCCAGCAACAACAACGCTGGAAGCGGTGGAGCTTCGAGGCCGACTCTCAACGTTGGGATGAAGGACCACAGCAGCAAAGTTGGCCTCTGTGGCACGCCGAGGCCAATTCTCGACGTTGGGAGGAAGGACCGGAATAGCAGTGCTGGCGGCAACGGCGAGGTGATTGAATCATGCGCCGTTATTTGTTGAAATTGATATATGGGTATGAACTAACACTAGGCATTTGCATTGTCATAGCTTTCTCTTCTGCAGATCTTTTCATGGATATTAGTAGGACTTGATATTAAGATGTCCACTCCATATGCTTAAGATTCCAATCATTGTGCCGGATCCAAGCATGATTTTCAGTAGAGATAAACCACACTCTACTGCAATCAATCAATAGATGTTTAACCTAACATCGCTGATTCCCTGATCTCCCATCGACGTTTCCACCATATGGCCCTATGAGCAAGGCTAACTCATTCTTGATGCCCTTTGTTCAGTTCACATTGGTTGTTTGAACCTTTTGGTGATCTAGTTCTATTCCTCTTACGCTCTATAACTTAGACTGGTT
>CM039137.1:15134907-15200845 GCA_022036555.1 Microstegium vimineum | reverse complement strand
AACATACTTTCACATAGTGCTTATTTTAAGTCAAAGTTATGGTAAAGAACATACTAGCATTAGATGTTATATTCTTTTATAAAGTGGCAGGGATTCTGGAAATTTATTTTTTCATGGACGGAGGAGGGAGTATACTACTAGCAAACATATATGTGCCCGGGTACACCTCACGCATACAACACACTACTCATACACGTCGCCGCCGGCTGCCTTTCTCGCCACTGCGCCGCCGCCGCCCTGATCCGCACCATCGGGCCGCCCTCGGCTGGCCGCCGGGTCGCGGCCCGCACCGCCGTAGCTAAGGATGCAAGCGGCAGTCCGCATATATGCTTAATTTTGTGGGTTGCCGCTTGAACCCGCAAAAATTAATCCTATATGTGGGTTCGCGGGTTAGCCCACTTGTATCCCTAGCCACAACAAGTAGAGCATAGCTATACCAGAGTAGACAATTCATCATAAATGGCTATACCAAAAAAAAGGCACCAATGCTTGGATATCAAGGGATAGAACTAATTCTGAGTTAGACTAGTTATACAACAATGTATGTGGTATAGCTTCATGACAACAAAACAAGCCTCCAAAACTTAAAAGGTCACCAATATATTATAGAGTTGCTGAAACACAAGCATCCACCTTTTTTATCGTGGTTCATGCGCAGCTGCATAGGCAAGGGCCCTTATACCGCGCCGCCAACCCCTTGCCCATGATTCCCAGACCCAAAGACATTGCCTACAATTAGCTTATCACCCACTCCCGTTGAAAAAAGTTTTGGCATTAAAAACTGCACTTGAGGGGGTAAAAGCTTATTAGGCCGAAATTCAAACGTACACTGATTTTCAACTGTGAAATTTGACCTTGGCAATATGAGGCAAGACATAAGTGTATCACATGCAAATACACGTTTTTATTTTTAAGATCATTAATTTTACTTTTCAGAAACTTGAAGAAAACACAATCAAATAATTAGGCCTTTGAATATTAATGACAACAAGAACCAACAAGTTGTCAAGAATATAAGTTTGCAGACCTACTTTGTGCACGCTAAAAAAAAAACCATACCAAAATATCCTTACATCAGAATAGGAGATAGATGGCAAATTGTACCAATAATGGTTTGTTTTCGTCTCAACTTCTTATTATAGAGAATCTCTGAGTTATGATTACAAGAACTATACTGATCAACACTATTTCTGCAACATGATCTAACCGTGCACCAAGTGTTGGAGACATTTCATGTGAATCCTTGAGCTAGCCAAGGCCAATAGCCCATAGAATAAGTTTTGTTAAAAAATTTCAACCGATCATTCTAATCACTCTTACCAAGTCGAGAACATCTACATGCCAACACATTATCACGTTTTGAGAAATTTTGGTTGAAAGATTAAAAATATTTATAAAGATTATATCACACAAACATCTTTTGTTATGTATGATAGCTTAGTGGTTATGACACAAGGAACAAGGGCTAGAGTGAGGGTATGTTGATGATATTTTGAGATAACTAGGTCTTATGTTTTGCCAATAACTTGAGAGATTAAGGGAAACTAGAATTGTTTCTTCATTATTCCTTGCTTAATTTCAAATGACAAACGTGCCTCTCTTTATATAGAGAGGGGATCAACCCTAAACCTAACTTGGTGGTTAAACACCGTACCCTTGACCTAACTTGGTGACTAAGCTTTTGACTTTTGGACCTATTGGGCCGGCGACAGCCTTTTGGCTACCCATGACATCTCCCCCACCCTCAGAGACGCAGCTCGCCCTCAAGCTGGATAGGTTAAGCCTTTTACATCTCGTCTTATCTTTTTTATTTAAGACAAAAAATTAAAAGAAATTTGTGACTAAAATATTAAATAAATTTCGACTATAACTATGTCCTCGTGAATCCCATGAAAAGAGCCGAATTGTTGGCTTCATGTTGGATGAAGGTTGGAAGATGTACCGGCAGACTCTTACGCTGGATCTGTCCAGCACCAAGGCAGATGCAAAAATGACCATCCTTGGTTGTGCAGAGCGGCTGCATACCCGGATCGATACTTCTGCAGGAGGTGCATCAAATACAAACGAGTTCGGGTGGTTGAACGCGCAGGCTGTGATTTGGAGCATCGACGAACCGAGCAGCATGTAGATATTTCGCACCATCCGTCAGGCAAGGAAAACTCGCCCTGCGGCTTGCAGGCGCGCACCATCCGTCGGGCAAGGAAACCTCGCCCTGCTGCTTGCAGGCGCACCATTGCATGCTCCTCCGATGATGGGCACATGATGGACCGGGAGATAACAGGCAAACACTTCTGCCCGCGGAGAGCCTGTATCCGCCGACGTGCCATGAGTGAATGAGTTCACGTGTTGTTGCCTGTAGATATACCGCTGCTATGCGTTCATGTTCCTCCTCCTTGAGCAACGCCTTTATGCGATCAAGCTATGTGAACACATCAGCAAAAATGCGTGAAGTTTCGTTGGCAGCAGGGGACACATGATGGAGCAGGTTGGCGCGTGGGGGCGATCCGAAGCGTAGGTGCAGGAGCTTGGTGAAGCGGCGCCACACCGGGGTGACCTCATCTCGCTGGACTTGGAGGAACCACATCCGGGCGCCATCTTCCAAATTACGTGAAGCCATCCATACCTTTTCTTCCTTCATGATGCGCTCCCGGTTGAAGTAGGACTCGCATTGGTTGACAAAGACCATAGGATCAGATTTCCCATCAAATTTACGAAAATCCATCAAGACAATTGGCACAATGAAGTTTAGTGTCGGGGTGGTGGTTGAATGCGGTAGCGACGGCTCAATGAAGGATCGGGCGGAGTTGGCGTGGGTTTACGGCGTGAATGTCTAGAATCGTGATACCAGATGTTATGTATGATAGCTCTGTGGTTAGGGCGCGAGGAACGAGGGCTAGAGTGAGGGTATGTTGATGGTATTTTGAGATAACTAGGTCTTATGCTTTGCCAAGAGCTTAAAAGATTGAGAGAGACTAGAATTGTTTTTTTCATCATTCCTTGCTTAATTCTAAATTACAGACGTGTCTCTCTTTATATAGAGAGGGGATCAACCCTAAACCTAACTGGTGGCTAAGCACCATTGACCTAACTTGACGGCTAAGCTATCGACTCTTAGGCCTATTGGGACGGCGGTATCTTGTTGGCTGCCCATGACATCTTCCCAGTCAACACTAGGAGGAAGAACTCACCAGTATTTCCCTGATTCTTCAGGTATGTGATAGCACTGGATTTAACCCAATCTACTGCGTGAGGAAGTTCAGCTGCAGGAAAACTTTAATTAACACACCAAAACAGATACGGTGGAGGAGGCGGCGGCGATGGAGCGGGGGGCGAGCACGGCGGAGGCGGCGACGCGTCTTCTTGGGTCGCCCTTCTCGATCTCTCGCTCGCTCGCTCAGGAAATGTCGCCCGGACCCCTACGTGCGGGATGAGCCGCCCCAGGGAAAGCACGGGGTTCGGGGCACCCGCTCTCGGCTGATGGGCTTCCAAATGCAGGGCGCTCCTCCACTGGGCTGAAATCCACGCGGGGGGCTTGGCCCAGGGAAAAAGCGGGAAAACCCCGTGGATTGGGTCTTCCAAAGGAGGCCTGATGGATTCCATACGTATCTAGCCCCCTGATCTATTATTAACTCGTGTGCAAAAATGTGTGTGGGCGATCAAATTTGCAAAAGACATAAAAAAGAGTTTGATTATATGTCGAAAGAATGATAAAAGTCTAACCATCAAATGTGCTTCAAGGACAGTGTAACTATATTATACTTACTACTCTCTTGGTAATTTATGATCTAACCAATAATGATGAAATAAAACATGCATATTAGACAGCAAGTTAAACCGCACATATGGCCTTAAACAATGAGTATTGCCATAAAAGAGCTCATTTTCTACTACCTCCGTTTTCATTCAAATGACGTTTCCGACTGCTGCTGCGGTATTATTTAGCCTGAGTTTGCGGCCACCAGCGTCAAATGTAAAAGACCGGAGGTAGTATTATTTTGTAGCAAAGACTTTTTTGGATGTAATTCTAAGGACAGTGTACTAATTTGAAGTAAAATGACCCTGCAGTTCTTCCTTGTCTCTCCGTGCGTTGCAATGGAGCGTTCAGATTGTTTCATGGTTACCTAGACGTACGGTTTATGGCTCGGAAATTTATTCACTGATTGCATCTGTCGTCGGTTTCAATTCGTCTAGGAATCAAACTCCATATCGTACTTGGGCGAGTGCTCCCTCCGCTCTAAAATGTAAGTTGTTTCAGCTAATTATAATTTTGTCTAACTTTGATTAAGTTTATAGACTAGTGTACAAATAACTATAATATCGATCAAGGTGGTTCCGTTAAATTAAATCCACCCTGAAATCTTACTATAACGCACAGTTAGAGGAGTTTGAAAACAACTAAAAAGACTCCAACTTTGGAACGGATGAGTATATATATATTTTCTAATGAACGGGCCAGGGGTGCATGCGGTCGAGTTGGATTCACGTACGATTCCGCCGGCCGTCGTGCTGTGCCCGGCCACACATTATATATACACATGCGTGCGCCTCGTGGTGTACCCAAACTCGGACACATATATATAGGAAGTACGTATAATGTGTAGCACGTACGTCAAATCCGGGCCAAAAAGCAAGCTCTAGGCACCGAAAACCGACAACGACGACAGATGTCTGAATCTACGCTGTGGACGCCCGGCGTCGCGGCTCCTGCTCCTGATTACAATGATGATGAGGAGGATTACCTGGGCGTCGCGGATGGTGATTACAATGAGGAAAACCTGGCCGCCCCCGGCGTCCGGTTCGTCCCGGAGGACCACGAGCTCATCGTGGATTACCTCGGGCGGAAACTGCGCGGGGAGCCACTCCCCTCCGACGTCGTGCACCAAGGCCACGACGCCTATGCCGAGCATCCCAAGAAGCTTGGTGAGCTGACGACTCGATCGTCGCCGAATCTTTTTAGTTTCTAGGCGCCGTCCGCTCTCATCATCTTCGTTAATTCTTCTCTCTTACTGTAATGAGCAGTGCCCAAGCTGGGGGAGGACGTCGCGGGCTCATGGTATCTGTTCTCGAAGCGGCACCGCAAGTACCCCCGCGGGATGCGGCCGAAGCGTGCCATGGGCGACGACGAAGGCCACTGGAAGGCGACGGGAGTTGCGAAGCCGGTCTTCGGCGGCACCGACGGCAAGACGGTAATAGCGACAAAGTGCGCGCTCACGTTCCACGAGGACACCTACGAGGAGGGCTGCAATGGCAGGCGAAGGCGGGCGGCGTCCCAGCCCTCCAAGTGGAAGATGGTGGAGTTCGTCTACAGAAACTCTTGCAGGGCCCCCGGCAACAATGCCAACATGCTGGTACGTTGGTGATCGATCCCTGATCCGATCTGTCCTCGGTCATGCCACAACTACTGTCTACTGTAATGCGTACTATTGCTGACATGGTTTTTGCCTTGTCTTCTTGCTGCATAAATATGACCGCCGCGCCAGCTGAACAGCTACGTGCTGTGCAAGATTACAAACAAGTGTCTGGATGAGGAAGGCGACGAGGAGCAACCGACGCTTGACGACGGTGGCGGCGAGCCATACGAGAACCATCTCGCAGAGCAGCAGCAGGCAGGCGATGGAGGCGCCGGCGGGACACAGGCAGGCCAGCAGCAGCAGCAGCAAGTACCGTCTGGCGGTGGCGCCGCGTCACACGGCAATCAGCAACCAGCGCCGGCTGAAGCTACGACGCCCGGCCTGCTTGGCCATACTTTTACTCTGGATCTGGATATGGATATGTTGGAGTGGTTCTTGAGTTGAAGGACACCTTTGCCCAATAGGAAGAATATTTGCTGCTTTTTTATTTCGCTTGTGAGGTACCATATGCATGCATGTGATTGAATACGAAGGATCTGTATTGTGTGTATGCTGACAAAATTCCGGTCCCCAAGTGGCATCCTATCAATCTTGATCCTATTATTGGAATGCTAGGACCCGTTTGCCTTGAACAGTTGCTTGTTCATCTAGTGTGATTATCTTACTTTCCTTATTAATTTTTTATGTATACACTATGTTTCAAAACTTTTGGGTCCAGTGAAAATCATAAGTATCCATATGTGAATTTGCAACAATGAAACTTAGCACTAGTAACTAAAACACAACATTATTATTAACACACATCTTAAATAACATTTTTGCATTTTTTTAGCATGTTCAACCACTATCACTGATCTTGAGATGTTTTTGAAGTGGACCAATTACAAATGTAGCCACACGTTAGTGTAACTAGCAAATGTGCCCATGTGTTGCAACGGGAATAAATATATTTATATTGTACTTTTTATATTCTATAACATTTTAAAACTAATTTTTTATGATGACTATAACATTCTCACAATATAAGCTAACGTTGGCAATAATATGACAATACCTTATTAAACACATATTATATTTAAGATACAGTTTTGATATATCTTTTCAACACACAAAACTATTTATATTTGTAAATATATCATAGTTTTAATTTCATACTATCCATGTGTTAGTATATAGAGTTATGTGACTTCATTTGTGTACCCATAATTAAAAAAAATGTAATTTTAATATTTGATTAAAGTCGATATGGTGTAGTTACTAATGTTATGTACCTGCTTATACCAGCAAGAGCAATAAGGCATATGCCACATTGATGGTAACCATGAACGCGTCATTCTAGCTAGTTGTTGGCGGTGTTCCGTTCTTGCTGATCGGACACACGGCGAGGGGTGCTGCTACTGCTAATGCTAGGCGGCGTGCTTATGATCGTGTTCCACATCCTTAGCACCGACGACGCGTATGGTTCCATCGACCTCCCCATGCTAGGCCTGCTCTTCTCTCTTTGCCACCATGGTGGTGAGCGGCTACCTCAAGGGTGCCGACAAGCTCAATAAGCACCTCGGCAAGCTACTGGCATGTCACAGCTAGGTGGGTGGCTGCAACCTACTGTGCCGCGCATGTGGCATCCGTGCTCGCTAGTACGCTCTTCAGCAAAGACTCTGCTGCGTCGTGCTCACTAAGTTCGTGCTGGAGCTCGCCGCCACGCGCAACCACTCTTTGCTAAGCCCTTCCTGCTCGCGCTCGCCACCGATACCAACATCGTCGGCTTTAGCACCACGCCCATCGGAAACCCATAGAACCTGGTCATCACCTTCAACTGCAAGATCACTTTCCCACAAATTCTTCTTTGGCATCCTAGTCGCGCCCATGTTCTCCAGGATGGGCGTCAACCTGGTCATGCTGCTCTGGAAGGCCTCAAGGACGTATACCAATTTAACAGCTATGAGCTATATGATCCAGGCTCTCTCGCTCGCTTATATAACCAACACAACTTTATCAAATCAGAGTTTGTATTATACTGGAATTAGATGGAAATTGGTATATGTCTCGTTTTTTCTTTGTCTTCGTCGTCGTTTTGGTATTTCTAATTCCTCTTTCCTTTTCCCTTTTTTTGCCTAGTTTCTCATTTTCTCTCCCGTACATGAGTTGGTTTTAGATGGAAATTGGTATACGTCTCTCTTTTTATTTGCCTCCGGCGTTTCCTTTTCTTTTTCATTTTTGTTTGCCTAGTTTCTCAATCTCTTCGGTACAAGTTAAATTGGTATACGTCTCTTCTTTTATTTGCCTGCGGCGTTTTGGTATTTTTTTAATTCCTCTTTCCTTTTCTTTTTTTTGTCTATTTTCTCATCTCTCCGGTACAAGTTAGTTACTGTTTTTTATTTGTCTATTTTTCGTCAGGAGTCATGATGGAATAGGACTCGTATGAAAAACCGGTTGTTTTCGAGTCCAGATCACATACACGTACCGAAAACATTGTTAAAATACTTCTACGAGATGGTTTTATTGAAAGTGTTTCCTTTTCAATTTTAATTTCATCATGTATTACTATTCTTGTGGATGACCTAATTCGTATTGGAAGTGAGCTCTATATCGCGTTTTGGAATTGGACTCTGTATCACGTTAGACATTATTCGGTAGTTAAAAAAAGTGACGGACAAAAGAATGGATGGACGAAAAAAAAGACACCTGAAATTTTGTCTCTTTATTAATATATATATAGATAGATATAGATTATTTCACAGGGAGCGAAACTGCAAGCACGTAGTGCAAAAGAAAAAGGAAATAATAAAAACACAGGAATGAACCATGAGGTCATCCATGCATCGCTCTTTCATGACACAACACTATATATATGATATTTTATTTTATTTTATTTATAGAACATATATAAAAATCCATTAATGATGAGGTAGTAGACATTCCAAAAGCCAGATACATGCACACTACCATACATATATGGTGATAGCTGCATACAAAGATCTTATTATACTAATACAATATTTTATGGAACATACATAATAATCCATTCACCATGTTTTATGTCATATATAGATAGACATGATTTGCATCACGCACCATGTGTATCATCAACCTTTAGTGTTGTTGGACATATCAAAACTTATGTATAGTTCTTAGTTTCGGCCGCCATGCCCTCCACCACCATATCCGCCTCCATAGCCCCCACTCTTGCCATACCCATAACCACCACCGTATCCTCCACCATACCCACCACCATATCCGTATCCAAGGCCACCATGCCCATATCCATAACCTCCACCATATCCGGATCCATAACCCCACTCATATCCAGGCCCATACCCTCCACCATGGTCATGGTGGTATCCTGCATCATATCCAGTCCCGTAGCCACCATCATAATTAGGTTGTTCTCCACCGTAGCCAGGTTGTCCATATCCACCAGCATATCCATATCCTTCATTGTATTCATCTCCCCACTTCTCATCCTTTAGTCTGAGTGCTCCTCCTTGTTTCACATTCTTCCTCACAGCCTCTGCATGCACGAAATTATTATCATTGTACAATCATTTAACAAGCTAGTGTGTCCCGTACTTCAAAGTTCCTTGCACAAAAATTCTAAACATAAGTTAGTTTTTTAATGTGCTTGTCCGACTAATTAGCGTGTGATATTATCCTACGGTTTAGAAATATTTATGTAATTCATAGGGATATGCACATAGACAGAGAGAGAGGGTAGTACAAACCGCTGGCCTCAGTAAGCTCTCTAGTATATGCCACATCCTGGAAGAGAATGAGAGATGCCAGAACAACACTGAGAAGAACTAAAAACTTGACCGCCATTTTCTAGTTATTAAACCTCTCGCTGATGAACTGCTGCGCTAAACTCACAGGATGATGCGGAGATGGCATTGCCCTAGCAAGTTATTTATAGAGGCATAAAGCAAGCAGGCCAGGGCGTATATATCATGCATGCATGGACGACGACGTATCAAAACATCATCACCTATCCCCTTGATGCGGCCAAAGTTTCAACACTCAATAAGTGAACATGTCCAAGTTGTACAGTTAGCTGTCAGCGGAAATGCGATTCGACTGAGCAGAGCTGGTATGTCTCGTTTTCGATTTGATTACTATCCCAATTGAGCCTGCAGGGCTGCAGGCATTGACAATCAAGCAAGTCCTATCATCGATCAGTTTGGACCCATTAGAAAAGGACTATACTCCTGTTTTATGCAGTTGGGTCGTCTTCCAGCAGGTTAAGAAATTCTGACTAATTCTTCAAAAAAAACAAATTCTGACTAATACCTATCCAAAACGTCAAATAAAGGTTCCATGCATAGAGAGAGGATGCATGCAATGCTCTTGGACGGGCATTTGCCGCCAATTGAATACGTTCATGTAGCCTGTAGCAGGCTGCGATTGTTGACTCAGTACGTACTCGTGAACATTTTTGAAAATTAGATAATTTTCAGACCAGTTAAAGTAATCAGATAAAATGCGAAGTTCCCTTAGGAGTTAGGACATCTTATCAGTTATCATCACTCCATTTATTTTGTGTACGGTGTCTTGTTATCATGTGTCACTTCATTGCATTTGAAGATTCGTATACCAGCTTCAGAAATATTAATTTGATGCGTAGGGAGAGCGATTTAAAAACTATTAATTTGATGTTCCAACCAATTCTGGAAACACACTACATCAAAATCGATTTTGCGCAGCATTGTAAAAAATGGTCTTAGTGGCGGACACCCTTCGTACCCACCACGGTAAATCGCTGCACCGGTTCTGCTCGGCCGGCAGCCTAAGCGCCCGCTGCGGTTGACCATTTACCGCAGCGGGCGGCGTAACGTGACCGCCACGGTTAATGTGTTTACCACAACGGTCACTTTAGGGCGACCGCTGCGGTTGGTTAACCGCAGCGGTTTCTTTTCTATATAGCTAAAGTTCGACCTTCTTCTTCCTCAAGTCTTCTCACTTCCAAACTCGTGGGGGAAGAGGTCTTGCCCGATTTTTTAACCAAACCATAAGATTGAGGTTTTGAGTGTTGTTTTGGTAGAGGAGGACATTATAAGAGGTATTTAAAAGGTTCCAATGGTCTATTTTCTCTTTTTCCTTGTTTTTTGACCTCTTTGGATCTAGATCTAGTTTCATAGAGGAAGGAGAGAAAACTTGTGTTTTTTATCTAGAATCATAGTATTAGGTGACTAAAAGCTTTTAGAGGGTTCTCATGCTCTTTTCTCTTCTTTTCTTTGTTTTTTGAGCTCTCTAGCTATAGATCTACATCTAGATTTAGATTAAGGGAGGAAAGAAAAAGCTTGTGTCTTTTTTATCTAGTTTCATAATATTATATGCCTAAAAGCTTTTGTTGTTGTTGATGTGTTCGGTTTGCAGGCAATATGGATAGGTCAGAATGGATGTACAAGATTAGTAGGGTACTTGATCTGCGGTATCTCAGCGAAGTGAGGAAGTTTATTGCTGCTGTGAGAGCTCACCATGACCGATCGAAGCGGATGACAATCGTGTGTCCGTGTTCTCACTGCAAGAATCTGACAACCTTCACCGACGATGGCAAGGTGCAATCTCATTTGATTCGGTTTGGTTTCGTAGAGAATTACACGGTCTGGACTCAGCACGGCGAAAGTGTCGACCCCAGTGGTGGGGGTGCATCTGGAGTGAGCTCGGCATCGACGACGGCGCACCAAGAGCCACGAGCGCCACACGTCTCATGTTCAGATACAACAACGGCAGCCTGCAACGACAATAACGATTGTGATTATATCACGGTGGAGGATCTACTCGAGGACATGGAAGATGATCATGGTGGTCAGGAGGCCACCATGTAGGATCCCGAGGATGTGCAGCTCTTTGATGATTTAGTGAAGCATATTGATGAGGGCGACGTTGTGTATGGTTCCCCGAAGTGGTTGGAAAATTTTAAAGAGATGAAGCAGACGTCACTTGATCCTCTGTATCCGGATGGTGACGAATGTCCGAAAGAGTGCAGTGTGCTCCGTTTTATCCTCCACATGTTGATGATGAAGGCCCGACATGGTTGGTCTGACAACAACTTCAATGAGTTGTTAAGTTACCTTGCTACAACGTACCCGAAGGGTAACAAATTTCCCGTGAATACTTATCGGGCAAAGAAGTTGATTCGTCCAGTGTCGATGAAAGTTCGAAAGTTCGATGCCTGGTTAGCAAAGAAGTTGATTCATCCAGTGTCGATGAAAGTTCGAAAGTTCGATGCCTGCCCTAACCACTGCATCATGTATCAGCCAGGCACTAAGTATGAGACGATGACGAGCTATCCGCACTGTGAGGCGAGTCGTTACAAGAAGAATGCTGGCTGTCGTGTGGATGCAGACGACGACGAGTCGTTGCGAGGTGGTCCGAAGAACAAGAAGGGGGGCAAGAAGAGCAATGCTGCAGAGAATCGCATCACGGCTCAGCAGGACGAGGAGGAAAAGCCATCCTGTTCTCTACCTCTCTCCAATGCATACTGCTGAGAGAGTCATCAAAGGGTACGAGATAATGGATCCAAAGTTGACAGCGCGGCAGAGGCAACAGAAATACGACGAGAATATGAAAGAGAAGAAGAAGAATTTGCCAAGGTACATAAATGGAGTGATGAAGAAGATTCGCCCGGATGGACCGCACTGTATCAAGGTGGCTTACCACTTTGGGTAAGTCAAAATTGTACATAGAGCTAAGTGGATAGGATCATAAACTTACATCGTCGTCGTAACTTGTATTTTGTTTGAATGGTGTAGTAAGGGCCAAGTCGATGGACATTGGGTTGTATTTCTCATCTATCCTCAAGATGGTATGGCAGTAATATTTGACTCGTTGAGGTTACTAAATAGAAAAAGGGTACAAGGCCTTCGAAGATTGCTTGAAAACGTAAGTCACCTAACTTATTGATCATTTACGATTTTCTCGTACGTATTCAAATTGTTGCTAACTAACACTAATGCATTTCGTACAGTGCTTACAAGGAATACCTAAAGGAGCCCCAATGGTGGGATCGAAGAAGTGAAAAGTTCAAGAAGAAACATTCATACCACTTAAAGATCCGGCGTGAATTCCCCGTAAGTATTCCAAAGATTCAGTCATGTTTTCATATATATGTATTATTCTAACATTTCTATTTCGATCGTGTAGTGCGCTAAACAACCATATGGATCAAAGGCATGTGGCTTGTACACCTGCGCACACCTAAGGCAGTGCAAGGAGTACACCAACAGCTGGAAGAAACTCAAGGCGGGAATCAACGATTGGGAATGCATTACGAGAGACAAACTTGCTTTCAAGCAACTCAAGGCCGACATCTGTAAGTTCCTACTAGAGAACTGTGTGCTAGAAGGGTAAGAATTCTTTGACGATGAGGGTGACCTGACGGTTCTACCTGAGTTCGAGAAGTTCAGGAAGTGGGACACCATGCTCCGTCCCACGGATTACAAACACCAAGTAGAAATTTGAATTAGATATGTAATCCTGTGTTTCTTTTGTGTATATGGTGGATGACAACAACTTATATGTGCTTGTATGGATGTTTTTGGGTATGTGAATTTGAATTTGTGTATGGATGTTCAATGTATATATATGATGTTTATCTCTTCTATGATTTCTGTGAATTCTGGTTGAAATCTATAAATATTGATCCAGATTCTGAAACTGCATTTTTTTAATTAAAAGATTTTATTGTTACGGGCATTGTAACTTGCCCGCTACGGTTAATACATTAACCGTAGCCGTAGCGGTCGACTTAAGCGTCCGCTGCGGTAAATATCATTAACCGCAGCGGGCGCTGGTGACCGCCACAGTTAATGCTTGATTAACCGTGGTCTTATCATCGCAGCGGACGCCTTTGACCGCTGCGATAAACTGTTTTTGACCGATATCATTAATCGTTTTTGTACAAGTGACACCTCATAGGCATTAATCTTTTTAGCGCTCACTTGGACATATATTCACAGAACAATGACCTTTTGCCAAATGATTTGAGATCAGTATATTAATATTGTAATAAACTCTGAATTCTATAAAAATAAGGCATTCCCCTCACAAAGAGAAAAGGAAAATTTAACATTTTCCAAACCGGTGAAAGCGAAAATGTTCAGAGGAGTTTTTTTTCTCGAATACGCAAAAGACTTGCGTATCATTGTATTTAAGCAGGAAAGGAGTTTTTCTTAGAGCCGCGCCTACGCGCCGAACCGGGGGTATACAATCTCTCCAAGCACTACACGCCCCTCGATACAAAGCACAATGGACTACTCGCGTAAGAGACAACCTAAATTGCGAGCCCCGACGTCTATCCACAGGTCGGCGGTCTGCTTGATGGTGCTAAGCAGCTGGCTGATAGTGGACTGTCCCCCCTGAAGCATCGCGCGTTTCTTTCCTTCCAGATCTCCCAAGCGACAAGCGTAAATAGTGTCAGCCCCTTTCTGCTTGTCCCCGTGCCATCGCCCGTGCCAACTGTCCCACCATGAGATCAATGAGTTTCCGCCGACTTGGGAGGCGTCAGCGCCGAGCACTACAAGGATGATCCACCAAATCTGTCGCGAGAAGGAACATGAGCTGATGATGTGGTCGATAGTTTCTGGCTCCTGATCGCAAAGGTAGCAGTGTTCCTCCGCGTGCAGCTCGTGTCGTCGTCTCCTATCCGCGGTCCATAGCCTCCCTCGATTTGCCAACCATAGGACGAGCTTGACACGCAGGGGTGCCCAAGTCCTCCAAATTCTCCGGCATCCCGGAATGGGGAGCGCGGCCGACTAAGCGCCATATACGCCGACCTGGAGGAGTAGGTTCCGTCGGTTGTCCAATTTCGAGCTTGAAAATTAAGTAATTCAATAAAAAAAGATCATTATAAATAGATAAATCAACCAATTTTTGGTAGAAATAGGCCCATGCCAGTTGCTTGACCATCAGATCGATCCAGTTAAAAAACAAACTGTGCAAACTGGCCAAGGCCAGTTCTGTCTATTCATGTTGTTTTACCCAAATTTGATCTAAGCTCGCTCACTCCTCTAATCCTATGGGAAACTCATATATTATGATTCAGGAAGGTTTGGTACTATAGGATAAAATCAAACCACATGTACCATAGAAGTATCATCATATCGATTGTGGAATTATAATACACAATTGACCAAAACACTACTACACACAAGAAGAAAAAACCCTGCAAGGCGTTTGGTTTAGGGTTTTTTTAGATTGTTAGGCCGGCTGTCCACCTCAATTATTCGTGGCAAAGCAGCCGGTCCAGCAGGTGTCTTGGTTAGTGCTTAGCCGAGGCGAGCAATTTAACAGACCCACATCGGTTAATGCCTATTAACCGAGACAGTTTCTCTAAGGCAACCAAAACGGCTACCTTAGCTGGCCCATCTCGTTATCGTTTAACTGAGGCATTTGGTGCAAGGCAACTGTCTCAGTTAACAAGCGATTAACCCTGGATGATTGATTTATAATATCCGTCTCGATTAAGCCTAGAATTTTAGGCCATTTTCATGTCATTGACTAACTGCGACGCTCTTGTTATCTTTCTCAACTTTGTGTAATAGGCGAATTTTCATGTCATTGCTGCAAATTTTTGAAGAAGCGAGGTTTGCGCAAAATTACAAATACTGCCATGCTGTTCCATGCATGTTTTCCCGAATTAGTGGACTTCTAGTATTTTTTAAATAACAGTAAAATACTATCACTAGTAATTGAATTTAGTAATTAATTCTCACTAAGAGGGATTTAGTAGAAAAATTGTATACTAAATTTCAAATACTAAAATACTAAAAGAACTCTATTTCACTAGAAAAACTTATAAATTTTTATTATCTTTCCAGACACGTTTACCGAAAGAGTCGAAGTGTGGTTGGCCATTGGAGCCTGAGACTGGGGAACATGGATCTTAAACTGAAAAGGCTGCATATCAACATTACCTCCCCGTATAGTCCTAAATCAACATAACATTTGCAACGCTGACTATAGACAAATAGTCGTAATCCTGAATCAACATAAAATTTGCAACGCTTGATAAACATTTTTTTAGAACTGATAAACATATTGTTGCAATAGGCAAAATGACCAGGTGATGAATACCCTGTCGTTATTTAACTGAAATCGCTGCAATTCCAGCATAACCAAAACACAGAAGATTGAACCAGTCCCAACAATGTAGATAAAAGAATTACACGATTCAGTGAGGAAATAATAATAAAGGCAACTCAAATATACAGGCACTTTGCCGGGCAATTATCGAAAACGTGATCTCAAAAGTTTCAGACACAGGCGAAACGAACACCGAAGGGAACGATACAAAACAATCACTGATACAACATAATTAGCAACGAAGACTTCCAGGCGAGCTTCCGTAGAGCAGATTATCAAGAAGCCAGTTGGTTTTGGCTCCAAAAGGAAAACATCCCCTTGTACTTTGCAGGAGAAAACTGGCGCGACAGCAAGGCAAATGGCTTCTCTTTGCCGCAGCTGGTAGCACATTTGATTGGTTCCAGTGTCTTGAGTACAGGAACCGTCTGTTGCGGTGCAACATTTTCAGCTACCACCAATGGAGATACCTTGTCAGATTCAGGAAGACATGTCACAGTTCTGCTGCTGCTAATCCCACCACCACTGTATGCATTACGATATAGAGAACCACTGGTAAGAGTTCTGCTGCTGCTGGCACTGCTGGTACTGCGGTAAGAATGCTTCCTGTCCCTTTTGGTGCCTCCACCACTGCTGCTACTGTGCCTAGAATGCTTCTTGTCCTTTTTGCTTCCAGTGGTACTGCGGCTACTGCTGCTGCTGCTGCTGCTGCTCTTGGAGGACTTGTATTTGTAGTTGCCCTTTGTTGAACCCTATGGTGCCCTCTCACAGTGTGAGAGTCAGAAGTAACAGGAGGGTCATATACATCAGGGGCCCAAGAAACGCTCAACTTTGTTATGATTCCCTCCTTCGCACGGGTTCCTTTCATTGCAGAAACTAACCTTGGAGTGCCCTGCATGATAATTTATATACATGTTAGCAAAACAAAACTGTTCCATACATTCTTTTACATAATCAGCAGGTAAAATATGGAGGTAACTATCCCATGAGATGCTACACTCGTTACTCATTCAAATAAACAAGGACCAATAATGCTGCCACCTATAATTAATTAAGAAATCATAATTGCAATAAGTAAGAACAATACCAAAAGCCAACAACTCCCACAAACATAAAGGTTCACAAAAATAAAATCACACCATCAATTGGTCCAAAAAGATATTCAGCCAGGCAGGAGAACAAATAAAAGGAATCAAATTTCAAGTGTCCTTCAGTTATCGAAGGTGCTAAAACACAGACAACTATACAGAATCAGCATCTATGATTAAGTCCCTAATTATTGTGAAAGCTATTGTGATTGCAAATAGTCACATAGCTACCAGTAACTAGGTATCAGAATAATACAAGTGTGGAGCAAATATCTGATCACAAATATATGCAAAGAATGAAAGAATCCAACTTTAAAGTAAATTAGAAACCTACATCAACTGAAGAATTCCCAGCAACTGAATTGCTAATTGATGATTCCAATGCATCACCAGTAGGAAAGGCAGGTGATACAGAGTCAACGTCCACTAAATCATCAGTCGAATCAGATTCCAGAGAAAGAGTTGGATCATCGCTGGCGTCATTGTCAGAATCTTCATCCAGACCTGGCTCTTCATCATCATCATAGGCATGCATCACTTCAGTAAGAGCCATTCCAATTTCCTCAACCTCCAAATCATCTTGCCCAGAAGATATTACAGCTTCGACATATTCATCTTCCCAGCAAGCACAACCATGCTCACAACCAGGCTTTACACAGGTGCTGTGGCAGAGACCTGAGCTGCTGCTAACACCTTCAGCACTGAAGTCCACCGAGGGTTCGCCCATCCACAAGCTAGATCCCAAATTACAAATAGAAGTTTCTGTTGAAAAGGGGAATGGGCATAAGCAAAGCAATAAGCCATAAGCAATTTGTATGCAAATATAAGGATTGCATAAGGGCTCTCACGCAGTTACTGCATAGAGTAATGAAAACTACAATGCAGAAATAGATGATTTCGCAACCATATGCATCAACATATTTTTGCTGATATTTAAACCTTCAAGTATATCAGTTTTTTCAACCAATCATATATTTTTGGGTGTGACTATTTTTATTTAAAATGCTTGGAATCAAGCAGCACTCTACGCCCTTGGATTAATACAAACAACTTAAAACACCTAAAATAGTAAGTAGTTGGATGTTGATCCGAGGGACAAGAATAGACTCATAGACATATAAACATAATCTGGTTTCAAACACTTCTAAAAAATACCCTAACTATTTCTTATTTTGTTTAATGAAAGAGCTAGACAAACGTGTATATAACAAATTACGTACTAATAGGATTGCACGTAGAAATGTCACCTACACAATGCTCTAAACATCAAAACTCAGAAGCGTTACCATGATTGTAACCTAATAAATGGTTCCATGGCAACAGCAGAGTGATTTCGATACCTCTTATCTTGTAGGTGGTAACAACCACGTCAACACCTTGCTTCCTTTGGATCCTGCAGATCGAATCCAGACACCAAACTCTGACACCGAGAGAAGCCGCAGGGCCAAATAAGCCTCGGATCGAGCACAACCAGATCGAAACCGAGACGGACAGAGGGGCGTGGGCGACGGAAGGAACGCAAAGGTCAGAGACAATTACTACTACTACTACTAAAATTACTACTAAAACGATGCTTGAAGCGATGGGAGCAGGGCAAGGAGGAGTCCCCGGAGGCGACGGCAGCGGCCGCTCGGAGGGTAGCGAATGCGGCGAGCACCGCAGGCATCGTATCCTCGCCGGGCGCCCGCAACGCTCTAAGCCTCGAGATCCAACTCGGCTGATCCCGGCGACCAGAAACGGCGGTGGCGGCGGCGAAGGGGAGGCGACGGCGAGATAATCCGGCTACCACGCTCCGCGCATGGACCGGATCACGGCTTCGCTTGGATCAATTTGGCTCCGGAGGATACGACGACAAGGGAAGGCTAAGGATTGGAGGGGGGAACCGGATCAGGGCGAGGCCGCGGCGAGGACGACGCGAGAGGAGAGGCGAGATGCGGATTGCCTGTTTGGTGCGGCGAGAGGCCGCTTTGGGGTGACTCTTATAGTGCTATTCCTATTTTTTGGACCCCTGACATGTGGGTCCGGATTGTTGGGTCCCAGTACGCGGTGAGACGGCACTGGGACCAGGAACCGGACAAACGGGGGTGGTTTTATAGGCGGGGGTTTCGGATTCTTTTTCTAAAAAGTTATCGGCGGCGTCTGAATGACAGGTAGGGCCACTCCGCGTGGCCCTCGGCGGCAAGAGAGGCTTTCCGGTCAAAGGCGCCCGCGGCTGGCGGGAGGGTGCGGCACGGAAGACTTTGCCACGTCGGACTTGGATCAGAGGTGACGGGTGTGGTTCTCCGAGAGTCAAAGCAGACAAACTGGTGCTGAGCTGCAATGCAACCAGCATACTCTGCCAATTTGAGTTCGAAAAAAGATTACAATAATACCATGTTCGATTCTTACCTCCTAAACTAAAATAAATTAAAATATTTTAATTATTTTATGTACCTTTTGGGTGATCGTAGAACTAAAATGTTTTAGTCATCTTTTAATCAGTTTGTTTGATTTAGCAAACCGTCCCTAAATTTTATTTTCGGTGTCGTTTAGTTTGCAAGCGGCAACGGCAACAGGAATGGAACGCATGCGGTAACGAGAATGGAATGTTTGCTTCCTCGATTTGTTTAGTTGAGCAGGCGGCCAACCAAATTGCTACTAGAACCCGTTACCACTCCAAACCGAGCCAAAAACAATTTCTGATTTGTTTAGTTGAGCAGGCGGCCAACCAAATTGCTACTAGAACCCGTTACCACTCCAAACCGAGCCAAAAACAATTTCTGAAGACGCAGATCTGTTGCCCCGACATCATATTATGTTGGATATAAAACAAACAGAAACCACCGGTGTGATCTGATAAAACAAACATAAACCAACGTAATTGGTTACCGGTGTGATCTGATGACCCCGTAAAGTGCGTAAACCAAACACCTTCCTTCTTGTTGATACCGGGAATTTTCCTTCACTTCACCGTGAAGCTATGGAGAAAACAAGAAAAACACGAACACAGACGCTGAGATGTACTACTGCATATCTGTTTTTGCCGATTCTGTCACTATGCTTAACACCAGACTAACCAAATCGATGCTAAAAAAAAACAGACTTAAAACACGAACAGACGCTGAGATGTGCATATCTATTTTACCCATTCTGTCACTATGCTTAACATCAGACTTTGACGTTTTGTACAGATTCGGTGATGCATGAAAGATACAGGAGGATAGAAACAAACAATACACTCACCTATAATAAGCCAACGAGCATATCAAGAGAGACATATGGATACAAAATTACGAAAATAGATAAGTGTCTTTATAAGGATGATGATATACAAGATACTCGTACGTCCTAGCCAAAAACAAATAAAGATAAGTAGTTGCGTACAAGTTACTACTAGTAGTTTTCAAAATCAAATCTGGCAAGCTTCCTTCAGCTCTAGCCTGTAGCCCACAGCTTCGTAAAGGATAAGCATACGCCAGACAATTCCACGATAGAATAGTCGGCAACTTTCTGCTGCGGAATTATCTGACCGGTGGTGGACGGTGTACAACATCCGTGGGTTTCAGCAAAGTATGGAAACACCCGAGGTGCTTCGTGATCCTATCATAATAGCAACTTCGTGCCTGGCAAAATGGCAAAAGAAGAATTGCACATGCCAACATAATAGCCTACAGCATGTGCACGCATGGGCAGGGAGCTGAACTGCCGACGGATGAAGGCGGCTCGCTGTGCTGTCCAATGTGTGAGACAGGAATACAGCGGCGCCTCCTCCAGTCCTCCTATGATAGATGTATTAGCGCTTGGTGCGACGCAGGTGTTGCTATCTGTGAAATAACAAAAAAAAAATGAGTTTACAATGCGCATCAAATTCCCATCTAAGAAATACATACAGCCCACATTAGTAGATTACCAGTTATATATTCTGACAATAACAATATATGGTGATGTTATAATCAACTAAACATGTGGTCATCCGTATATGTTATAATAAAAAAACATAGCAAAATACAAGTCTCCTTCAGGCACAGTTACTCTTATTGTGAAAGCATGTGTGTCAAGTATATTCGATCAATCTAGAATACCTGAGTGAGTCCCTTGAGAACCTGAAGGCATACCTACCGTAGGCTTATTTCAGTTTCTTCCTCTTTGCACGTGGCTCATTGACAATTCCACTTGCATGACTATCCTGCAGTGGGTGATACTTTGCTCGTTGCAATGCTTCCTCATAATCATTCAACTTGTGCTTCTCTTTGTTCTGTTGATTACAAGTTTACAACAAAAGAACAACTATAGTAAGACCAGCCTTTTCTTCTCTGTCAATTGTAGTTGAACTCGTGATCACATACATAAGCATTCTTATAAGTCGTTATTTGTTGCTTACAAACTTTCAGCTCCATGTTTAGATCACTAAGACGAGAATCAACAGGAACTGTGCATTGCTGAACCAACTGCTTTTGACGCCCACGAACAACTTGTGGTTGCCATACGTTCAATGCCACAGAAGCTCTCCTGCATATGCTTCAGAGAGTAAGAAACTGCACAATCGGACATATACTAATGATAAGAAATATGCAACCATGACAGTAATGAAAGAAACGGTGCAGAAGCCATTTTAAATCAATGGTTGAAGATAGCGCAGGCAATGCATTGTGTACCAAGCAATACATTGTCTCTAACGACATGTTTCTGAAGGACTGTGTTTGTCCATTTATAAGGCAAGACTATAGCAGTGTAGTGCAAGGCGATGAAGCAGGATTCAGATTGGCTAGAGGGTAGAAAATTATTAGACGCCATTGTATCGACTTCTCAGAGGATGGACAAACTACTAGCTAATTCAAATAGTAGAAACAAGAAAGGAGCTCGCAGTTCTTTGTACAGGTGCTGGAGACGAGGTTTGTAACCATCATTTTCCAATTCAACTGTGCTGAACTAAGAAATGTTTGTCATTGATGTTTCAATCCACCGGTTTTTAGACATCTTTTACCTCTTATAAGTGGCACCCTTTTTGTTCAATTTGCTTTCTTGTTCATGTGCACCACCAACAAACCTGAGTGCTGGCAGACAACCCAGAAGTAATATGCTTCCCTCGACTTTTTTTTTATTCGGAACGCTTCCCTTGATAAAAGGACAAATGGTCATCTTTTTAGCCTAATTTAACAAAAGAGAGACGATAATAGCTTTCTCTGCCTGATGGGTATGGTGATTGTCCATCAACCACACATATGAGGCTATGAGCTAACTGAGGTCCACTGTTACAATTCGAAAGATACCAAGCGCAGCTGTTTTCTGTCGAAGATTTGAACTAAGGGAATAACATGAGCTCAGAACAGAACATACACTTGTCTTGAGTAAAATTATACCAAATAAATGGTCATGCAGTAAAACTTAGCTACAGAACATTATGCGCAAGGCATTGTTTCAGTACTGTAACATACAAGAGACTTTCAATTTGGACAGAACAAATAGCAGCAAATCATTGACATGGCCTAACTTGTTGTACATGTGGTCTGAAAGAATGGCCTAACATTTGTGCATGCGACCAGATCGTATAAAGTGGAAGCAACGGCCTTGAGTCATATGATACTTTTGCAAGACATTGCTATTGACATGAATAGAATACATGATACTTCAATTTCGATAAAAATTACTGTGCGAATAGTTGATAGATTCTTTTCTTTGAGACGCAGATGATTAATTTAGCCTTTGAAAAGTGCAGAGACAGCGCCAAACGGATGAAACATGAGAGATTTGGCATAAAAAGCTAGCTAGCAAACCGACCTGACCCTCTCGAGGTTGTCGACCTCCTGAGCAGCTGTCTTCATCCTCTCCCCCTCTGTCCGCATGGATCCCTCCAGCTCCACCAGCCGCCTCCTGGAAGCCAGCACCCGCGCCTCCGCCTCGAACAAAGCCCGCCGCCTCGCCTCCGCCATCCGCACCTTGTGCCTCTCAAACCTGCAGCAGAGATGCATCAGTCGAGGAACCTGAACGCACAAGACCAACAATATCGATCCACGCGAAAGGGAAGGCAGGGAAATTACTTGGTCTTGTAAAGAGATTTGGGGTGGAGCTGCTGCTGCTGCTGGGAGGTGGAGGCCGAGGACGTGGAGGGTTGGGATTGGGAGGGGAAGTCGCGAGAGAGGAGTTCCGACCAGAGGGCGGGGTAGACGGATAGGCGTCCGAGGCGGCGGGAAGCAATGGCAAGGCAGCAGAGGTCGCGGAACCCCAGCGCGGACGACGCGGCTCCCAGCTCCAGCACGCGCGCCCACAGCTCGTCGGGAAGATCCGCCGCCGACATGTCTGGCACGAGCGCGAGTACTGGCGGCGGGAGGGAGGGAGAGTTATGCCGTTAACTTGCGCCGGCCGCCGCTTCTCTCGTTTGGATGTGGAGGAAGGGAGGGTTCAGAGGCGAGGAGGAATCAGGACAGCGACCTGAGACTTGTCAGGTTCGAGAAGACCTGAGACTTCAGAGACGCTGAAAGATTGTCGATCGAAACATTTCCATGTCTTTGCAAATTCGAAATCTGTAAAACAAACTTTTAAAAATTGACAAAGCACTCTCAGTATTGACTTTAGTTTTCGCAAGCTCATCGACTAGAGCATCTCCAAAAGTTAAAAGAGAGAGAGAGATTATAATTGCAAAAATTATTGGGTTGAAAAAAAATCGACTTATTTTGATGTAGTCATCAGATTCGTATCAACCCACATATGTTGAGGTGAATTGAAATGAAACTTAAATTAAATTTCACCATATTCCACCCCAACATACGTAGATTAAAGTGAATCCAATAACATCACATCAGAGCCTCCGGTTAAAGTAGGACGGTGATTTAAGCTGCTGTTAGAAAAATGACAAAATGTTTTTCTCCCAAATGTCACAAATCTATTTTTGAAAGCCCGGAGAAAGAGCACAAATTAAGGAGATTTGACGTTGATTTTAGGCAATGGTTAAAACAAGTTGGTAGTAATAGTATAGGCTGCTATTGGAAGGATGTTTTGCTCTAAATACCAAAATCAGTTTTTCACTGACATATTGTATCAGCTGTAATAGGAATGAAAACATCTAACATTTGTTCCTAAACTACCCTTACCAAAATAATTTGGAGGATTATTTTCTTTGCTACTAAGCTAACCCCACCTAGATCAATCAACCACATATTTAGTAATTGACTAACTAATCAAAATAAAAGGATTAGAAATTTAATTTGGGTGGGGTAGCTGCCATGTACTGGGCTATCTGGAGATGCCGCAATGATGTTATTTTTAATCAAATGAAATATAATTCTTCTATGCAGGTAATTTTCAGAGGAGTGTTCTGGTTACGCCCGTGGGCTCAGTTGCAGCGTGATGAGGCAGATAAGGACGCGCTCTTAACGATGAGCAAGAAGCTGAAAGTAATTGCTCTAGAGATATCCAATAAAGGATGGAAACATTTATATTGTTTGATCTAGCGTCGACTATGGCTTTCTCCTTTTTTAGCAAAAACTGTGTAAGAATTGACTGTATATATCCCCAGATGTAGAGGTTGGATATTGATTTATCCATTATCTAAAAAAATATTGTTGGTCCATTTTGGAGCTCTGACGGTTCCAGAGCTTCCCCTTGGAACCTGAAGATGCCGCAACTTTTGGTCATGATCCCCATATCTTGTAAACCCGACCTTTGGTCTTTTGCAGAGACGAAAAAGAGAAAGAAAATTGCTGATCCTCAGTGTTAGGCTCCACAAAAACTAATTAGTAAAGCAGTGCCATACAATAGATGAAACAATCAATCAATGTTCAAAAGCCAAAAAGAATTTGCTGATAGTGACCCTAAGATCAGCTCAAGTTCGTATCAGGTTACAAATGGTTTGTACCCGGTCCTAGACTACTGACAGAAATAGTCTAAGCTAACTGCGGCACCCAATTCTGCATGTTTCACCAGGATTGCAGCAGGTTCTAAACATGAGGCACTCCTAGAACCAAGCTGCAGGCCTGCAGCTCACTTGACAGAATTCTGTGCAGCTTCAAAGGTCTAGTATTAGTAGCGGGAGCGTTTCAAAACTTCAGACCCTGCTTGCTGCAATCAATCAGGGTCTTCACAGTTTCATGTTTATCATATCATGGCAGCCTGTCAGGTGTAGAGAAGGGATGGGCAATACGCTGAAGTTTTACAAGGCTCGCTATCTCTTCCTCATTCTTCGAACAGAGTCATATATCGGACGGAATAGAATGCTGGAGATGTATCTCTCTCCAAAGCTGGGGAAAATGACCTGCAAACCCACGTGACTGGTTAATTGTCTGAATCATGGCAAAATGTCATAAATGAAATTAAGATGCTCGCACCGCAATCAGCTTTCCGGCATTTTCAGGTCTTTTGGCAACATTGATAGCAGCAATTGCTGCAGCACCAGAGGAAATACCAACCTGCAAACAAAGCCGTAAATGAATCACAGATCACATAGCAAAGAAATTGGAGATGCTATTGTAATAACTAAAAAAACCTTAAAAGTCATTCATTTTACAGTGCGCTACTCACCAGCAAGCCCTCTTTTAGTGCAAGTTCCCTTGCAGAATCAACGGCTTCTGCTGTGGTAACCTGGAAAGTCAAGAACCATAATCTTTAATGAACTCATCAAACTGCAAACAGATTAAAACTGCCAACAAAATCTGCTTGACATAAAAGTGGTTCTAAAGTTAGCATAACAGACCTTCACAACCTCATCAATCAACTGAACATCTAATATACTTGGAATGTAACCTGTTGTTTATTGGCACGAAACAAGAGTATATGTCAGTGACAAAGGAAAAGATATTCAAGAAGCTTTTGTTTCCCAGCATGTTGAATTGCTTATTACAAATGGGTCAAGCAGTTAATGCATTACCAGGGTTATCACCAGAAATCACACTAGTTTCAGCAGGTTCGACCCCAATAACCTGAGATGATAGGAGGAAAATTATACAAACGTAACCAAACAGTGACAGGAAAATTAGGTCAGATAAATTTCATACATATTGGCATCAGCCTTGCAGAAATCAACTGTATTTTCAAAATATAAATTATGATAGTTGAACAACTTAAGACTGAAAAAAACAAACTGATAACATAATGATGGCGCTGCTATCCTTTTGCTAAAACTAGTTTACAGGTCTCTCTGTATGTTTTCCTTACAAAGTAACAGAGGTCAGTTCGAGATTAAAAAAAATACTTTGATAGTAATGTCTCTATGTTCTCATAAAAATAACTAATTTGTATGTATCTTAAAGCAGAAGTAATGGTGAAGTAGAGAGGGTTATTACAAGCAAGGCCTGGAACTTTACTTTGATATGAAAGCTTTAAGCACATCATAAAGGAACAAGATCTAAGCACGACAGCATTGAACAAGATGCACATAAACGTTAAGCTAATAAAATAAAGACAATCCCTTCAATGAAGAATTGCAAAATTCACCCAAGAGTTAATCCAAGCAAAAGTAGGAACCTTAATATCTTTGTTCATCCTTTTCAAGTAACGCCCAGTGCCAGTAATGGTGCCGCCCGTTCCTATGCTTGCAACAAGTATATCAACAGAACCCACCGTGTCTTCCCATATTTCTGGGCCTGTGGTTTGAAAGTGGATCTGTAATTTACCCAAATGGTTTCTCAATAGATCTTTAAAGAAAAAGAAAGCAAATGCATTCGCATTTGCTGCAATACAGATCATACGAGTGAAAGATAAAGCTTGAATGTCAACCTCACTATTTGCCTTATTGTTGAACTGCTGAAACATATACGCATTTGGTGTTCTCAAAACTATTTCCTCAGCTTTATCAAAAGCTCCTTTTAGTCCTTTGGTAGGATCAGTTAACACAATCTCTGCTCCAAATGCACGCAGAAGAATGCGTCTCTCGACATCTAATGATGAAGGCATAGTTGCTATCAACTTGTATCCTCTTGCTGCAGCCACAGAAGCAATGGCTACACCAGTATTTCCAGTTGTTGGTTCTACCAAAATGGTCTGCACAGGTAGAAGCCATCTGCATATATTACAATGTTGGTCATGATAATATTGCTAATAATATGAGAATGGTCTATAACCTTATCTGGAGAAATTAAACCCTTCTCTTCAGCGTCATTAATCATGCTTAATCCAATCCTGTAAACATGTGCATGAGTTGACACACAAATAATTGTATCATGGGCATGAAATCATGCGCCAGTCACAAAAGTGTACCTATCTTTGACACTTCGGCAAGGTCCCATATACTCGAGCTTTGCAGCAATATTAGCGACAGAACCGTCAGCAACACTATTGAGATACACCATTGGTGTTTTCCCAATTAGCTGTTAACAGGGCATAAACATTTTATCAGAGATGCAACTGGGCATACTGAAACGCAAAAGAAAAGGATTTTTGCCAGCTATCCCCTATACAGTTGCTAGCTAACTAAAAGTAGAAAAATGGCCTAATTTACCAAGAAATCCAGCGATTCTGAGTCACAATCGGTGAAAACACTAGAACGAATGTAGTCATCAGCTCCGCATACCCAAATCACTACACAAAGCATGGGGAGAAAGGAGAGAGGACAAGAAGCGCCCATGTACCTGGGTGACATCCTGCGCAATGTTCACTGCGTCCATCTCATCCGCGTAGTCATCCTGTATTTCGACAGAAGCGGAGGCCGCGGCCTTCGATGACCATGCCGCGGTGAGGTGGCGGCGGGTGGAAGCGGGACGCGGGGAAGGGAGGAAACCGGGGCCGCGCGGGCTCAAAACAGAGTTGGAGGTTACGGAACTGGGCGCAGCAGAGGCGACCCGGAGGAAGAGCGAGCAGGCGGGCGGCGGAGCCATCGCCATGTCCGCGTCGCTTCGCTCGTGCTGTGTGCTTGTTTGTCGGCTGCCCGGCCGGGGGTTTAGGGGAGAAGGAGAGGGGAGTTGTTTTCAGGATAAGGGGAGAGGGGACTACTGGGTTGCGGGTACGGCTCCGCGAGAGCATGGCTCATTGGCTGAAGCGGGTGCTCTCCGGGACCCGCTTGAGAATTGACCCGTACAACCAGAATTTAGAAATCACCGTTCACAATGTGAGCTCTATCTCAAAATTGTCCTGCTAACGGCTACTTCAGTGATACTATAAGGTGGTATCTACATAGCCAAAATGTTTACTCGAGTTAAGAATTTAAAGGTAACTGCGTAAGCAAGGTCTCGTTTGTTTCGCTGAAATTTGGCTTATCGCTGAAATTTAGCTTATGTTAAATGCTTGTAGTTATAAGAAGAAAATAGTATTTGTTCACTGAAAAGTAGTGCTGATGAACATGACTCAAAAATGTTTGTTTTTGGGCTACATATGAACCCAAAAGTATGGTTCTTATAGCATCCAATGTTGCACAAATTGCTGGCGCACTACTAATTATCATGTAATCCTGAATTCCTGATATCAGCTAACGAGCAGAGTCAGGCAGCATTCCTGTGACCGAAGGACCATGCCGGACACTAGTTATTATTTGCAGACTTAGTGCTGCTTAGAACTGGAACTGCATCTCCTTTGTGTAGTTGAGCTCGTCAAGGTGTGCTGCCATGGCCTTGTTCATCGGAGGAGGACCACATCTCAGGATCTGAAATAGGTAAACACATGTAAACGTCCAGGTTAGATACAACAATAGAGGAGTCACGATCAATCTTCATAGTGAACTGAAAAAACAAACAATAAGACTCAAGATTCACCTGAATGTCCTTAGCAGGTGCTGGACAATGCGATTGGATCATTTCCTTTGACACAAACCCAACACCGCCATTCCAGTTCTCAGGAGGCTGCATATGTAAAAACGTATGTCATAGATGTCTCTGGAAAAAATGCGCTAATTTGTAGAATGTAAAGCAGATTCCTCAGCATAATAACTTTAGAAAATATAGAACAACATAGCAAGGAAGTACATTCGTATATTGTTTTAGTTGTAACAGGAATTCTGCAGACATTTCTAAAAGTTTCGAACAAATGAAAATGGAGAGTTTGAAACAGTGGAGCCCACTGTTTTTTATATTAAAAAACTAATGTATTCCTACACACCAAATCAAGAATGTTTGATACAGTAATCTCTTCAAAAAGTTTAAAGAATGTGACACAAACCTGATTCAACACGTAGTAGATCTTAAAGCGACCAGCATAGGTTTTGGCCAAGTTGTCCAGTTCATCCTGCATGAATTGAATCAAATACAAATTATTAAATTCAGTATGGCAGCCCATCATAAAGAGCATGTGCAAATCAGTCTGACAGATAATAATAAAAGATAAGAATCCATAATGTCAATGTAAAGAAAACAGTACACAAAGGGAACAATGGCTTATCCTATAGCAGTATTTAACATTATCTGGGAATGGAAACATTTTCTTAAGCATATGTTGCTGCCATTCTATCATTTTATATTAGCTACAGAATCTTCAACATATGTCTGAAGAAAATTCTCATAAAGCTGTGTTAAAGGGTAATATTCAGCTGCTAAATTTAAGTGTTCAAGTCATTGCTAATTTGTGCACAACGATTTGCATGAGTTAGATAATAACTTAAAATTATGCTAAAAATTGCTAAGTTGGGCAGAAAGAGAACAGGAGTAAAGTGGATGTCACTGGTTCTCATAAGCAACAATAAATAGTGTGCATATAGAATAGTAAACATGTCCACAACAGTCAACTAAATCATATACACCACAGAAGGCATGGTTGATGAAATGCTAACCACTACGTCAACAAGAGAAATACCATATATTATGTTATTTAAATTGACTGCATCACAACCATCACAAATGAAAATTCTACCTTCAGAAGAATATCTTCATATGCGACATTAGCATAAATTAAGTGAACCTTGGTGTTGTCATTAGGGTTCTCAAGAATTGCTCTGGCAACCTGTGGTAGCAGAAACAAAAATAAGATCATTGATCACATGAAAACGAAGTGTTTTGTAGCATGATCTATCACAATATAGAACTTAGGATTGATTGTTACTTGGAACATTGGAGTAATGCCTGATCCACCAGCCAGCATTCCAAATGCCCTCACTTGGCCAACGAGGTACTTGAAACGGCCCTATATCGTGAAGAAGTCATATTAACCTCCTAAGTGAAGGCAAATGTGCATGGTACAAAAATTGTCGCGCGCCTCATAGGGTTTGAGAAAATCTATTTGAATTCACCTCAGCACTCAAAGTAAGCATTGCATGTTTGTGACCATAAAAGAAACCTAAGCTGACTACATCAGAAGCTCACAACATGATGATCACCTTTGGTCCCTTCACAGACAAATAATCACCAACTTTCATCTCACGGAAATGATGGGACATTCTCCCTTGAGGATACATCTGCATGATCAAAAGCATTTAAGAACTGGTGAGTTGACATATGAGCACAAAGCACAAAAAGTAACTCTCCACACAATAGGAAGTATCTGAACAAGGAGATTCAATATAAATGTTTACCTTTATGACAAGCTCAAAATATCCTAGATCAGAATCTAATGTAGTAGGGGTATAAGGCTTGATTACTTCTTCACCTGTAGCATCTTGTCCTCTGCATAAAAACAAGGGAACACAAATATAGTTATAAAAAAAGAAATGATGTAAAAGCAAATTTTAGGGGAAAGGCAGAATCAGGACCTGCAACTGATATGTTGACCGATTGGAAGGCCCAATACAGAAGTTGGAGTTGGAAGAGCGAATTTGAACCTGGCAACATTATGACTAATCTGCTTCTTTTCAAAAAGTTTGAACTTCCTGAAGTTCTCAGGATCCAAGCAGCCTAATGTCAAAACAACAGCACAACAATCAAATTGGGCTATAACGCATTAACCTTGAGTTGCAGAAGCAAACTTAAGCACGGATAATTTTTAGCTGATAAACAAAAAATGTAATGGATGCCAGGAATAAATTACAATGCACTGCCAACAACTAATACTTAACGATGGTTCAGAAGCATGAATAAACAATGAAACTACAACTATATTGCATAGCATAAGGCTCTCAGTCACTAACATCACATCAGCACCAATAATATCAACAATAGCAGACATTTCCTATTACACAGGTAATAACAAAGACCATTTACCGAAACCTGAAAGCAGGTTAAACTAAACTATAATTGATTGACAGCCTACAGCAACTACAAGCATGAGTCCATGGGTATAAACTTCTGTCTCGTTTTTGGTTTATCCCAAGAACTACTACCTTGGAGGCTGCAAGTAGAAACTCTACAGATGGAATCCAAATAATTTTTTTTTAAAAAAAAAGAAAAGTAAAAAACTATACAGTCACTTTCCGAAATTGGTAACTGAACCAGCACACTCATTCCACCGGAGCTAGTGAAAGCGCGGAGCCCATTCGCAACCAGATCTTACACGAAACAGAGGCATCTCGCATCCGCACAACTAGAGTAGTAGGGTGGATACATACCCTTGGGCTTCCTGGATCGAAGGAGGAGGAAGGCGCCGCCCGCGACGACGGCGACGACGGCGACGGCGACGGCCACTGTGGTCTCGATGCTTTGCCCCTCCAAGAAATCCATGGCTGCGTGCGGTGTGGCCTCCCTCGGTACCACTACTAGGAATCCGTGGGCTTGTTTGGTTGGGCCGCGGGGGATTTTAGAGGTGGCGCGGGGTTGGTAGGTAGGTCGGTGTCAGCGGGTAAGGTGAGGAAGATCAGAAAACGGAAGAGCGGGGTAGATGCCTAGATGGCTGCAGGCGGAGATCGCAAGGTTTTCCTGTTTCCCGTTTTACCCCTCGTTCAAACCAGAGTCCATACACTTGTTGTACTTTCATGTTTTTTTAATTTTTTTTAAAAAGTAACACAACACTGTAGCAGTAAAAATACTCATCTCACTTATAAAATAAAAACTCAACTCAAATTAACTTTCTCCAGGGTGCTGAATCATGAGTTGTCGGCTTGTAGAACAACTACTGTCGGGTACGAAGGTAAGGGGTACCTTAAACCCTTCGATAATTTAACGCTAAACATAACAACCATTTTTAAGACAGGAACCAGCCCACTGCTCAAGTCAGTAAGGAAAGGTCCATCACGTTAAGGGCACCGGCCATAGCGGCCCGTCGTGGGCCGGCCAGCTTCGGGAAGGAGACGGACGAGGGGCCGAACGAACGACCCCTCCAACTCCACCTCGACGCCGTATGACGGACGAGGGGCCAAACGAACGACCCCTCCGCCTACACCTCGACGTCAAATGACGAACCGAGGGCCGAACGAACGACCCCTCGGCCTCCACCTCGACGCCGAATGACGGACGAGGGGCCGAACGAACGACCCCTCCACCTCCACCTCGACGTCGTATGACGGACGAGGGGTCGAACAAACGACCCCTCGGCCTCTACGTCGATCCCTCCGACCCCGCCTCCGCTCCGAGCCTACCTCGACGTCGAGTGACGGAAAGGGGTTAAACGAACGACCCCTCAACGGGAGGCTCGATCAGCCCAACTGCTCCCGGTATGGGTTAAAGTAAACCCGCCTAACGACATGGGCGCCCGCGTCCGCTGTCAAATCCGTCAACTCCCTGCCACGTCCTAGTCCCCCGTCAACTGTGTTGCTACTGCCGCCACAACACGAGTACGGACTCCAGCAGCACCCCTCGGAACGTGAACAGTACAGCCCTCAACGACGACTTCAGGGATACGACAGAGCCACGCAGGGCTCGACCCCCCCTCGACCGAGGGGCTCGACCCCTTCCTCCAACAACTCCGGTATGGGGCCCGTCCATCCGCCCCGTCTCGCTTCAGCTGTGGGATTCGCGCCCGCCTGCGGAAGCTGTGCCGCGACGCGCCGCGACGACTTCTACTGCCACCACAACCCGGAGCGCCAAAAGGACGGGAAGGCCACGCCGCCACAGTGCTCGACGTCCCTTCACCGGCACTATGACGCGGACACGCCGCCCATGCTACAACAGTTTAGGGCCCTGTACCCTCGGGCCTCCCCTTGGTCTATAAAAGGGGACGCCGAGATAGAGGATGGGGATCTTCTTCTTCGGATTCCGATCCGATCTTTCCTTTCGAACACTACGGACTCAGACTCCAGCTCTGATCTCCACACCACACACACCCCGCTGCTTGATCGACCCCTCGAGCAGCCAATCCACCGCCTAGGGTAGCCCTGCTAGCCTTAGGCTTTAGCTCACTCCGAGCAACTCCGTGTAACTCAGCTTGTACCCCCCCTGTACGAGCACTTTAGGTGCGAGATAATACAAGTCATCTTCCCCCACTGGACGTAGGGCCTTCTTTGCCTGAACCAGGATAAACCTTGTGTCCGTCTTGCATCACATCTGGGAGAGGGAGCACGCAATATACAAATTTACTAGTTGGTGGTCTTGACCCCTGGGTCATAACACCAACAGTTGGCGCGCCAGATAGGGGGAATTGTGTGTCGATCAACTCCGAACTACTCTCTCAGATGGATTCCACGATCCCACCACTTCCATTCACCACTGTCGTCTGGTTCGGCAGTCTAGGGTTCATATCCACGAGCCAGGGTCACTACATAGTCTTTCCCTTTGCTCGTGGCCTGGACAGCAGCAGCACCGGTGCGCCGGGGCTAAGAAGGATCAGACGACGGTCCCTCCGCTTGCGCCTCTAGCCTGCGATCAGGAGGAGACGCGAGCGACTCCGACGTGCTCGTCACCGTGCGAACTCCGAGATGCCGGATGTCGTTTCTCCGGCCCCAGCTGGTGACACAGCCCCTCCTCTCGGGAGCCTGTTTGACCCATGCGTGCGGATCGGGGGTGGGCACCTCCCTGAGCGTGACTTTGACCCTGCCTCATCGTCACCCCAGGAGATCCCCGTGGCCTCTCCGACACACTCGACCCCGCCACCACCATGTGACCCATTCCCATACGGGCTCCACAACAGTGCAAGACTTTGCTCTGCCCTTGCAGAATTGCAGATACAGACACGTTGCGGGTCTCCAGGGACTCCGCCGCGTACGACGATCAACCCCGACACCACCTCTTCACCGGGCGAGCACCCGGAGCCGAGACTAGCCCGGACATGGAGCGCGTTGCGGCGACGCCTGGCGGAGGAGCGCAGGGGATCCTTCCCCCACTTCTACCACGCCGACCCCGACTCGGACTCTCCCGATGAGAGTTACGATTCCACACGGGAATGCTTCCACCTCGACGAGCAGGCCGACCCCTAGGATGATGTCAACGACACCGCGGCCACGGAAGAAGGAGGAGGGGGCAACGCCACACCAGCACGAGATGCCAACCCCCCGAGTCCTAACCAAGCCGATCCACCCCCAGATGTCCAGATCACGCAAGTCCGAGAGCTGCTCAGTAAGCTCGAGGAGGAGCACCTGCGACTTCAGCAACTCGAGCACGCCCTCGAGCGAGATTGAGGGCACCCACAGGGTGGAGGAGCGCGCGAGCGGGCCCGGGAAGTCCACCGACAAATCGTCGAGGAGGGGGCGAACGAACCCCGAGTCTACAACCGCGCCAGCCAAAACGTCGTGGCAGCCGCAATGCTGCTCCGCGACATGCCAACGCCATCGACACCCCAAGCACGACGTATCAGGAACGAAATCCAGGGGCTTCTCCAAACTGCGGCCGTGCAGCAGACGGAGAGCTCGGCCTCGAGGCGTCGAGGGTCTGCCTCCGAGCGTCAGGAAGTACCCCCCTCGACAGAATCGAGAGGTATCCGTCCACCAGGACAAAGCACCCCAGGGCCAAGTCGAGCGACGACCGGTTCGGGAATGCCTCGTCGATGATCGACCCCCTCGGGTGAACAATCGACGCCGGTACGGCGACGCCGAGGCTCGAAGCTACAACGCTCACCGAGGTGGGCGCTACGACAGCGACGAAGACCGATGTCGATCTCCGGAGCCACCGGGGCCCCGAGTCTTCGGCAGAACCATCCGGCGGACCCCCCTTCCCGTCCGTTTCCGTCCACCCACCAGCCTGATCAAGTACAACGATGAAACCAAGCCAGAGCTCTGGCTTGCCGATTTCAGGCTGGCATGTCAGCTGGGAGGAGCCGACAACGACCACGTCATCATTCGGCAACTCCCACTGTTCCTCCGACACCACTCGCAGATGGCTCGAGGATTACCCCCGGACTTGATCCAAGACTGGCCCGACCTGGTCAGGATCTTCGAGGGCAACTTCAAAGGCACCTACGAGCGGCCAGGCAACCCCTGGGATCTCCGCAACTGCAAGCAGAAGCCAGGGGAGACCCTCCGCGCCTTCACCCCCCGGTTCTCGAGGTAGCGTACCGCACTAACCCACACCACGAGGTCATCACGGCGTTCATCGCCGGAACGAGTTGGTGCGGGAGCTAGGGCGAAACACCCCCAAGACCGCTAACGAGCTCATGGACATCATCACCAACTACGCAACTAGCGAAGAAGCCGTGGGCGCGTTCTTTCAGATACCTCCTGACAAGGGGAAGGGCAAGGCGGACGAGCCCGGGGGCTCGGACAACGAGCCCAAGAAGAACATTGGGCCCAAAAGGAACAACAATGGCAACAGCGGTAGGAAGAAGAAGAAGAAGAAGAACCAACCTGGCCGATGTCACGTCGAGCCCGACGTCGAGCCCGACGACCTTGTCGCTGCGGCAGACAAGAAGAAGCCTCAAGGGCCCCCTCCCGACGGGGGCGTCTTCGATAAGATGCTAAAGGAGCCCTGTCCCTATCATATGGGACCGGCCAACCACCGTCTCGAGGACTGTCGCATGCTCAGAAAGCACTTCACCCCTCCTGGCTTCAAGAGAGACGACGGCAGGGAAGACCCACCCTGCGACCTCCATGTCAAGGGCGATGCCAAGAAAGGGGCTTCCCCGAAATCCACGACTGCTACATGATCTACGGGGACTCTCGACCCGACTCACCATGCGCTAGCGCAAGAGGGAGCGTCGAGAGGTTTTCTCCGTTCGAGCCCAGGCTCCTCGGTACCTCGACTGGTCACACACGCCGATCACCTTCGACCAGGACAACCACCCCGAGCATATCCCCAACGCAGGGGTCTACCCTCTCGTCGTCGATCCGATCATCCTCAACACCCGCCTCACAAAGGTACTCATGGATGGGGGGAGTAGCCTCAACATCATCTACGCCGAGACCCTCGACCTCCTGGGGATCCCGAGGACCATGCTCCTGCCCAGCGCGGGGGGTTCCACGGGATCGTCCCGGGGAAGAAGGCACTCCCGATTGGCCGCGTCAAGCTACCTGTTTGCTTCGGTGTCCCCTCAAACTTCCGAAAGGAAGAGCTGACCTTCGAGGTGGTTGCGTTCCGAGGCACCTACCACGCCATCATCGGTCGACCAGGGTACGCCAAGTTCATGGAAGTCCCGAACTACACCTACCTCAAGCTCAAGATGTCAGGGCCCTCGGGGGTCATCACCGTCGACACCTCTTATGAGCACGCATACGACTGTGACGTCGAGTGCGTGGAAAAAGCCGAAGCTATCGAGGAGTCGGCCATCCTCGCGGCCCTCGACGACTTGTCCGGGGAGATCCCTGACCCCAAGCGACACGCCGACAATTTCAAGCCGGCGGAAGACACCAAGACCGTCCCACTCGACCCCGGCCTCGCGGACGGGACGGTGCTGACGATCAACGCCACCCTCGAGCCCAAATAGGAAGCAGTGCTTGTCGACTTTCTCTGTGTGAATGCCAACGTGTTTGCATGGAGTCCCTTGGACATGCCGGGCATTCCGAGGAAGTCGCCGAGCACTCCTTGGACATCCGAGCCGGGTCCAAACCGGTGAAGCAACGTCTGCGCCGCTTCGACGAGGAGAAGCGCAGGATCATCGGGGAGGAGGTCGATAAGCTTTTAAAGGCCGGATTCATTAAGGAGGTACATCATCCCGAGTGGTTAGCTAACCCCGTACTTGTTAAGAAAAAGAATGGGAAGGATAGGATGTGTGTAGACTACACCAGTTTAAATAAAGCCTGTCCCAAGGTTCCTTTCCCACTACCACGCATCGATCAAATAGTGGATTCCACTGCGGGATGTGAAACCCTCTGCTTCCTTGATGCATATTCCGGCTACCACCAAATAAATATGAAGGAGTCCAATCAGCTCGCGACTTCCTTCATCACTCCCTTCGGCATGTTTTGCTACCTCACCATGCCCTTCGGCTTGCGAAACGCCGGAGCCACCTACCAGCGATGCATGCTCCACGTCTTCGGGAAACACATAGGGCCGACCGTCGAGGCCTACGTCGACGACATCGTGGTCAAGTCCAAGACAGTCGGAAACCTGGTCGGAGATCTCGAGATCACATTTGGGTGCCTCCGGGCGAATCGCATAAAACTAAACCCTGAGAAGTGTGTCTTCGGGGTCCCTTGAGGCATGCTCTTGGGGTACATAGTTTCCCAACGCGGGATCGAGGCCAATCCCGAGAAGGTAACCGCGATCACAAGAATGGGCTCGATCAACGACCTCAAGAGCGTACAAAGGGTCACGGGGTGCCTCACCGCCCTCAGCCGGTTCATCTCGAGGCTCGAAGAAAAGGCACTACCCCTCTACCGCCTCCTGAAGAAGACGGATCACTTCGCGTGGACTACCGAGGCCGAGGAGTCACTCTCGAAGCTTAAAGCCTTGCTCACCTCGCCTCCGGTCTTGGTACCCCCGAGTCCGGCCGAGCCCCTCTTGCTCTACATCGCAGCAACTACCCAGGTAGTCAGCGCTGTCGTAGTAGTCGAGAGGGAGGAAGAAGGACACGCCCTGCCAGTTCAGAGGTCTGTCTACTTCGTGAGCAAGGTGCTTTCCAAGACCAAGACGAGGTACCCCCACATCCAGAAGCTGTTGTACGCGATCGTCCTCACTCGGCGCAAGCTCAAACACTACTTCCTGGGCCATCCGGTTACTGTGGTCTCGTCCTTCCCCCTCGGGGAGATAATCCAGAACCGGGAGGCGTCAGGAAGAATCGCCAAGTTGTCGGTCGAGCTCATGGGGGAAACCCTTTCCTATGCCCCTCGGAAGGCCGTCAAGTCTCAGGTACTGGCAGATTTCGTTACAGAATGGACCGACACCCAACTACCCCCAGCGCAAATCCAGACCGAGCTCTGGACCATGTACTTCGACGGATCGCTGATGAAGACGGGGGCAGGCGCTGGATTGCTATTCATATCACCCTCAGGGGTCCACATGCGCTATGTCATCCACCTCCACTTCCCCGCCTCCAACAACGTCGCCAAGTACGAGGCCCTCGTCAACGGCCTGCGCGTCGCCATCGAACTCGGGGTTCGACGCCTCGACGTGCGGGGGGACTCTCAGTTGGTGATCGACCAAGTGATGAAAGATTCAAGCTGCCATGACCCCAAGATGGAAGCCTACTGCAGGGAAGTCTGAAAACTCGAGGACAAATTCTACGGCCTCGAGCTCAACCACGTCGCCCGTCGGTACAACAAAGCTGCCGACGAGCTGGCCAAAATCGCGTCTACTCGAGGTATGGTTCCTCCCAACGTCTTCTCGAGGGACCTTCACAAGCCATCTGTTGACCTAGACTCGGGGGCTCCCTCCCTCGAGCAAGGGGTCGATCCACCCCCCTCGATCGATCCCCCCTCGAGCGGGGAAGAGGTCATGGAGATCGACGGGGCTGCCTCAGCGTCGATCCCTCCAACGGATTGGCGCGCACCCTACCTCGAGTACCTGACACGGGGCGAACTCCCAGAGGACCGCACGGAAGCCCGTCGTGTAGCCCGACGTGCCAAAACCTACGTCTTGTACGGGGATGGCCGCGAGCTATATCGACGTAGCCCTTCCGGAGTACTTCAACGCTGCCTCACCCTCGAGGAAGGGAGGGCATTTTTGAAGGATCTACACTCGGGGGCTTGTGGCCACCACGCGGCGCCAAGAACGCTGGTAGGAAGTGCCTTCCGACAAGGCTTCTACTGGCCGACGGCCGTCACCGACGCCACCAAACTCGTCCGATCTTGCAAGGGGTGCCAATTCTACGCCAGGCAGACCCACCTACCCGCCCAAGCTCTTCAGATGATACCTATAACCTGGCCGTTCGCAGTATGGGGGCTCGACATGGTCGGCCCCCTGAAAAGAACCAAGGGTGGCCACACCCACCTCCTCGTGGCTATGGACATGTTCTCGAAGTGGATCGAGGCTCGACCCATCGCCAACATCCAGTCTCGACAAGCCGTGCTATTCTTCACCGACATCATCCACCGCTTTGGGGTCCCCAACGTCATCATCACTGACAACGGCACTCAGTTCACCAGCCAAAAGTTCCTGGACTTCTGTGACCATCACCACATCAGGGTGAATTGGTCCGCAGTCGCCCACACCTCGAACTAACGGTCAGGTCGAGTGCGCCAATGGTATGGTTTTGCAGGGCCTCAAGCCGAGGATCTTCGATCGGCTGAACAGACATGGCAGGAGATGGGTCGATGAGCTGCCCGCTGTGCTATGGAGTCTCCGAACGACACTAAGTCGAGCCACAGGGTTCTCTCTGTTCTTCTTGGTCTATGGGTCCGAGGCCGTCCTCCCCACTGACCTCGAGTACGGTCCCCTCGACTGAAAGCCTACAGCGAGCAAGCCAACACAGCAGCCCGAGAGGACTCCCTCAACCAGCTCGAGGAAGCCCGAGACGTGGCCCTCTTCAAGTCGGTGAAGTACCAGCAGACGCTGCAGCGCTACCACGACAAAAACATGCGCAAAAGGGACCTCGACGTCGGCGACCTCGTTCTGCGCCGTCGACAAAGCAACAAGGGGCGTCACAAGCTGACGCCACCTTGGGAGGGACCCTTCATCGTGGCAGAGGTGCTGAAGCCCGGCTCTTACAAGCTGAAGAACGAAAAGGGTGAGATCCTCACCAACGCGTGGAACATCGAACAACTACGTCGTTTCTATCCCTAAGGCCTCAAGGCCTCGTACATTTTCGCATTTATGTACAAATTCTCGAATGAACAGAAAATCCGCGATCCTAGCGCTTTTATCTTCATTCGTGACTCGGGGTAGATTTGCTCTACCCCTCGACGCCTCTCTTTCTTCTGCCCTCGAAGAACGCTTAGCGCAGGTTAGGATACGCGCTCGAGACCCACAAGGGTCGAGGTGTGCCGAGCCAGGAATTCTCCTACGCCCCTGGGCTAAGGTACTCCCGCTCGCTCCCCCCTCGAGGGCCTCGGGCGTGCGTCCAACAACTGTGCCAAAAAGTGGAGCGTCAAGGACGGTGGAAGTAAGAGTGGCTCGAGAGGTCACCGCTCGTGGTCAAAAAGGTAGACTCGACCCTGCTCCCGCAGAGTCAAGCCTCCCTCGGGGGCTAACAGGGGGGGGGCTCCTAAGTCCCTGAAAAACTCGAACGTTTTTTCGAAACTTGGCTCTCCCTCTTGGTCTTTCCCTCGAGTACGCTTCATGACTAAGTAAAGGCGCCTCGAACTCCCTAAGGGTCGCGGGTGTCGTCGAGCCAGGGACTCTCCTATGCCCCAGGGCTACGGTATCCCCGCTCGCTCCCCCCTTCTAGGGATACGAGCGTGCGTCGAACACTTAGTTCACAAGCGTCGACTCAGGCAAAGAAAAGCAGAGAGAGCTCGAGGAGTAAAAATAACAATGTACATCTCGAGCAAAATGCATTAGATATAAGAAGCCCTCGGGGGCTTGACATTGTATCATTACAAAAGCCTAATTGTTACATAGACCTTCCTGTCTAGATATGGCTCGCAGGCCTAGGGCTACTCAGCGAGGGGGTCACCGTCCTCAAGAAGCAATGCAGGAAGTTGGGCATCACGCGTTGGCCACATCGGAAGGTGAAGAGTCTGCAGAAGCTCATCGACAACATCCAAGGGCTACTCGGCGCCACCTCCGTCCGCCGAGGGGACCACTTCGGGCTAGAAGAGCTTCGCCAGCTCGCCTCCGGGCACCTCCGCAAGATCCATTAGCTTCTGGCACCGCGCGTCGTTCTCTTCGTCAGTTAGCCTCGGGTCGGTGGCAAACCCGTTGGCGACGACGTTGAGGTCATAATTGTAGGCCGAGTTGACGACCACGAGGGCCCGCTTCACGCCCACGTGCAGGGCAGCACGGACGTGCTCCGTCACCTCCTGCGTCATGGAGTAGAAGCGGCGTAGCAAGGAGTCCCCTCGAGCGTCGCCCTCGACCTCCAGCTCCGGCTCGACCAAGAGGTCGTCGCAGAAGGTGTTGATGACGCCCGAGAGCCTCGCGTTAAGGTTCGCCTCCGTCCCGAGGAGGCCCTGAAGACTGGTCAGGTCCTCGTGGGCTCGGGCCTTGTCTGTCGCGAGCTCTGCCAAAACAAGCACACAATCCGGTCAAAACCAAAACAGTAGGAAAAGGGTCGAGGCCGGGCAGATTCAACAACCCTCTCAAGAAACTTACCTTGGGCATGCGCCTCCAGGGTGGCGTAGCTCTGCTCGGTCTCCTCGAGCTGGCGGCGGACGTCGATAAGCTCGGTGGCCTGGCTGCTGACTTTAGCCTCGAGGCCCTCGATGGTCTTGCCTGCGTCATCGAGGGCTCTCTTCTGGTTGTTCGCCACCACCCCCAAAGAGATCGCGCGCGTCCGAGCCTTCTCCTCCGCGGCGGCCAGCATGTCGCGCTCGCGGGAGATGGCGTCGAGGTCGCCCCAGAGCCCCCGGATGCTCTCCGTCGCCCGGACCAGCTCCTCCTTCAGCCGAGCGGCCTCCTCCTCTGCCCTGCGCTGGGCCTCCAGGGCGGCATCCCGCTCATGCCCGACCTTGATGGTCGACTAGAGGGCGTCGTCGATCCTGGACTGCGCCGTCTCCTGGGCGACCCGGGCTGCCTCCTGCACGGCTGTAAAGCCGGCCCTTGCATGGGCGACCTTCGACTCGGCCTCCTCCCGCGCGGTTGCCGCCTCGGCTCTTGCTTGGGCGGCCTCGGCCTCCGCCTTCTCCAGCGAGGCGCGGAGGGCCGGGAGTTGCTCCTGCGCCCGGAGGATGAACTAGGACTTCTCGTAGGACCTCGACCTCAGCTCCTGACGAAGGTAAAAAGGAAGATCATCAGAGAGGAATAGTCAGACGATCCGAGCAAAGTCAGAGCGAAACCCACGTCTATGCCCCAATGTATGTCCACGGCGGCAACATTCGCGGCGAGGCGCACCGAGTGCTCGATCCAGGCCTGGTACTCCTCCAAGTGTTCCCACGTCCGGAGCTCGGCCTGGTCATCGAGCGTGAAGAAGAGCTGCTCGGGGTCTCAAGGGTCCGCCAGCTCGAGGACCCCTTGTCCCCAGTATGCGTTGCGGAGGGCGATCCTCTCTTGGACCTCCCGCATGACGCTCTAGCGCACCTCAGCAGCACCCCCGCGGCGTTCCACCTCCTCTTGCCAGGCGAAGAAGGGAGAAGATCCCTCCAGCTGACCTCTCCCGGCCTCGGGGCCACCCCGCGAAGAGGTCAATGGCCCCGCCGAGCCATCACCACCGAGCAGAGGAAGTCCCGGCCAGGGAAACGGCCCTGCACGGTGAAAGACACGAAGAAGTTAGTACCTGGCACCACAGACCCACTACGGCTCGAACAAGTCGGAGCACGATTTACCTCGAGCCGACGACCCCCCAGCCTCGAGGCAAGGTTGAACCACCTCCGGTTCCGCCAGAGGGGCCGAAACAACGGTCGTCTCCGCCGAGCCCACCAGCTCGGCCACCATCTCGGCCACCTCTTCAGCAGTGGACGACATCTGCATCCCCGTCACTCCCGCCGCGGGTACCGCCTCAGGCTGCTCGGCTCGACCCCCCTCCTCGACCTTCGGCGCCGGCAGTGGGCCCTCAGACGCGGCAACGGCCGTGCCCTCACGCTCGAGCCATAGGCGCGCCTCCAGCGAAGCAAGGCTCTCGGGCTACCGCTCTGGCGTCGGGCGAGCCGGGGTCTCCTCCTCTTCCATGGCGGCTTGGGGCACGACCACCTCCATCTCGGCGGCGGCTTGGGGCTCGCCCCCCTCGGTCGCGACCGCCGTCAACGCAGGCCCCGCGCCTTGCAAGGCGCCGGGTGTGACTACCTCTGACAGCTACGCAGGCGCGGCGACGCCCGCCACTTCGGCGTCCCTCGCCGACGGGGTGGGCAGGCCCGTCTCCTCTCCCGCCTGGGCAGATGCCGAGGCACCCTGCGTTGCCCCTCGCCTCATCGCCTCCCGGGCCCGGGCTGCCCACGCCACCTCGGGGGCGATCGCCGAAGGGGGCGGAGCAGCGGGACTGGCCTCGACGGCCGCCCCGGCTGCAGCCCCCGCCCTCAACTTCTTGACAGGGGCAAGGGACGCGTCCTCTCGTAGGCGCTTTGACCTGAAAAAGAGACCCATGCACGACGGTAAGCATGGGTCGTTAGCAACAAAAAGGAAAATGCAAACAAAACCCTCGATCAGCCGAAAGGAAACTTACCCCTTCGGGGCCAGGCGTTTCTGGTCGATGGACTTCGGGACGATCGAAGGCCTGAACACAATGCGCCGGGGGGCGGGGGTCGAGGCCGCCCTCGGCACCGTCTCCTGGGCAGGGGTCGACGACACTCCCGTCGTCCCCCTGCTGGTTTCCTCCTGCGCCGACGGACCCGACGCCCGTGCGCTCGACGCGGCAAGTGCCGAGGGCGCGCCCAATCGACCCCCCAACGGGGATCGCGATGACCGCCCGCACGTCTACGGTTGCACTTCATCTTGAGGAGCCACGGGGCGCTCCCCCCGTGGCTCGACTTCAATGGTAGGGACCAACCTCGACGTCGACCCCTCCCCTCCTCCGGATCTGACGGCCACCCTCTGTTCGGGCGCCGTATGTTCCTCCTCGCTCCAATTCTCCTCGACATCGCTGTCGCTGCTCTCCTCCTCCTTGTCCTTCTCTTCCGAGGGCGATTCCTCTTCGGGAAGGCCCTCCCGCCTCTGTCGGGCCCGGCGCTGATCCCTCTCTTGTTTCTCCAGGGTCTTCTTGGCCTTGTCCTTCTTGGCCTTGTCCTTGGCCTTCTTGTCCTTCTCGGTCTGGAGGCGCCTCGCCTGGGAATCGCCCCGCTCCTCCTTCACCGGCGGCAGCGACTTCCGGAAGGGAACGTTCCCCTGGGGAACGCAAGGCAGTTAGGTCGCAACAAGGAAGGAGAACAAGGTAAATACAAAAACTCTAACAGAGGAAGAGAACCTTACCAGCTTGATGTACCCCTCGTCCGGCCTCATGGGGACCCTGGCGACGTTCTTGACATCTAACCCACCCGCGAAGAAGAAGCGAACGCGGCGGACCACCCTCTCGGGGGGTAGCTCGTCTCCTAGGAGGCGACACACCGAGAGGTCGACCCCCGGACGCATCTCGTCGAGGCGGAGGGGTCGAGCCATCAGCGGCACGACCCGCCGCTGATGGAATGCCGACAAGACGATCGTCGCCGTGAGACCCTCCTTCTTCAGACGTCCGACTGCGTCCAACAGATTGGTGAGGCGACGCTGCTTCTGCTGCGCAACCCCGTACCTCCAGCAGTCGGGCTGCGCGTCGATCGTCCTCCCGGTGTAGGCGGGGAGCAGGTTGTCGTCGTTCCTCAAGTAAAACCACCCGGAGTGCCATCCGGAGTGGCTCGATGAAAGCTTCACTGGGATCCAATAATCCGACCGCTTGAGGGCGATGCAGCAGCACCCGGCCCTGACCATCTTGCGGGTACCCTTGACGGCCGATGCATGGAAGATGCTCGCCTCGAAGAGATGGAGCCACAACTCCTAGTGAGGCCCGATCCCGAGGTAGCCTTCGCACACGGCGGCGAAGACCGCCGCATGACAGACGTCGTTGGGGGTGAGATGCTGAAGCTCCACGCCGTAGTGGTGGAGGATTGCGCGTAGAAGACGGCTGGGTGGGGCGCCTAGCCCCGCCCGGTGGAAAACCTCGAAGCTCACCACTTAGCCCTCCGACGGATTGGGCTTGGCGTGATCCGGCGGCGGCACCACCCACTCCGGACGGTCGGTTGAGGTGACAGGCCGGAGGAGACCGCTCTCCACCAGATCTCTCAGGCGTGCGTCGGTCACTGAAGACGCGAGCCAGTCATCGGGACCGACGAGGTTGTACTTGGCCATGGGATCGAGAAGGCTGATGCTCTCGGGCTCAGGGGCGGAAGGTACGTTCCCAATCCCCCCTCTCTTTCTCTTGCGTGCGCAGAGGTCCGGCTCGCAGGGTGTCTAAGGCAATGGCGGGGTGAAGGAGGCAAGGAAGGCGATGGCAAGGAGGCAGGAAAGACAAGTGCGCGGAAAAAAGCACTCGACTCCTCACCTTTGCTATTTATAAGCGGGAGGCCAACGGGCGGATCCGGCAAAACAGGCAAGAGAATCTCTGCATTTAATGCGCCTGTACTCCCCTTCCTCGTATTCCTCCAGGATAAGGCATTCTGTCCCATCGTCGGGCTCCGCACCGCACTCCGCCCTGCGCCTACAACTGTTGCGCCGAACGGATATCGCCTAAAAAGGCACGCGGCCGGAAGCGTTATCTTCGGAGGTAAGGAATCTTGAGGCAGCGAGAGCTGGCCCTCGAAAGAGGGTTCGACAGCTACCCTCGAGTATCCGAGGGCATAAATGACCTCGGGTTAGGACTTCGGTCCACCCCCAAAATCTCGAGGGGACAAAGGCCGGCCCACGAACGGGCTCGATAGCCCCCCTCGAGTACCCGAGGTCTGAGGGGACCTCGGGTCGTCGACTCCAGTCCATTCCCCAGCCTCGAAGGGATAAAGGCTGGCCCTTTCGCGGGGTTCGACAACCTCCCTCGACAGCTCAAGCCCAATGGGCAAAGGCACAGGTATGTCCCCAAGTTCAATACAATTACCCATTCTTCCCCCTCGGCGTTCCACAAGGCAGGACTCCTCCTCCTGAGGATAGCGTCGGATGACGAACCATCCGTCAAATCTTGAGGGAGCGAAGGTTGGCTCTTACATAGGGTTCGACAGCCGCCCTCGAGTACCCGAGGTCAGGAAGGACCCATGGTTAACGGACTCAGGTCCACCCCTAAATCTTGAGGGAGTGAAGGCTGGCTCCACGAACGGGGTTCGACAGCCACCCTCGAGTACGCGAGTCAGGGATGTCCCGGGGGGGGGGGCAGATGCGTGCCCCTACCTCGAGAACGAACTCTCGAGGTCCCCTGGGACATATCCGAGGCATAACCACGGAATACCTAAGGATCCCTGCGCTGGGAGGCATCGAGCCACCAACTCCTATCGAACGGGGTTGGCACCTTGGTAAGCCATACAGTTGTGCTTAGTAAGCCCTACGGTCTTACTTAAATGGAGAACGCCTCCGGGCTGCTAATCGACCCCTATCGAATGGGGCACGAGTTCTCACCCGGATTTTTACCCGTACTGGACACCATTTTTAATGGACTCATGCCCAACACCAGCTCACCGAGGACTTCGGGCTCGTCCTAACGAGGATAGCACGATGCTCTTCACCCGACAATCCGAACGCAAGGATCCGTGGGAAGGACGCCATGAGGTAGTGAAGGCCTAGCCATTTGAGGGCTCGAGGGACCAACTACGCACGACACCCTTGACGAAAGAGGGTCGAAAACACTCGTGACCTGGCAGACAGAGTCGACCTCTCGGGTGGGGCGCTCTGACTCCAGTTATGCTCGAGGGAGCGAAGGCTGGCCCTCGGTAGGGTTCGACAGCCGCCCTCAAACACCTCTCTTTTCAGGGAAAGGGACAATCCACAGCCTGACAAATGAGGTCGACCCCTCGATAGGGCGCCACGTCTCCAGGTAACCTTAAAATCCCCTCGATACAACATATCATAGCCCCCAGAGGAGTTCTTAATCACTCCTCTGGGGCCTCGGGGCTACCCCCGCGGGGTGCGCTCGCGCGCACCCCACGGAGAATCAAACCTCTCACTAACCCTGCAGGTCAAGGACAAAATCATAGCCCCCAGAGGAGTTCTCAATCACTCCTCTGGGGCCTCGGGGGATACTATCGGGTACGAAGGTAAGGGGTACCCTAAACCCTTCGATAATTCAACGCTAAACATAGCAACCATTTTTAAGACAGGAACCAGCCCACTGCTCAAGTCAGTAAGGAAAGGCCCATCACGTGAAGGCACCCTGCACTGGCCATAGCGGCCCGTCGTGGGTCGGCCAGCTTCGGGAAGGAGACGGACGAGGGGCCGAATGAACGACCCCTCCACCTCCACCTCGACGCCGTATGACGGACGAGGGGCCGAAACGAACGACCCCTCCGCCTACACCTCGACGTCAAATGACGAACCGAGGGCCGAACGAACGACCCCTCGGTCTCCACCTCGACGCCGAATGACGGACGAGGGGCCGAATGAACGACCCCTCCACCTCCACCTTGACGCCGTATGACGGACGAGGGGCCGAACGAACGACCCCTCGGCCTCTACGTCGATCCCTCCGACCCCGCCTCCGCTCCAAGCCTACCTCGACGCCGAGTGATGGAAAAGGGTCAAACGAACGACCCCTCAACGGGAGGCTGGATCAGCCCAACTGCTCCTGGTATGGGTTAAAGTAAACCCGCCTAACGACATGGGCGCCCGCGTCCGCTGTCAAATCCGTCAACTCCCTGCCACGTCCCAGTCCCCCGTCAACTGTGTTGCTACTGCCGCCACGACGCGAGTACGGACTCCAGGAGCACCCCTCGGAACGTGAACAGTACAGCCCTCGACGACGACTTCAGGGATACGACAGAGCCACGCAGGGCTCGACCCCTTCCTCCAACAACTCCGGTATGGGGCCCGTCCCATCCGCCCCGTCTCGCTTCAGCTGTGGGATTCGCGCTCGCCTGCGGAAGCTGTGCCGCGACGCGCCGCGACGACTTCTACTGCCATCACGACCCGGAGCGCCAAAAGGACGGGAAGGCCACGCCGCCACAGTGCTCGACGTCCCTTCACCGGCACTATGCCGCGGACACGCCGCCCATGCTACAACAATTTAGGGCCCTGTACCCTCGGGCCTTCCCTTGGTCTATAAAAGGGGACGCCGAGATAGAGGATGGGGATCTTCTTCTTCGGATTCCGATCCGATCTTTCCTTTCGAACACTACGGACTCAGACTCCAGCTCTGATCTCCACACCACACACCCCCGCTGCTTGATCGACCCCTCGAGCAGCCAATCCACCGCCTAGGGTAGCCCTGCTAGCCTTAGGCTTCAGCTCACTCCGAGTAACTCCGTGTAACTCAGCTTGTACCCCCCTGTACGAGCACTTTGGGTGCGAGATAATACAAGTCATCTTCCCCTGCTGGACGTAGGGTCTTCTTTGCCCGAACCAGGATAAACCTTGTGTCCGCCTTGCATCACATCTGGGAGAGGGAGCACGCAATATACAAATTTACTAGTTAGTGGTCTTGACCCCCGGGTCATAACACCGACAACTACGTTGAATCTCACGCCTAAAAATTAGTTTACCTTATGAAATGAAAATAAACTAAACATGAGGTAATTTTGGACTAATAAGGTCTAATATCATTTCTTATATTTTTGGATGTGGATTTTCTACACATAGAGGGTAGCTGACCCCATGGGTTGTAGCTACGCACCCCCGAGAATGTTTGATACGTGTAGCCGTCAACGATGAGATTGGTCTATCTCCTTTTGGCAAAGAGCAAACACTGACTAGTCGTGTCCGGCTATTTCAGTACCATGGACCACCAAGATGTTGAACTGTCGAGCTGCGTTGTGGCCGTTTTAATGGCTTGAAAATTTCGAACCAGCAGGCATGGAGCATCTTTATCAAGTGTGTGTCAGCATGGCCACAAAGAACTGCAGGTTTGCACGCTCCTTGTGCAAAAAAATGACGCGCCACACTCGGTCCAAGATCGAGGCCAGGAAATACAACGTTTGCATGCTGTGTGTCAGGTGTGAGAAATTTGAGAGGGGAGGCGATGGATGCAGCTGTACATTGTGTATGTGTCAGGTAAATGAGGATTCCTTTTATCTTGTCTTGGAGTACAGAGTACTACACTGATGCATGCACTGCATGCTTGTTTCATTTGTAATTTTTGTAGGTCAATATGTGGACTAAAAATTGATAATTGATTTTTGAAGTTAGGGTGTGTTTAGATCCAAAAATTTTTGGGTTTTGGGCACCGTAGCAATTTCGTTTTTATTTGATAATTATTGTCTAATTATGGACTAATTAGGTTTAAAAGTTTCGTCTCGCGATTTCTCATTCAACTGTGCAGTTAGTTTTTTTTTCGTCTACATTGAGTACTCCATATGCCGCAAGATTTGATGTGACGGGTACTATGCAAAAAATTTTGGGAACTAAAAGGGGCCTTATTTGGTTTGTAATTTTTGTTGGTCAAAATGTTGCCTAAAATTAATATTTGATTTTTGACGGAACCAAAATATGGCTAGGATATCAGGATAAATTGTAATCCTAACAATATTGTAAGTAAATATGGTTATTTTTTTCTTAAATATGGTCATGCGAGATCTTGTTATATAGATAAAATCATAAGAAAATAGAGAATAGCCTGCAAAGTTTACAGAAAACTAACAGACAAGTGTCAGCGGGCCACAGGGTTTACATGCATGCGATGGACCACGGTCAAAAAATGGCCCAACACCCCTAGTATTGTGGTTTTTTTATTGCCCAATATATGGACTAAAAATTGGGGAGCTGTAATTGCTAAAACTAACTTATGTGGTTGTGATTGTTTGTAAGATTGGAAGCCTGGGGACGGGGAATGGGGGGTGGGGTTGGGGGGGGGGGGGGGGGGGGGGAGGACAGTTGTATGCCTGTATCTGGACAGGCGAGAATGGGGACAAAAAAACGCAGCAAGATTCAATTTGTTGTACCCGATGTAAATAGAAAGTTCTGCTGTGTGTCCATCTCTGTCTGTCCAAATCGTGGGGTAGAGTACATAGGTTGTAGTAGAGTATTTTTGATATATATATATATATATAATATATATATATATAATACCTACCTAATAATAAAGAGATAAAATTTCTCAACTGGTCTTTCCTAACTAACTCTGTGAATGTAGATATCTCTATTCATTTGTATACTATAACTCTCCTATTTTTATATATATAGGGAATGAACACGAGTATACTTAAAAATCGTATATTCTAATCCAAATAGAATATCCTAAGTAAGATGAATAAAGATTTTTATGTATATTTATATTTGTATCTATGTCTCTACCTAATAGAAAAGAAGAAGAAAAAATGCTCAAGAAACTATCCGTGAGGGAATGAAAAACAAACACAAAACAATACAGTAAAAGACACCGACATGAACTCACTCTTTATTGTTTTATATAAATATAAATATAGATTTTGTTTCTTTTGAATTACTCCTACTATGCATGTTAAATTTGCCAAATAGCTCACGCTAATAGACTAATTTTATTGGACTTCCATAATGAAATGGACATATCACACACAGTAACACACACCCCAAAACGGAGAAACTCCTGTTGTAGATTTTTTTTGGCATGTACCACTCTCGTAGCCTCTATCTTTGCAAGGCGTTTGGCAATCAAAATCCCCCTACAGCTTGTAGTAATAGCGACGCCGTTGGCGGTGGCCACAGTGGCGACGGGGAAGGGCAGAACAAACCTACAATCAAGAACACAATATATGGAAATTCAACAAGACTGGTTGCTAGCTATCTTTTCTAAAAATATATATTAATTGAAACATGATGGTGGTATTTATATAAATTAATAACCACACCTGGCTAACGTTAAGGTTGAAGGCATGATAGTAAGAATGAAGAACAAAGCAATCATCACGGGCGCGATCCTCATTGTGTTGCTCTTAACGAGAGTCATGTAGAGGAAAGACACATAGCATATATTCTTTACTACTACACTTTCGTTTTTATATGTACCTACGAGGAGGTAGTGGAGGAACCTCCGGTCCAATTAGTATATTGTGTTTGAATATCTAAGTTACACCTATGACACTACATAAACAAATACGATTATATTAGTGAAAAGACGATTAACTTTATATCTATACATATTCTAATATGAGAAAATAAACAATTATTTCTCCTGGATTTTATCCAGCTCAACCACTAACTGTTTTCATCTCGTATATCTATATAGATATTTATATCAACATCTATATTTATATCTATATCTATATCAACAAAAACAAAATTTTCTTCCTTTAAATTCTTGTCAAAACCAATCACTTAGTCCTTTCAGGCCACATATTTATATCTATATATCTATATCTCTATATATTTATCTCTGTTTTTATCTATTAGTCCATTAACCCATGCTCCCTTATGGGCAGAATCTCAAAAGATATAAGAAATGATTTTGTTTAATATCTCTAACTAATCAAAATTGCTAATATTAAATTGTGTTTTTTTTACTTTGTTCATTTCTCTAACACAATAGATACGAGACATGCAACTCTGTAGGGCTCTATCTTAAAAAAAATCTATATCTATATCTATATCTAGCGATGATGTCGTCCATACAAAAGGGCAAAATTTCTCCACCCATTTTTATGGTCTTTCCTAACTAACTCCGTGAATAATATATAGGGATTGTCTCTCTATTTGTCTATATACCACTAACCCTCCTATTTTTATATATAGGGATTGTACACGAGTATAATTAAGAATGCTATTCTAATCCAAATAGAATATTCCCGAGTATGATGAATATGGATTCTAATCCTAATCCAAATCTAAATAGTAAATATAAAGTTGAATAGTTCTTGTCTAGCATGATATGAAGTTTGATTTCAAAACCTATTGAGTCGCATATATGATCTGGACTTGAAAACAAACAACTTTCCATATAATACTTGTTCCAATATGGTTCATAATGAAATACCTCCGAGTAAGATGAATATACATTCTATTTTTATCCAAATTTAATTAAAAATGAACATGTATTTACCTTAGAAAATAGCAATACAATAAATTGACGATGAAAAAAATAGAAAAAAAAATAAAATATAAACAAATATGCAAGACTCCTATATATTTTTAATAAATGTTTTTTCTCCGTTGCTACGCATATAAAAAAACGTGAACTAATTAATAGCTCTTGCATCAAACACCCCTAGATCTCAACACATTCACACGAGACCCACCTACTTGAGAACTGAACGGCAGCATTTCCCACTGCATTCAGCCCTGTAGTCACGCCAGTGCATACGATGATGATGGGAGTAGTACATATAGGACTTTTAGATCCAAATACTTTATCTGTGTAAAGTGTTGTAGTGTTTTGTTTGTATTTAATAATTAATGTTTAATCATATAAACTATGTAATTAATTAGATTTTTTTATCTATATTTAATACTCAATGCATGCGTTTAAAGATTTGGGGCCCGTTTGGTAGAGTTGTGTTCCCAGATTCTCCAGCTATGCTCACTGATTCACTGGTGAAGTGATTATGTGGCTGAAAATGATTCTCTTACCCTCTTAGTTCATTTCAGAGATCACTTAGCAGAGAATCAGTTGTGACTGGAAAATACATTTGGCAGTCAGGGAGCTCCGTGGAGCTCTGCCAAACGGCCCCTTGATGTGACAGGAAATCTGGTAAAGTTTTGGAATTTTGAAGGGTTTAGGGTTTCAATGCGTTCAAATATAACTAATTACACAATTTATCTATAATTTCAGAGATAAATCTTTTAAATCTAATTACTTCATAATTATACAATAATTACTAAATACAAATGAAATGGTACGATAGTCCAAATAATTTTGTATCTAAACAAGTACAGTTAAACAGGCTATACTTACGATCTTCAATCTGCATTTTTTTAAGCTATACGGTCTACATTTCGAGGTAGTTGTAGATCCCTGCCCTGACACGATCGCTACAATCTGCTGAGGGTCTGTTTAGTTTCATTCCAAAATCCAAAATCCAAAACACCAACTATTTTGGATTCTAAAATCTAAAATGCAAAATATTTCAGGGGGTGTTTAGTTTCAACCAAAGTTTGGCTTATTTTAGATTTTAATGATTGAGATTGTGAGGATGGCACACAAACCAATACAAATTTTGGGTTATTTTGGCCTCTTAAGTCTAAAACCTAAAATAGGAAATGAACCACTTTTTGCCAAATATTTTGAGTGGTGTTTAGTTCCATTTTGAAAAAAAACCAAAACCCAAATTTTTTTGGATTTCATGGGGACTTAAACAGGGCCTCAGATGATGCATGTGGCTAGACGCAGTAGGTGACAGCAAGTCAGCAATGCCGGGCCGCGCGGGTTGGTGAGCAGCCGGTGACAGCGGCAAGCAGTCGCAGGATCGCAGTTGCAGCCAGGTCAGGCTGTTTTTATGAAATAAAATCTTCAAATACGATTCAAAAATGAAAACTGGTGAGTCAATCCCAAAATAATTAGACATCTATATATTTTTTCTTAAACTAGTGACTAAGTCCTAAAATAATTACACATCTACATTTTTGTAACACCCAAAGTTTGGTTTGAATTTCAAACAATAGAAAATAATTTAATTATGGAATTAAGTGATGCATTTCATTTAGTGGAATATTAAAAATTCTTGCAAATAAAACTTATTCTAGTTTAGAAACATGTTGATGCATTCATGCAGTTGCATATTTTCTTTGATTGTTTGAATTTACAAAACTCAAGTTTCAAATGGTTTCAAATTTGTTTTTAAATGAATTTGAAAAAGGAAATGAAAAGAAAAAGGAAATGGGCTGGATCACTCTCTCTCTTTCTTTCTTCTGCCGGCCTAGCTTTTCAACCGAGGCCCACTCCCTTTTCCTTCCTCTCTGCCGGCCCAGCCCGAGCTTCACCCTCTCCCTCCCGTTGACCGCCGGGGTCCACACGTCGGCGCCGATCCCCCTCTCTCTTCTCTCCCTTTCTCTCTCTGATCGGTCGGGCCCGCGCGTCAGATCCTTCTCCTCCCTTCCCTCTGCCTCGCGCGATGTGGAGCTCCGCAACCGCCGCGACGCGCGCTCCTGCCCTGCTCGCTCGAGAACACGCGTGGACGCGTGGAGCACGGCAACCGTCCCCGTCCCTTATCCTCTCTTCTCTCTCTGCGGCTTGGCCCCATTCGGCAGCCGTCTTCCACCTCCCGCGGAAATCGGATGCACGCGGACGCGCCGCGGACGACAACCACCGCGAGCCCGCTCCCCACTCGCCCACGTCCCGCGCCCTCGCGCCGGCTTCGCAACCGACCCCCCCCCCCTCATCAAGCGCTCTGCTCTGAGCTATAAAACGGAGCACCGCCCCTCTGTTTCCCCCTTTCCCCTCTGAGCACTCAGAATCGCGCCGAACGCCGCCGCCGTCGCCGTCGACGCTGAAGAGACCACACCGGAGACCAAACCGCCTCGGTGAGCGCCGTTTGTCGCCCAGTTTCTCACCGCCAATCTGCCCGTCCTAATCTCTCTCTCTGTATCTCTTCGGTAGGCACAGAACACGCGCCGCGAACGCGGAGCTCTCGGACGCCGCCGCGACGCCGACCGCCGTTCCTCGACGACAAGCCGCACCGAGCCACCTCCATCCTCCAAACCACCTCGGTGAGCTTCGTCGTCGCCCTCTCTTCCTCCCCGTCCACTTAATTCGGTCAATTAGACCCTGTATGCGCCACTCCACTGCACACCGAGACCGTCGGCAATGGCGCCGCCGTGGCCAGCCCCTCTCGGTGACGCACTGTCTTATCCGAGCACTTCACTAGCACCGCACTGACACACCGCACGTCCCTAGGCCTTCAATTTGATCTCTACGGCACTGTTTCGACCTGCCCGCACGCACAGATCGCGTTCGATCATGGCGCCGCCGCGGACGGCTATGCTCCGGCAATCCGCTGTCACAACCGAACCCACCCTCGCACTCGCACGAGCATGTAGATTGTTTCTGTGCAATTGGTTGAACCCGCAACAGTCGGAAGAGTTCTCCCCGCGTTCGCCGGCGAGCCAGAGCCGCTGGGATCCATGGCGCCGTCGCTATCTGCCTCCCCGCGTTCAACCGAGCACACCACGGACTTCCCCTCGTCCCCCTCTCTCTTCCCATGCAATCGGCGTTCGAAATGGACGCCGGACGAGCCTTTCCGGTGAAACTCCGGCGAGCCCGGCGCGCTGTGGCCATGACGCCGCCGCGCCCGTCCTCTGATCCGGCCGCCGTTCCCCTCTCTCTCCCTTGGATTTGTTCTGCGCCGTTGGATCGGGTCTGTGCGGTCACGATTAGATCCCCCGAAGGGGTATGCACCCCGGTCCACGGTGGACCGGTGGACCACAGCCGCGCCGGTGCATGCACTGTGCCCGTGGACGCGCCCTATCCCGAGCCACCGCGTGTCAGGTCAGTTGACCCCGCGTCGCAGCGTTGGCGTATTTCTGAGAATACGTTTTCTCTGTTTCAAAACGTAATTCCGATCGGTCTGTTTTAATTCTGAAATTTAAATGGAAATTGCTATTTACAATTTTGCCACCGCCTTAAATTGTTTATAAAGTCTTTATTTTAACTCCGATTTGGACGATTCGAGTTGCGTTAGGTTCGTAATGAAATTCTCTACATGTTAAAACATTTGTTGTTCATGTTTGAATTATTTAATTTCAAGGATAATTCAAATACTAAAAATGCTCCTAGAGAACCAGTTAAATTCATATCTTTTGCGTTTTAAATCCGATTTTCATGAAATTCGTGTTGAAATGATCGTAGCAATGCGTAGTATCTTTTTATAAACCTTTTAACTCTGTTTATTGTTATTGGTGTACTGTTCTAATAATAGTCTTGTTTGCTTTGTATGTATGAAATTTGAAATGCGTGTTGTTGCAATGTCGGGATCGAGTTCAGGCAGTGAGGAGTTTGTTGGTGATTAAGAGTTCTTTGATCAGGAGAGTTTTGACCAGCAGGACTTTGAGAACCAAGGCAAGTATAGCATGGGACTTTCCTTGTTATCCTATTCATCTTAATTATCTTCTCATGTGCATGTGTTTAATTTGATACCCGTAGTTTAATTCCCTAGAATTGAAACCTTCACCTTGACTCCTTTGGGCTATGCATATGGGTAAATGGCTAGTGCTATACATAATGAATACTTGATCCCTGTCAAATGTTATAAAGCTTTGAATGAATTGGTGATCCTGTTTGGCAATTGGGACATAATTTTTTTTAATAACTCACTGTTGGCAAAAGCTGGGACTGACAGTGCTTCCGTGGGAGCTACATGGCTCTGGCTTTAACTTAGTAGTAGGCTCTTTTCTAGCTCGTTAGCGGTTACCCGAAAGGGCGCATTAGGCTCTTGCCGAGCTGGTTATAGTACGGCCTCTGTCCGAGTTTGAGCGTAGGTTGCGAGTCGTTATGCTACTCGGAAGGGGAGCTCTATCGCCCCTTGCCAATCCTAGCGGCCCTAATCTTGTTAGACAAGATACTATGAAAGGTTTCATAGTGAACCCCGCCCACTCACCTTGGCAGTGTTATGGGAGTAATTAACCCGGGTAATCGGGGCATCATGACTCACGGGTAAAGTTGCACAACCTCTGCAGAGTGTTAAAACTGGTATATCAGCCGTGCTCACGGTCACGAGCGGCCCGGAAAACCGATGGATTAATTAATTAACTTGACCAACCTTTATGTTCTTGTTGCCACCACTTTTATGATGATGGTTATGATTCTTTAAACTTTGGCAGTGGTATAAGTGGGATCATTTTAGGGCTTAAGCACAACCTGATGATACTTGTTAATAAAACTTGGATCAACTAAAAATGCCAAATGCAGTAAGCCAGTGTCAGCCTGAGCTTCATAACCCCATGTTATACTGCTGAGTACGAGTGTACTCACGCTTGTTTTCTTTTCAATTTTGGATAAAAATTCCGGATGGGTAACAGAAGCTGGAGGCTATGAGGAGTTTCCTGAAGACTTCTAGGCTTAGTCAACCAGTTGACCTTTCCCTGTGGAATGGAGCCACAAGAGCTAGCTAATCTTCCTTGTTTTATTTATTCTTGTAATGGATATAAGTTCGATATGTATTAAACTCTGTGATGGTACTTTGTAATTTGTGAACTTATGTGTGGATTGTCCCTGGGCACACATAATGTTATGTATCCTATTTTGTCTTTGAAATTTGGGTGTGACAATTTTTTAGTACAGTTAATATCTTTAAAAATTATGACATTCTTTTGGTGCCATCATATTATCTTTAAAAATTATGACTTTCTTTTGGTGCCATCATATGATTTTTCATCTCGTATAATCCATATCATTATTGCCTCACATGGTTATTTGGTATTAGAACAAATAATTATAGTCCCACCCCTAAAATATTTATGTATAGTAATTCCTTCCAATGTCATTGAACTACGAGCTTGATTGGATCCTACGAAATAAAATGCAAGTCCTAATTTTAATTTATATATAAGTTTGTTTTAGTTTCATGATTTTATTCTAATTTCCTAGTTTGGGTGCAACAAGAATCATTTTCTACTACCAAATTGCAGTGATATTTTGTTAACTAAATACCAAAACGCCACTTGTGTCTCCTAGACGATGCTAGGGTAGGCTGGGTTGGCTAGTTGGAGGTAATACATACTCTCTCCGTCCCAAAAAGGATTGTTATGGGATATGTGCAAGTCAAACTTTCTCAACTTTGACTAAGTTTGTAGAATATACATGCAACATTTATATTTCCAAATAAAGTTGTTAAAAAACTAGACTTGAAGATCTTTCCGATGATACTAATTATTTAGCATAATTATTTATATATTTTAATACATAGTTGCCGACATTTTAAAATTTTTGACTTCTCGGGAAACGAGAATGGCATCTATTTAGGGACAGAGGGAACAAAGATGAAGCATTCCTTCCTTGGCCCTCTAAATTTAAGAATCCCCTAACTGGCATTACTTGTATCTTTGGTGCCTAAAATGACATTGCCTTTAGTTTGGAGGTATAATAGTGCCCCTCAGCCCTCCACTAGACTAAATGTATATTACTGGATGTATATGTAATGTATAATATGACTTTGGCAATATTTTTGACTCAAAAATGAAGTGGACAGCCATAATAAATACAAATTCAAGCAATAAGATAGCAATTAAGATCAACAATTCACATGAGCTTAGAAGTACAATAGGTTGATACAATTAAGTGTTATGAATACATAGATAAGTTGTCCACAAGTATTAAAGTTGACACATAAACAACATCTAAAACCAATGACACAACTTTCTACATAAACAATGTTAGCATCATCTTCTTTTTCTTAGTCTGGTTGCATTTGCACATCCAAATCCCATGTGGTGATAGGCTCATATGGTTATGAAGTATTACAGTATGCAACAAACATGTGAATGCCTTTTGTCTTACTGTACTTTGCAAACATTGTCATCAACTCTTGGTCAGTTTTCATTTCTTGAAAGGTTTTGGTAAGATGGGCAACTTCCAAATAACCAGGAGGGAACTGCAACTGCTCCACGATTGATTTTTTTCTATTCTTCAAAAAAACAAGGATTGGGAAGGTATTGGGCCTAAGTCTAGAAAACAGAAGGCCGTGAACAGACACCTCTGTGGGTCTACAAAGGATGGCCCATTTCCAGAATGATGCAGTAGGTCTATCGAATTTCATCTCACTCTTTTGAACTACCTATGTATTGTTGTTAGAGAGAGCCCGCATGAAACATTGTTACTGCACATATTGTATCATCTTACAGCTCAAAACATTTGATGAGCAAGTCAAATAGCAGTGTGTAATCATGCTATGTAATGCATGAAATACCAGGACGCAATGGTTTAATTATACATCAGTACTGTTTTCGAGGTATATTGATTCAATGATCACATTTTTTTAACCCGAAATCTGAGGGCATCAGGTAAAGTAGGATGTACAACTTCAGAGGCCCCAGTGGAACTACTTACATGCAGTTATTTTGAGGAAGCCTTGGAAATCAAATTTGGTAGTTCACAAGCTTCGAAGAGGCAAAGTTAACAATTCAACAATATAGCAATAAGTTATGGGCATACACCAAAATTCAAAAACCCTAAAATCTTAGGGCACGTACAACACTGTTTAATGAGCCGTCTGTATAGCGGAAAATTTGCAAAAACCACCTTCGTGCACAACAGCCAAGGCAGTGCCGTCGTCTCACGAGTAGACGGCTTTGGCCCGTGCTCCGAGAAATCCAGCGGCTAGCTTCAATCCCGTGCGGATGCTAGGACGGTAAATGTTGCTGCTCTACTCGTGAAGCAAAGTACATGCAAACACTACTATATATTAGCTTCTTCCCTCATCTAAAGAGTATGCAAATCTGCTCAACGTTGTAAAATCCATTTAAAATTAAAATAAAATCCAAACATTACGATTAAAATTTATTTAGGTTCATTTTGACCAGACTATATTATAGAGGTGATAAAACATATGTTACTCATATCAATGCGACTTTTTATATAAATATATACTAATACACTATTTATATTGATCGTTTGTTCTATAATATTTAGATTTGATTATGTTACAAGAATTACTAGTCTAAAAATATTATAATTGTATTTAACTTAATTATGCTCAGGGATGATCTTGTTGAGCACATATGGCAGGTCTATGGAAATAAATAAAATTAGACATAAATGTTTCAATCATATTTGATTTATAGGGAATAAGATTTATGTAGTATTTGATTTATGAAATATGTTATATTATCTATATATATGATTTACTTTGAAGAATTTGTTTTTCATCCATTAGCAACATAATGATATAAGAAATATTATTCATGATTGATCATGGCTACACAGACAACAGCTGTCTATGGGTTATACAAGCTGTCTATTTAGCCAAAATCTTACAGACAGCAACCGTCTCACTGTTGTACATGCCCTTAGGACAAAGAAAGTCCAGTTAATTCGCATATCAAAAAATTGTTTTGCTGCTGACGAATATATGAGGTAGCACAAATCATGGAGGAACAACGAGTTTGCACCAGTGAGAGAGAGCAGGATGTCTCATCTCATCTGCACGATGTGAGTCGATAAGAGTACTCACATTTGAAATCCACGTTTTAGAAGTCAAAAGGATCACGGATGCAGCGGAAATGGTTCTACGACAGAAAATACAAACAAGCAGGGACTTTTATCTCAGAGGACCAAACCATAAGAAACAAGGAGTTGAACAGTTAGTACTTAGGAGAAACCATTCACAAGATTCAAAGCATGTTTTGTTTTTTACCAGAACTTGATTTCAGCACTCAAAGAATCAGTCATGGTAACGAAACTAAAATCATTTGGCTCAAATAGTTTCAGTTATACAGAATACAGCTAAAATCATACAAACGATCCAGTTACAAAGGAATCCAAAAAAACAGTTTCATGTTAACATTTGTGTTGCTCTTAATCAAATTATATACGAGTTTATGGCAAAAAGAAACTTGTATCAATGATAATATATTACGATAAATCAAGATCAAAATGTACTTTGGTTGACCTTTCCCTAATCAAAATACTCCTTATCATTTCGGATCATCTCGCAACGGAGTAAAGATTAAAAGGTATAGCATTCCACATCATAATTCTTTTTACACAGTGCAGAATCCAGGAAGTGCGGCACATGCATAAGAATGAAAAGACTAATTCATGAACACAGTATGTGAGTGAAAACCAGATAAACATGACAGGCCCTTTTATGAATCCAAGATAACTAAGTAGGATTAGGTTGAAAGAAAACTACTATAAGTGTGCTTGGTATTACAGTTCAGAAAAAGGAAGTCTTTTGCAAAGGTCTGCTACTCTGCTTATGACAATGGACCCGCTAAACTAAAATGTAAAATTTAGACTGAGGAAAATATGGTTGAAAAGCAGGTAAGCAGGAAAAGAACATAAAAAAACATCCAATAACTTAAAAAAGTAGATAGTCTCACTGAAAGCACCCAGAACATAACACAAGTAATAACATATATAATATGTCTCATCTCTCATGCTAAACATACAGATAAAAGATGGTAGTGTTAGATGTTAAATGACATGGAAAAACAGACCATATTACATCACAGAATCACTCCTAAAGAAGCAAAGGAGAGAAACTGTGCAAAAAAAAAAAGAGAGGCAAATAGCAAAAAGCAAAAAACATTGTGGTGTTTCTAGAGGCAGCACGGGACAGTAGGAAATATCGCTGGTATATGAGGATTTGCACCACTTCAACTGGTTGGTATGGCACACAGCAGGCACGTCACAGATTCAAGATTATGGTTTTTCCAGTTATAATCATGATAAAGCAAAAAATAAAACTAAGGCACATGTACTAACATTAGGAACTGCAACTATTTAGGCATGGATAGGGGTAAAAGGGCAGTATCAGGAGTCAGGTAAAATAAAGTTGTACCCATGCACACTCAACATTTATTCATGAATTCATAAAAAGTAGGTTTCAAATTGTAATCAAGTAAAGGTAAGAAATATTAACATAGCAGAAACCACTCTTGATGGTTGAATTTCAGATCATTACATTGAAACTTTGTAAAGTTCATTGGAGTACCAATTTAAGAGTAGCTGGATAACACAAATTTTCTACCACGCTCACAGTAGGAGTGTCCAGAAGCTGAATGAACAATCTCAACTAAAATACTTCACCTCAACAACAATGAGAGAGTTGGCTGTCAATCTACCATGAAGGAGCTAAAACTTCACCTCAATAACACTGAATCAATAGCAAAAACATTTCAAATAAGGCAGATAAGTAGCAACTACACCCGCACCACAATATATAGACAAAATTCAAGGATTCAAAAGGCAACCAAAGTAGTAGCCAGCTACTGACTAAGATACCGTCTATGGGGGTGTTTGGTTCCCACCCCTAAACTTTAGCCACTAAAGTTTAGTCACTTTTAGTCCCTAAAGTTCCAAACACCCCCACTTTTTGTCACTTTTAACACTATCACTAAAGTCACCTCCACTAAACTTTAGTGGCTAAACTTTAGGGGGTGGGAACCAAACACCACCTATACTGTATCAATTATCCAGGATCCCATGAAAATTAGAGAATGAACAAGTAAACAGCATGTATTTCTCTCCAAATTCCCAAGCGGTTCATAATACAAGGAGTATATGATTGTCTATATAAGCTATCTGTGATATAACTGGTTCTGTGCTCCTTTTATTTCTCCTATACTTATACTTATTATTACTGAGGATTTATATGTTTTTTTTTCTAGCAGTCGCTACTTATGAGGATCGAGGAAGAACAAGAGTGCACTAGTACTATTGCACTAACTAGTATAACCATCCGATCCTTGCCCCTTTTACTTCTTGATCCGGCGCACCTTCTTGGCGCCCCAGACCTCCATGCGGCCCTTGGGGCAGCCACAGGGGGCGCGGAAGATGAGGACGGTACGGCCGTTGGGCGGCGCCATCTTGCGCAGCTCGGCCTCCAGCTCCCGCTGCTCGTCGCCGAGCTCGACGGGGCGCGCCCCGGCGGCCGCCAGCAGCGCCGATCGCGCGGCGGGGCCGGGTCGTCCGCGCACGCACTCCTCCGTCTCGAGCTGGATGTCGAACTCGACGGCCTTCTTAAGGCCTCTGCACCTGGGCTTGCCGCATTTGCGCGCGTGGTGGCCCAGCAGCTCCCACGCGACGACGGCGGCCGCGACGGCGACGGCGACGGCGGCCCCGACGAAGGCGGCGGCGGGGAGGCAGGACGCGGCGGGGTGGTGCAGCAGCGCGCCCACCTCGAGGAAGAGCAGCTTGAGGTACGGGATCAGGAGGAAGCCGAGCGCGGCGACTACGGCGAGGAGCATCACCGCGTCGACCACGGCCATCGGGGTGCTGTCGCAGAAGGAGGAGGCGGCGGAGGCCGGGGGCCCCCGCCTGGATCGGGAGCACGCGGACGCGGACGCGGACGCGGAGGTGTCGGCCGCCCTGCGGTGGTGCTCGAACGCGCGGAGGAACTCGATGAGGCTGCGGCACTCCGCCATCGTGTGGGCGTGGGGCGGGCGGCTCCGCGCGCGGCCGGGCCGACGGGTGGTGATGAGGAGGAAGGTGCAGGGAGGCGCGAGCGCTGTGTGGTGGGGGCGCCGGGATCTATGGGGAAACTGGTGGGGGATTTTGCCGATCCGATCGGTGGGGCTGGGGGGGAATGCGGATGGGGCTACTCGGCAGTCGGCACCGCGCCCGTGCGTGGTGCGCGTGCGGACGAGACGTCGACGAGTGGGTGGGTTGGGTTTGGCCCTCCACTCCCGGGAGGCTTTGGCTCGGTCGCCGCCTCGTTCCGTGGCGTACGCCGCGTGGTACTGGCGCCGGGGCCGTGCTGCCCTGCGTCTGCGTGCGGTGCGGGCGAAGCGCCAGGGTCAGGCTCCGTGACGCGATGTCAAAGCCGTGGAGGGAAGGGAAAGGGACGGACAGGCCCCGCCGCGGCTGCCGGTGTGACGTGTGGGAGGGACTCTACTAGTTAGTGTAGGCACTAGGCAGGCAGGCAGCCAGCCAGCCAGCAGGTGTGACGCGACGCATAGCCGCGGATGGACAGGCCGCCCGCACGCAGCCAAGATGTCAACGCGTCACGGCTTCCGCTAATGGCACGGGCCCCGTCGGCTCCGTTCGTACTCCACCCACTCCTCCTTTTCTTTCCTGCGTTCCCTGCACCAGGTTTTCCCTGTCCTTGCGCACCGGTGGCCACAGAAAAAGGCGTCGCAGCGCACGTCGGGCTCGGGCAGGAGGAATTTGAGCCGCCACCAAGAATGGCTCAGCAGCGACTTTCGGCTCTATCCTTCTCCTTCCCTTCTTCTTTCTTTTCTCCTCCCATGGGCCATGGTCGCGTGGCGTGTCGTCCTGTTGTTGTATCCCCTTTTCTGCATCATCCTTTCCGTGCCGCCTTGGCGCATTCCGGCTTCTAACCTGACAAGCAATGCTAGCCGGAGGCCACTAGACGCCGAAACGATGCTAATTTTGGGTATTGTCAATGGTGACACTCCACGGTCATGTGCCCCCACCGATCCAAATTGAGGAGCTGAATGATACCAAACCCACCTTTCTTTTTCCACTGAAACTAACTGGAGGAAGAATTCAGATGGGGCTTTTCTTTCCACAGTTGGTCAAATGACAGCGTCATGGTAGTAGATTGGTGCTGCGTGATTTGGTGCCAGTAAAATCAGCGGCCGCGTGAACGGGGAGCAGCCAAGTGGGAAGGCATTGGTCTTGATTAGCCGAGGCGAGGCACGGCACGACCTGATGACCGCATGCCATCACACGCGGCGAAAAAATCCCCTCGCTTTCATATGGGACCTGGCCTTTGATTCAGTTCAGTGACCAACTGACTTTAAAGTATTGCGTCTCGCCATCCTCGACCGTGCATTTTTGTACGCTAAAGACAAACCAAAACCATTCATAATTCATTCATAAATACAATACTAGTGGTATAGTATATACTCCTATTTGGCATGCATTTGGACCCTCTGGTTGTCGCAGGTGAGGTGAGTAATCCATCCGGAAACAATGATTCTGTGCCACATCTCGGATCTTCGTCGATCACACCCGTGGACGTACCCGGATGGAGTTGGAACTCTGGGAGACGTGGTCTCTGGACTTGGAACCTACCGTTTTGTATATTCTTTCGAGTAAGGTTCTGCGATGGACTTGGTAATGAAAACGAGTCCCGATGAATTGGTCAGAAAGGATGAGTTGATCGGTAATACTATAAACATGCCGTCAAGATTGTTAGTGAAGTTGAAGTGATCCTAAAAAATAGTACTTCTACACACACGGCCCGGGCTGTCACCTCACCTGAGAGTGACAAAGGGAAAATTCAAGCTTGTTCGCCACAAAAGTAAGCCATGGTTGACACGATATAGCGAGGCATGATGAAAGACTAACGAAGAAAGGGACAGAGAAAAATACTCTGTAATAATTTCTCTGAGGTGGCTATATTTCTTATTACTACTACCTCTCAAGGGTGGTGAACAGTGTAAAGAAAGGACTGCTAACAACTTAATTACAGACCCTAGGAAACACGTTCACGTCAGGCTAGATCACAACTGCTCCAGCCCTCTCCCTCGTTACCGACTACTCCTACAGTCCTACTACCATGGCACGTGAAGATGTGGTCCAACAAGAGAAAAACACATGCCCTACCATGGATAGACGAAACAAGGGCACTACGACGGACGTAACGTAACCATCGCAGTCGCCCCGTCCCTGCGTGGCCAAATCAGCAGGCTGAAAACTGCTCTCGATCCGTGCGTGATCAGCTGCGAGGGTTTCAGCGCCGACGGCTCCGTTTCCACGAACCCTGGCTGTGCATGTGAGCTCACATGGGTGGACAAACGGAGTTCAAGGTTGATTACAGTTACAGGTCCAGGGAATTAAAAGTTTCTTGCTTGACTTCTCTAGCTTCCACACCTGTGAGGCTGTGACCCCGTTTCGGCACGCCCGCCTTTCGTGCCGTGGGAGGCTTCCTGTGGTGCAGCAGCACCTGGCTGTCCATTCTTTTCCTGGTGTTGTGCGCAGGGAGGAGATTTGGTCCACATCCACATCCATCGTCATGACCAAACCAATTCGCCGAACGTGCCTGCACGGTCAGTCAGAGGAGAAATGGGGATACAAAAGGACTCGGCACTTCCACACTGCAGAGCATAGCGGTCCAATGGGTTGGAAACTCTGACTGAATTGAGGTCAGCCAGTGCAGCCAGATGCCCTCTCAAGTCTTGGTGCTGAGATGATGAGGATTGAGGAGGAAGGGAGCCAGGAGCCTATCGCTTGACGTCAAAAGTTGCAATTGTATTTCCTGAAACACACGGTGTTTTAAAAGTATCTCAAAGTTGAAAATAACAAGCTCTGTTGTACACACACTGATAGCATCTCGGGAAATCTTAAAAGTACCTCAAAGTTGAAAATAACAAGCTCTGTTGTACACACACTGATAGCATCTCGGGAAATCTCAGCGAACTGGGCTTTGTGCTGGGTGCCTCGGTCCAATAGGAAGGAGTTAGGACTCTGTACTGGGCCGAATATGAGGAATTAGGATCTGCTTCGCTAACGAGAGTACTCGAAAATACAGACAATTTGGGCTACTATAGCTAAGCAAAATAGCTAGCGTCAGTGAATTTTTATGATGACTTTAAAGATCAAATACTAACAGCCAATCAAACCAGAAAACACCCTACGCCACCATATTCTACTAACTAAGGGCATGTTTGGTTTACCCCCTAAAGTTTAGTGATTCCTAAAGTTTAGTGGTCCCTAAACTTTAGTGCCCCTAAAGCTTAGTGCATCAACTAAAGTTTAGGGGGCACTTTAGGGGAAGGTGTTTGGTAGTTTAAGACCTAAAATCCTCTAAGTTTAGCTACTAACGTTTAGGGGGCTGTAACCAAACACCCCTAAGACGAGTTTTGTGGTTTGCGATTCTGCTGAACTTCATTTATGCTATAATGAGATAAACAAGACCCTACAGTAAAAAAAAGATGGGTGGATAAAAAAAACCAAGTGGCTGATTTTTGTGCTTACAAGGTGTCTAGCAGCCTATGGGTTGTGGAAAACTAGAGACGATATCTGGGTTTTCTCCAAGGGCAGTTCCTATATGTAAATTTCCTATGAGAATCCCTTTGGAACAGAGGATTTAGTTCCTACGAATCTTATGAAATTCGTATCGAATGGCTTGTTTTATAGGAACTTTGGAGGAATTTTACCAGAGCTTGAACCTCATAGAAAATTTCCTTTGTCACTCTCTCT
>CM039137.1:15052222-15134807 GCA_022036555.1 Microstegium vimineum | reverse complement strand
GTGTCCATGGCGCAATGCTTGCGGTGGGACGTCGACCGTTGTAGCGGCGTGGCCTCCCCGTCCTTCCGGTGTTTCGGGGCATGACAATAGCAGACTGGACACTGCCGTACAACATGACGCAGTATGGTTGGCCTTCTATAGATGGGTACGAGTCCCACAGTTGACGCGGGACGGACTGGACGGGGGCCATGTCGGAGTGGTTGGAGACGATGGTCGAACCCCTGGTCGAGGGGGGTCGAGGCCAGCGTGACCCTGTCGTATCCCTGAAGACACAGTCGAGGGTTGTCCTCTTCATGGCTTGAGGGGGTGCCTCTGGATTCCGTACCTGCGATGTGGCTACAGCGGCCGCATGGTTGACGGAAGTCCCGGGCATGGGCGGCGAGTTTATGGATTTGACTGTGGTAGTGGGCGTCCATGGCGTTAGGCGGGGGCAGGTAGGCGCATTGGATCCCCTTTACCTCATACCGGGAGCAGGTAAGTCGATCGAACCTCCTGCTCGCGGGTCGTTCGTTCGACCCCCTGTCCGTCATTTGAGGGGTCGAGGCGGAGGGGTCGTTCGTTCAACCCCTTTTCGTCAATCGGGGTCGAGGGGTTGAGGTCGAGGGGGATTCGGTCGAACCCTCTTCCGTCATTTGAGGGGTTAAGGCGGGGCGGAGGGGTCGTTCGTTCAACCCCTGTCCGTCAGTCGAGGTAGAGGCGGGGGGGGGGGGGGGGGGGGTCGTTCGTTCGACCCCTGTCCGTCAGTCAGGGTAGAGGCGGAGGGGGATCCCTCCTACTGTTTTTCCAGTAATGGGCCGGCCCATGACTGGTCACTGTTGCCGGTGAGGGAGGCCTTTGCGTGATGGGCCTTTCTCCATTGACTTGAACGGCTGATCGGATCCTGCCTTAAAAATGGTTGCTATGTTGAGCTTTAGATTATCAAACGTTTAGGGTACCCCTTACCTTTGTACCCGACAGTAGCCCCCGAGCCTCTATGCGGATAAGAAGAATCCGTATAGGAGCTTTTGCCGATGATCTGGAGTCATAGCGCCCTATCGAGTGGTTGATTATGTTCGCTAGGCTACGAGCGTTTCACTTCCTTGGGAAGGGGTGCTCGAGGGCGGCTGTCGAAACCCTTTCGAGGGCCAGCCTTCGCTCCCTCGAGCGTTAAACTGGAGTCATAGTTCCCTATCGAGGGGTCAACTCTGTCTGCCAGGCTACGAGTGTTTTTTACCCTCTTTCGTCGAGGGGTGTCGTGCGTAGTCTAGCCCTCGAGCCTCGTGTGGCTGGGCTTTCACTACCTCCTAGTGTCCTTCCCACGGATCCTTGCGCTCGGATTGTGGGGCGAAGAGCATCGTGCTATCCTCGTTAGGACGAGCCTCGAAGTCCTCTGTGAGCTGGTAACGGGTAGAAATTTGTAACGAGTAGAAATCCAAGTGAGAACTCGTGCCCCGTTCGATAGGGGTCGATAGAAGCCCTGAGGCGTTCTCATTAAGCAAGACCGCGTGGATTATCTAGGTGCCAACTCCGTTCGATGGGAGTTGGTGGCTCGATGCCTCCCGTCGTAGGGATCCTTGGGTATTCCCTGGTTATGCCTTGGATATGTCCCGGGGGGCCTCGAGAGTTCGTTCTCGAGCTAGGGGCTCGCGCCGGCTCCCCTGGGTCATCCCTGACTCGGGTACTCGAGGGCGGCTATCGAACCTCGTTCGTGGGGCCAGCCTTCGCCCCCTCGAGTTTTGGAGGTGGACCGGAGTCCATAACGCTGGGTCCTCCCTGACCTCAGGTACTCGAGGGCGGCTGTCGAGCCCTGACCGAGGGCCAGCCTTCGCTCCCTCGAGATTTTGACGGACGGGTCGACGTCCGTTGCTTACCTCCGAAGATAACGCCCACTGTTGCACGTTGTCCGCCGTAGGCACGCCTTTTTAGGAGATGTCCGTTCGATTGCAGCCGTAGCAGGCGTAGGGTGCGGCGTGGAGTGCGGTGCGGAGCCCGATGACGCGACGGGTGTACCCTATCCTGTGGAATACGAGGGGGGCGGTAGGTGGGCGCATTAAATACGGAGAGTTTACCTGTCTTTTTATTGGATCAGCCTGTTGGGCTTCCGGTTATAAATACTGGCGGTGGGGGTCGGCTCCCTCACGCTTGTCGTTGCCTTCGCTGTCTCCTTCTCCTCTCCATTGCCTTCGTCGCCCACCGAGCCGGATCTCTGCGTGCGCGAGAGTAGGGAGTGTAACACCCCGGGTGTTAATAACTTAATTAAAAATTTATCATGTCATCATATGCATTAAGCATCATTCATTTGTTTGAAAACCTGGATATGCATTGAACTAAAATGAGTTTACTTGCTTATGTTTGATCAATTGTTTGAATACAGGTCATCTCTTCAAATTCTCAAATTAAAAATTTGAATCCAAACCCTAATTCCCAGAGGGGGTGGATTAAACCCTAAAAATGATTTTCAAAATCTATGAAGTTTTTGCTTATGGTTGTTAAGCAAAGTTGTAGATCATGAAATTTTCAGCATCTTTCGTGTTCAAAGTTTTTCTTGAAAACCTCTGGAAGCTTGAGCATTTTGCAAAATAGCCATAGGGTCAGTTCTGTCTTTTCGTCGAGCAGTTGCATGGCGGGGTTGAATTCGACGCCGACACCTGTCGACACCACCATGTGACTCCTGTCCATGGACTCACGTCTTGTCGTGTACGTGGCGACATCGCGGGACCGTTGCCGTCTTTAAAACGGGACACCGTCCACTCTGTCTCCCTTTCCACGCCACTGCTCTACTCTACTCTACTCTACTCTACTCTACTCTACTCTACTCTACTCTACTCTACTCTGCTCTGCTTTGCTCCGCTGAGCGCTCCACCATCATTGACGAACTCATCCGAGCTCGTTAGCCTCTTCCAACCACTCAATCCACTGCCATTGTCTTCGCTGTGACCTCATGCATTCTCGGAGTGAGTTGGTGAAAGCCTTCGAGCCTGCATTCGTTCAGCGCGGCTCTGTCTTCCTCAACTCCGGTGAGACCGCCGCTGCTCTGGTCAGTCCTCGACCGGGCTACGCAGGAGCCGCATTGCCTTTGTATCTTGTGTTTCTTGCTCCTTGTTCATCTCTGATTCGTGTCGGGTTCTCCGTTTTGCAAATGGTGGACCATGGCTCCGGGAACATCTCCGTTGCCGCTCGGTTCTTCGTCTCCACCGGCACGTTCTCCATCGATAGTCGTCTCTACTTCATCTCCGGCCACGCTTGCTAGCGCTTCGTGACCAGGGTGAGCTCCTCGACCTCTCCGCTCCACTCGTTTGTCCTTGAATCGAGCCTTCGAGTTCTGTCCTCGAGTACCGCCGCTGTTCTTGTTCGGTGCGGCGGTGTGTTCGTCGTCTAGTCGTTGTAGTTGATCTTTTTGTGATCCAAGTCTTGCGCTAGCTTTGTCTAGCCGTCCTGAGTCTGTTTCGAGGGGTAGTTGCCCTTGAGCGTGTGCGTGTTTTCTCTGGCGCACGTCGCGCAGATCCCCACCGACCGCCATGGTCGTCGATGAGGATGTTGCGTTTAGCTCTGAGTTCGTTTCGTGCGCGCTTTGCGTTGTTTGGGGGCCGCTAAGCTTGCTGGAGTTGTTGGTTGAGTCGATCGAGGGTCGATCGAGGCCTGTGTCCGTCGGCATGTGTGCGGTCGAGCTTGGTTCACCGCCATTGTCATCGACGAGGTCTCCTGGGTAAGTTTTAGCCTCGTTTCTGTTGGGCGTTTTGCTCGCGGTTGTCCTCTGAGTCGTTATCGAGGCCTAGCTTCATCGATCGAGGCCTAGCTTCATCGATCGAGGCCTAGCTTCTTCAATTGAGGCCTAGTTTCTCCGATCGAGGTCTGTGCTCGACGGCGCGCGCATCGGTCGAGCCCCGGCCGACAACCATCACCGTCGATGAGGTGTCTCTGAGGGTTTGTTTGGGTCGTGGCGCACCTCGTTGGCTTCGTCTCGGCGGGCCGAAGCAGGTTCGAGGGGTAGCCGTTCGGTTTGGTCACCGACGGCGATGCGCCGCCGTGTTTTGTGGTCATCGGCACCGTCGCTCGAGCGTCTGTGCCCCTGGTGGGCGGGTCTTAGCCGTCAGGGGTTTTGTACAGGGTTTTTCCTGTTTCCTGTTAGTTCAGTATGTTTTAATCCTGTAAAAAGGTCCAAGTTAGTTATAAGATGTTTAGAAACCCTTATAACTTTAGGCCTTGAGTGATTTTGGATTATTTGATATAAATGGTCATTGTCCAGTGACAAACACAAGTTGGACATGCTCGATGTAATGTTGATTGCTCAGTTCTTTTGGATGTAAGTGTTAACTTAGATAATCAAGATAAATAGGGTCTAATTAGTTTGCTTTCTAACCTTGTTTTGCTTTCCTTCATGAAGGGAAGTTGTACTCAAGGTGTAATCAGTTTTAGTCTTCTCTTAAGAGCATGTTTGTTTGCGTTGAGCATCATGTTTACTATTCAAGCATCATCTAAGACATGTCATTATATCGTGTAGATTGTTCGTTGGTTGGGTTGGATACCTCCAGTGAAGAGGTTTTCTCTCTTGAATCTGAGCCCGAGTTCGTTTATCCCTCCAACCAAGGCAAGCTCCGGTGCATTCAAACACTTCCTTGTATTTAAAATGATTGCTTTAAATACACTTATGTTTATACTATTGCATTACGGTACTTTAAATTCCTACTTGATGCATAGCTTTATCCTTGTACTATTTGTACCTTTAACCTTGACACTTGTTTAAAGATGCAAAGTTTTCACAAAAATGCCTCGTATGCTTAGAACTTTTATAGTAAGTGATTTCCGGTCACCTACGCATAGTGTATTGCTTCGGCAAATGGTTATGTTTTCTGAGAAGGGGATGTTGTTGTTGGAAGTAATAATCTGAGACTGGGCGGACACGGTGTTGGAGAGCCATCAGCGGTGTCTGGTGAGCGGGTTCTTTCCGCCTGTGTCGATTAGGAACCGTCCGTTGATGCATGACTAGGGTTGTGACTTTGGAGTACTTATCACATACTCCGGGAAGCTGGACTCTGGCTATTCTCGTCTGAAGAACGGTTAACCCGCACTGGGAGTGGAGAGATGGCGAGAGTAGTGTGTACCCTCCAAGTTAGCGAACTGGATGGAGGTGTACTGTGCTCTCGGGTGGCGGAACCCCGATCTTGGCGAGAGGATCCAGGGAAAGGTAGTCATATGTGTGTTTTAAGCGGTTGTATATGTCGTGTGATAGGGAAGCCCCAGCTGGGATAAACCGGTTCGAATCGTCGTGTTCCTCGGATATGGAAACATGACCCTGTTTTCTTCTTCGTAGTAATACACTTTAAGTGGATACTTGTTGGACCCCTTTATGGATGGTTATTACCTTGTTATCGATCATACATCTAGATCGATACTTGAGTAATCTTATGGATAACATAAATGATTTCAATTCTTTTTATAAATGCTCATTTATGCAAAATTCTTGATTCTCGTAAACCACACCTTGAATCCTATGACTTGCATACTGTTTTGTCCACCAAATACTTTTCTTTGTCGGATAAGTCTTGTGGAGTACTCCCGTACTCAGGGTTTGTTAACCCCTGTTGCAGATGAGGATCTCAACCCGGTTTGTGTGGCTTCTTGCTGCATGACCGTGGTCAGTGTAGATGAAGATGAAGAATAAACTGTCCTTGCTTGACTCTTGGGCAAGAGTACCTCAGTTGGTTGTTCTTGCTCTATCAGCAGCTTGATGTATCTTTTAACGTATGACACTTAAGTTATGTTTCAAAACTTATGGTTTGTAATATGACTTCGAATTTCCGCTACTTTGATGTAATATAAAAATTTTGTATTACTTCTGTAATGATTGTAATGAGGTGATCCTGTTCGGAAAGAGGTGGATGACCCGCTGCAAAGTGGTGACACCTGACGGACTAATTAAGATCTGGATCATCTGTTGGGATTAAGATTAATCCTGACAAGTGGGCCCTATTTTAAGAGGTTCTGTCACAGGGAGAGGAGAGATTGGCAACATACCTTCCATCCCCGCATCCGAGCACATCCGCTTCCCTGCTCCCATGGCTAGCTACAGCTTGTGTGGACCTGACGCCTGGCTCCCATCGTCGGCGACCACGGGGCATTTGGGAGATTTGGTGGAGAGCGGCCTTCTCCGACCTATCACCTCCGCGGACCGGCCGGAGTGCATAGCGCCGCCGAGGGAGGGCGCTGAGCCCAACCCGCCGGAGGGTTACGTGGTCAGCTTCGAAGCTTTCCACCGGGCGGGGCTAGGATCCCCCCCAACCGTCTTCTATGCGGGATCCTCCAACACTACGGCGCAGAGCTTCAACACCTCTCCCCCAACAGCATCTGTCACACGGCGGTCTTCACTGCCGTGTGCGAAAGATAACTGGGGATGGAGCCGCATTGGGTGCTGTGGCTCCACCTGTTTGAGGCGAGCCTGTTCCACGCTTCGGCCGGGAGCGGTAGTCGCAGGATGGTCAGGGCAGGGTGCTGCAGCATCTCCCTCAAGAGGGCGGACTGCTGGATCCTGGCGAAGCTTACGTCGAGCCACTCAGGATGGCACTCCGGGTGGTTCTACCTGAGGAACGACGACGGTCTGTTCCCCGCCTACACTGGGAGGACGATCGACTCGAGGCCCGACCACTGGAGGTACGACGTTGAGCAGAAGAAGCAGAAGCGTCCCGACCACCTGCTTGGCGCGATCGCCCGTCTGAAGAAGGCGGGGCTTACGGCGGCCATCGTGGCGTCGGTGTTTCATCAGTGGCGAGTCGTGCCGTTGATGGCTCGCCCGCTACGTCTTGACAAGATGCGCCCGGAGGTGGATCTCACGGGGTGTCACCTCGTGGAGGATGAGCTGCCCCTCGAGAGGGTGGTCCGCCGGGTACGCACCTCCTTCACCGGCGCGTTCGAGGTGGAGAACGTCGCCAGCGTCCCCATGATGCCAGACCAGGGGCACACCCAGTTGGTACGACACCTCTTTCTCTGTCAATGCCCTCTTGTCTGTCTTGTTTGTCTCCTTTGCCTGCGTCCTAACCGCCTAGCGTTCCCTCAGGGGAACGTCGTCTTCCGAGAGTCGCTTCCACCGGTGAAGGAGGAGCGGCACATGGCCCAGGTGAGACGCCTTCGGGCCGAGCAGGACAAGAAGGACAAGGACAAGGCCAAGAAGGATAAGGGCAAAAAGGCCCGAGAGAAGGAGGAGCGTGAACAGCGCCGGGCACGGCAGAGGCGGGCCAACCTTTCCGAGGAGGAGTCCCCCTCAGAGGAGGATGAGGACGAGGGGTCGAGCAACGACGAGGTTGTTAAAGATGATGTCATGACGTGACGGTATCGGGTTAGGCCCTTCGCTTTTGACATGATGGGTATCGTCCTTATGCAGGAAGAGGATCCGGAGAGGAGGAGGAAGCCGAGCCGCAGCGAGGGCTCAAGGAAGAAAGGGCGGTGCCCAAGCTTCAAGTGGCGGCCGCCAGTATTGGAGGAGGAGAGGGGTCGACATCGAGGTCGACCCCAACTATCGGAATTGAGTCGCGGGATGAGCGCCCTGCGGCTCTTCAAGGTGAAGTGCCACGACAGACGCGTAGCCGTCCGTCGCGGTCACCGTCGGGAGGTCGGTCGAGCACGCCCCCGACGCCTACTCGGTCGAGCGCTCGGGCATCAGGCCCGTCGACCCAGCAGGAGACCAGGACGGTGGCGACGAAGACGTCGTTGGCCCCTGCCAAGGATACGGTGCCGGGAGCAGCCTCAACCCCTGCCGCGGCCAGCGCTGGCGGGAGAAGTGGCTCCCGACGTGCCTCGCAGAAGCCCCCGAGCGGCTCGAGGTCCACTGGTCGGACCCCCTGATTCCGCTGGGGTAAGTTGCTTTCCTGTCGATCCCGAGTATTTTTCGTTGATTATGACTTGTTCTTACCGTCGCATATGAGTTCCTTTCTCAGGGCGAAGCGCTTGTCGGAGGACGCGACCCCCACCCCGGCCAAGAGGCTGAAGGCGGAGGCCGCGACCAAGATGGCCGTCGGGGCTAGTCCTGCCGCCTCGTCCCCTTCGACCCTCGCCCCAGGTGCGGCGTGGGCGGCCAAGACGCGGGAGGCGATAGGGCGCGGGTAGGCGCAGGCCGTCGCGGAGCGAACTCGAGCGGAGGAAGAGGCGGGTCGACCCGTCACATCGGCAGGGTCCACCGGAGTGGCGGTCGAGGCCGTGCTCACCGCTCCGTCAGAGGGGGGGTACACCAGCAGCCTCGGAAGGCGTTGAGCTGGCGTCGACGACGGCCGTGATTGAGGGGGTTGAGCCCCAAGCCGCCGTAGAGATGGAGGTGGTCGACTTGACCTCCACCGGCGAGGAAGAAACGCCGGAGCACCCGGCGACGACGTGGTGGCCCGAGAACCTCGTGTCGTGGGAGGCGCGTCAGGGGCGCGAGCACGAAGAGAAGGCGCAGGAAGAGGGGGTGCGGTTGTTGCTGCGCCGGAGGTGCCGCCGTCGGTGGAGACCCTTATCGAAGGGGCCTCGGCGCCGCTCCCAGAGCCTGCCGAGGAGGGAAGACGGGCCGAGGAGCTCGGGGCGATGCCCACGGCGGAGACGGCGACAGTGGCGGAGATGGTGGTGGTGACGACCCCCCGGTCGGAGCCGGCAGGGGCTGTCGTGGCGCTGCAAGGAAGCAGCGCAGCGGATGTGACGATGTCCGAGGTGGCTGCTCGGCTTGTCGTCAAGGTCGGGCAGCCGTCTGCTCGAGGTGCTCCGCCCCCTGGCTCGGTCGTGGTGGAGGAAGGAGATGTGCTGCCAGACCGTGGCGAGCCCACCGTGCTGGAGGCTAACATGAGTTTCCTCTACCGCCCAGGGCTATTCCCGCGATGGGGGCCCCCTCCACCTCCAAGTGATGACCTGGAGGCGTCGATGGCGGCCCTCCAAGACCACTTCGAGGAGAGGATCGCCCGGCTCGAGGGGGCGACTGACTTCCCCAACCTGTCCGAGTGGGTGATGTCCCACGGAGGTACCCTCGAGATGGGTTAGGGCATCATGGACGAGGTGAGGAGGAGGGTCAACCGCTCCAGCGATCTCTGGGGGCAGGAGGTGCTCGAGCTGCCCGACCTCAGAGATCCAGGGCGCAGATTCTTCAAGCTCGACGACCAAGCCGAGCTCGGGGAATGGGAGCACATGGAGGAGTTCCGGGCGTGGCTCGACCACGTGATGCGTGTGGCCGTGGGAGTTGCGTCCGAAGACTTGTACAAGGGAATAAACGTAAGTTTCGTCCTTTCCCTTTCGATTTACCTTGGTTATTTTGCTGTCGTTTGTTGTGACCTTCCTTTTTATCCTTGGTAGATGCTGAGGGCGAGGTCGCACGACAAGTCCCAGTTCATCCTACGGACACAGGAGCTATGGCGCCAGCTCCCCTTCCTCCGTGCTTCGCTAGAGAAGGCGGAGGCCGAGGCCGCCCAGGCGAAGGTCGAGGTGGCGGCCGCGCAGGAGGAGGCCTCCCGAGCGCAGACGAGGGCCGAGGCCGCCCTCAAGGAGGTTGTTGAGGTCGGGCAGCAGCGGGACGCTGCCCGGGAGGCCCGGCGTAAGGCGGAGGAGGAGTCCACCCGGCTGAGGGAGGAATTGGCTCGAGCGGCGGAACATGTATGGCAGCTCGAGGCCGATGTCGACACCGTCTCCCGCGACCGCGATGCGCTGGGTGTCGCGGAGGAGAAGGCTCGAGCCCAGATCGCCGCTCTGGGGGAGGTAGCGGCTAACCAGAAGAGGGCCCTCGATGGTACTGGCAAGATCATCGAGGACCTCCGGGCTAAAAACAGCGACCAAGCTGCGGAGCTCGTTGACGTTCGCCACCAACTTCAGAGGGCTGAGCAGGACTATGTTACCCTGGAAGCACACGCGAAAGGTGAGTTTTTTAGAAGTGTTATTAAGCTCGCTTGGTCTCGACCCTTCCCCTGCTTTTTAGTTTTGATGGAGCCCTCTATTTGTTCTGGCAGAACTCGAAGGGGACAAGGCCCGAGCCCATGAGGATCTGACTAGTCTTCAGAACCTCCTCGGGGCGGAGACGAGCCTGAACGAGAGTCTTGGGGACGCCATCTCCTCCTTCTGCGATGGCGTGGGTGTCGAGCCGGAGCTACCGGTTGCGGGAGACGTGCGTGGGGATTCCCTCTTGCGCCAGCTCTTCGCCGCGACCCGTGGAGTGACGGAGTAGGTCCGTGCTGCCCTTCACATAGGCGTGAAGCAGGCGCTCGCGGTCATCCGCTCGGGTACTCCTACGACCTCGACGTCGTTGCCAGCGGCTTCGTCGTCGACCCGAGGCTGATCGATGAAGCGAACATGGCGAGATGCCATGAGCTGATCGACGCCGCAGAGGTGCCTGATGGTGAGTTGGTGAAGCTGTTCGAGGCCGAGGTGCTTCCCCCGCCGAACGACGATGGCGATGAGTAGTCGAGGCCTGTGAACCAAATCTGGACAAGAAGGTCCATGTAATAGATTAGCTTTTGTGACAATATGATGTCGAGCCCCTGGGGGCTTCTTAACTTTAATGCATTTTATTCGAGATGCATCTGGGTGTTTTTATTTCTCGAGTTGTCTCTATTTATTTTTGCCTAAGTCGTTGCTTGTGGACTAAGTATTCGACGCACGCTCGTATCCCTGGAGGGGGGAGCGAGTGGGGGTACCATAGCCCTGAGGCGTAGGAGAGTCCCCGGCTCGACGGACCTCGACCCTTAGGGAGTTCGAGACGTTTTTTACTTAGTCGTGAAGCGTACTCGGGGCGAAGGTGGAGAGAGAAGGCCGAGTTTCGAAAAAACGTTTAGGTTTTTAGAGGACTTAGGAGGGGGGTACCCCCCCTGTCAGCCCCCGAGGGAGGTCTGACTTTGCCAGAGCAGAGTCGAGGCTACCTCAGAGTTATGAACGAATGTGAAATGTATTTCAAGAACATTTTATTCATTCATAATGCGATAAATGTACATAATGTAGAAAATGTACAAGGCTTCGAGGCCTTAGGGGTAAAAGCGACGTAGTTGTTCGATGTTCCATGCGTTGGTGAGGATCTCGCCCTTGTCGTTCTTCAGCTTGTAAGTCCCTGGCTTTAGCACCTCTGCCACGATGAAGGGTCCTTCCCAAGGTGGCGTCAACTTGTGACGCCCCTTGTTGCTTTGTCGACGGCGCAACACGAGGTCGCCGACTTCGAGGTCCCTTTTACGTATGTGCTTGCCGTGGTAGCGCCGCAGCGTCTGCTGGTACTTTGCCGATTTGAAGAGGGCCACGTCCCAGGCTTCCTCGAGCTGGTCGAGGGAGTCCTCTCGGGCTGCTGCGTTGGCTTGGTCGCTGTAGGCCTTTAGTCGAGGGGACCCATACTCGAGGTCAGTGAGGAGGACGGCCTCGGACCCATAGACCAAGAAGAACAGGGAGAACCCCGTGGCTCGACCTAGTGTCGTTCAGAGACTCCATAGGACAGAGGGCGGCTCATCGACCCATCTCTTGTCATGTTTGTTTAGTCGGTCGAAGATCCTTGGCTTGAGGCCCTGTAAAACCATACCATTAGCGCGCTCGACCTGACCGTTAGTTCGAGGGTGGGCGACTGCAGACCAGTTCAACTTGATGTTGTGGTGGTCACAGAAGTCCAAGAACTTTTGGCCGGTGAACTGCGTGCCGTTGTCGGTGATGATGGCGTTGGGGACCCCGAAGCGGTGGACGATGTCAGTGAAGAATAACACAACTTGTCGAGATTGAATGTTAGCGATGGGTCGAGCCTCGATCCATTTCGAGAACTTGTCTATGGCCATGAGGAGGTGGGTGTGGCCACCTTTGGTTTTCTTCAGGGGGCCGACCATGTCGAGCCCCCATAATGCGAATGGCCAAGTTATGGGTATCATCTGAAGAGCTTGGGAGGGTAGGTGGGTTTGCCTGGCGTAGAATTGACATCCCTTGCAAGATCGAACGAGTTTGGTAGCATCAGCGACGGTTGTCGGCCAGTAGAAGCCTTGTCGAAAGGTGCTTCCTACCAGCATTCTTGGCATCGTGTGGTGGCCGCAAGCCCCCGAGTGTAGGTCCTTCAATAGTGCCCTCCCCTCCTCGAGGGTGAGGCAACGTTAAAGTACACCGGTAGGGCTGCATCGATATAGCTCGCAGCCATCCCCGTACAAGACGTAGGTTTTGGCGTGTCGGGCTATGCGTCGGGCTTTGGTGCGGTCCTCTGGGAGCTCGCCCCGTATCAGATACTCGAGGTAGGGTGTGCGCCAGTCCGTCGAGGGGGTTGGTGTTGCGGTTGTCTCGTCGATCTCCATGACCTCTCCTCCGTTCGAGGGAGGATCGGTCGAGGAGGAAGGGTCGATCCCTTGCTCGAGGGCGGGAGCCCCCGAGCCTAGGTCGACGGACGGCTTGTGAAGGTCCCTCGAGAAGACATCGGGAGGGATTGTACCTCGAGTGGATGCGGTTTTGGCTAGCTCGTCAGCGGCTTCGTTGTACCGGCGGGCGACGTGGTTGAGCTTGAGGCCGTAGAATTTGTCCTCAAGCTTTCGGACCTCCTTGCAGTAGGCTTCCATCTTGGGGTCATGGCAGCTCGAGGCCTTCATCACCTGGTCGATCACAAGCTGTGAATCCCTTCGAACGTGGACGTGTCGAACCCCGAGCTCGATGGCGATGCGCAGACCATTGACGAGGGCCTCGTACTCGGCTACGTTGTTGGAGGCGGGGAAGTGGAGGCGGATGACGTAGCGCATGTGGACCCCTGAGGGTGATATGAAAAGCAATCCGGCGCCTGTCCCCGTCTTCATCAACGATCCGTCAAAGTACATGGTCCAGAGCTCGGTCTGAACTTGCGCCAGGGATAGTTGAGTATCGGTCCATTCTGCAATGAAGTCTGCCAATACCTGAGACTTGATGGCCTTCCGAGGGGCATAGGAGAGAGTTTCCCCCATGAGCTCAACCAACCACTTTGAGATTCTCCCAGACGCTTCCCGGTTCTGGATTATCTCCCCAAGGGGGAAAGACGAGACCACAGTAACCGGGTGGCCCAGGAAATAGTGTTTGAGCTTGCGCCGAGTGAGGACGATGGCATACAACAGCTTCTGAATGCGGGGGTATCTCATTTAGGTTTCTGAGAACACCTCGCTTATGAAGTAGACGGGCCTCTGCACCAGCAGGGTGTGTCCCTCTTCTGCCCTCTTGACTAATATGGCAGCACTGACTACCTGGATAGTTGCTGCAACATAGAGCAAGAGGGGCTCGGCTGGGCTTGGGGCACCACGACAGGTGGCGAGGTGAGTAAGGCTTTGAGTTTGGAGAGCGACTCCTCGGCCTCGACGGTCCATGTGAAGTGTTCTGTTTTCTTTAGGAGGCGGTAAAGGGGTAGTGCCTTATCTCCGAGCCGTGAGATGAACCGGCTGAGGGCGGCGAGGCAACCCGTGACCCTTTGTACGCCCTTAAGGTCGTTGATCGGGCCCATCCTAGTGATGACGGTTACCTTCTCAGGGTTGGCCTCGATCCCGCGCTGGGAAACTATGTACCCTAGGAGCATGCCTCGAGGGACCCCGAAGACACACTTCTCTGGGTTTAGCTTTAGCTGGTTTGCCCTGAGGCACCCAAACGCGATTTCAAGGTCCTCGACCAGGTTCCCGACTGTTTTGGATTTGACCACGATGTCATCGACGTAGGCCTCGACGGTCGGCCCTATGTGTTTTCCAAAGACATGGAGCATGCATCGTTGATATGTGGCCTCGGTGTTTTGCAAACCGAAGGGCATAGTGAGGTAGCAAAACATACCAAAGGGGGTGATGAAGGAGGTTGCGAGCTGATCGGACTCCTTCATCTTTATTTGGTGATAGCCAGAATACGCATCAAGAAAGCAGAGAGTTTCACATCCCGCAGTGGAATCTACTATTTGATCAATACGTGGTAATGGAAAAGGAACCTTGGGACATGCTTTATTTAAACTAGTGTAGTCTACGCACATTCTATCCTTTCCATTATTTTTCTTGACAAGTACAGGATTTGCTAACCACTCGGGATGATGTACCTACTTGATGAATCCGGCCTTCAAAAGCTTGTCGACCTCCTCCCCGATGATTCTGCGCTTCTCCTCGTCGAAGCGGCGCAGCCGTTGCTTCACCGGTTTGGATCTGACCCAGATGTCCAAGGAGTGCTCGGTGACATCCCTCGGAATGCCCGACATATCCGAGGGACTCCACACGAACACGTCAGCATTCGCGCGTAGAAAGTCGACGAGCACGACTTCCTATTTGGGCTCGAGGGTAGCGCTGATCGTTAGCGCCTTGCCATCCGCGTGGTTGGGGTCGAGCGGGATGGTCTTGGTGTCCTCCGCAAGCTTGAAGTTGCTGGCGTGTCGCTTGGGGTCGGGGATCTCCTTGGAGAAGTCGTCGAGGGCCGCGAGGATGGCTGACTCCTCGACCGCCTCGGCGTTTTCCACGCACTCGACATCGCAGTCGTAAGCGTGCTCGTAGGAGGTGTCGACGGTGATGACTCCCTCGGGCCCTGGCATCTTTAGCTTGAGGTAGGTGTAGTTCGGGATTGCCATGAATTTGGCGTACCCTGGTCAACCGATGATGGCGTGGTAGATGCCATGGAACGCGACCACCTCGAAGGTCAGATCATCCTTCCGGAAGTTTGAGGGGGTACCGAAGAAGACGCGGCCGATCGGGAGTGCCTTCTTCCCTCGAACGTTCCCGTGGAATCCCCCCGCGCTGGGCAGGAGCATGGTCCTTGGGATCCCTAGGAGGTCGAGGGTCTGGGCGTAGATGATGTTGAGGCTGCTTCCCCCATCCATAAGTACCTTGGTGAGGCGGGTGTTGAGTATGATCGGGGTGGTCGTTCTGGTCGAAGGTGATCGGCGTGTGGGACCAGTCGAGGTATCGAGGAGCCTGGGCTCTAACGGAGAAGACCTCTCGACGCTCCCTCTTGCGCTGACGCGCACTGAGTCGAGTCGAGGGTCCCCCGTAGATCATGTAGCAGTCGTGAATCTCGGGAAAGCCCCCGTTCTTGCCATCGCCCCTGTCTTGTGGATCCTCCTTCTTGTTGTCTTTCTTGAGGCCAAGAGAGTCGAAGTATTTCTTGAGCATGCGACAGTCCTCGAGGCTATGGTTGGCCAGTCCCTTGTGATAGGGGCAGGGCTCTTTCAGCATCTTGTCGAAGACGCCCGCCTCGAGAGGGGGACCTCGAGGCTTCTTCTTGTCTGTCGCAGCGACAAGATCGTCGGGCTCGACGTTGCGTCGAACCGGTTGGTTCTTCTTCTTCTTCTTGTTCCTCTTGGGCCCGTTGTTCGAGCCCCCGGGCTCGTCCACCTTGGCCTTCCCCTTGTCGGGGGATGCATAGAAGAACGCGCCAACGGCTTCCTCGCCGGCTGCGTAGTTGGTGACGATGTCCATGAGCTCGTTGGCGGTCTTGGGGGTGTTCCGTCCCAGCTCCCGCACCAACTCCTTGCAGGTTGTCCCGGCGACGAACGCCGTGATGACATCGTGGTCGGAGATGTGGGTTAGCTCAGGTCGGGCTTGGCGAACCGTCGGGTGAAGCCGTGGAGGGTTTCCCCTGGCTTCTGCTTGCAGCTGTGGAGATCCCAGGAGTTTCCTGGGCGCACGTAGGTGCCCTTGAAGTTCCCCTCGAAGATCCTGACCAGGTCGGGCCAGCCATGGATCAAGTCCGGGGGGAGTTCCTCGAGCCATCTTCGAGCGGTGTCGGAGAGGAAGAGCGGGAGTTGCCGAATGATGACGTGGTAGCTGTCGGCTCCTCCTAGCTGACATGCCAGCCTGAAATCAGCAAGCCAGAGCTCCGGCTTGGTTTCGCCATTGTACTTGACCAGGCTGGTGGGTGGACGGAAACGAACAGGCAAGGCGGTTTGCCGGATGGTCTTGCCGAAGACTCGTGGCCCTGGTGGTTCCGGAGATCAATGTCGATCCTCGTCACTGTCATAGCGCCCACCTCGATGAGCACTGTAACCTCGAGCCTCAGCGTCACCATGTCGGCATCGTTTGTTGTCGTTGATGTCGCGTTGCGCGTCTTGCGGTTGTCGATTGTCGAGGATGCGGTCTCGAACTGGTCGTTGCTCCACTCCGCCTTGGGGCGCCTTGTCTTGGTGGACAAATACGTCTCGATCTTGTCGAGGGGGCACGTCCCGCTGCTCGGAGGCAGCTCCCCTGCGCCTCGAGGCCGAGCTCTCTGCTTGCTGTACGGCCGCGGTTCAGAGAAGCCCCTGGATTTCATCCCTGATGCGTTGTGCCTGGGGCGTCGATGGTGCTGACATGTCGCGGAGCAGCATCGCGGCTGCCACGACATTCTGGCTAGCGCGGTTGTAGATGTGGCGCTCGTTCGCCCCTTCGTTGACGATCTGCCGACGGACTTCCCGGGCCTGCTCACGAGCTCCTCCGCCCTGTGGCCGCCCGCAATCTCGCTCGAGGGCGTGCTCGAGATGCTGAAGTCGTAGGCGCTCTTCCTCGAGCTTGGCGAGCAGCTCTCGGACTTGCGCGATCTGGACGTCCTGCGGTGGATCGGCTTTGTCAGGACTCGGGGGATCGGCGTTTCGCGCCGGTGTAGCGTTGCCCCCTCCTCTTTCATCCGTGGCCGCGGCGTCGTTGATGTCGTCCTGGGAGTCAACTTGGCCATCGAGGTGGAAGCATTTCCGGGTGGTATCATAATCCTCATCGGGGGAGTCCGAGTCGGGGTAGCCGTGGTAGAAGTTGGGGAAAGATCCCCTGCGCTCCTCCTCCAGTTGTCGTTGTAGCGTGCCCCAGGTGTAGTAACCCGGGGCCGAGGCTTGCCGTGGCACCGGGCGCTCATCTGGTGGAGGGGTGGTGACGAGGTTAGTCGACGCACGTAGCGGGTTCCCTGAGGGCCCGTAACGTGTTTGCATCTACGAGTTTACAAAGGCAGAACAAAGTCTGGCGCTGTTGTAAAGTCCGTGCGGAAGCAGGTTGCGCTGCGGCACGGCTGAGTATGTTGGAGAAGCCGCGGGGACCTTCTGAGATGACGGTATGACAGAGCCAAAGTCAGGCTCAGCGAGGTACCCGCCCCCGACCCGCAAGCATGGGTCAAACAGGCTCCCGAAGGGAGGAACTGTGTCACCAGCCGGGGCCGGGGAGATGGCGTCCAGTGTCTCGGAATCCGCGCGGTGAAAAGTGCGGTGGCTTCGTTCACGCCTCCCCCTGGTCGCAGGCGAGAGACGCGAGTGGTAGGACCGTCGTCTGGTCCTCCTTGGCCCCGGCGTACCGGAGCTGCTGCTATCCATGCCACTATCTGAGAGTAGAACCATGTCGTGGCCGTGGCCCGTGGACATGAACTATAGGCTCCCGAACCAGATGATGGTGGCGAATGGAAGCGATGGGATCATGGAATCCATCTGGGAGAGTAGTTCGGAGTTGATCGACACGCAAAGCCCCCTACCTGGAGCGCCAACTGTCGGTGTTATGACACAGGGGGTCAAGACCACCAACTAGTAAATTTGTATATTGCGTGCTCCCTCTCCAGACGTGATGCAAGAAGAACACAAGATTTATCTTGGTTCGGGCAAAGAAGGCCCTACGTCCAGCGGAGGAGGATGGATTGTATTATCTTGCACCGAAGTGCTCGTACAGGGGGGGTACAAGCTGGTTTACACGGGGGTGCTCAGGATGAGCTGAGGCCTAGGACTAGTAGGGCTACCCTAGGTGGTCGGTTGGTGGATTGCTTGAGATGTTGATCAAACAGGTAAGGAGTGGTGTTGCGAGTGTGGGCGGATGTCCGATGATCTGACCTTCCGCTTGGCTTGGAGGTGGAGTTCTGTGTCTCTCTCTGTATCCTCCCCCTTCCAATATCCCAACGTCCCCTTTTATAGACCAAGGGGAGGCACGGGAGTACATGGGTCCTAAACTGTAGCGGCATGGGAGGTGTGTCCATAGCGCAATGCTTGCGGTGGGACGTCGACCGCTGTAGCGGCGTGGCCTCCCCGTCCTTCCGGTGTTTCGGGGCATGGCGATAGCAGACTGGACACCGTCGTACAACATGACGCAGTATGGTTGGCCTTCTGTAGATGGGTACGAGTCCCACAGTTGATGCGGGACGGACTGGACGGGAGTCATGCCGGAGTGGTTGGAGACGATGGTCGAACCCCCTGGTCGAGGGGGGTCGAGGCCAGCGTGACCCTGTCGTATCTCTGAAGACACAGTCGAGGGCTGTCCTATTCATGGCTCGAGGGGGTGCCTCTGGATTCCGTACATGCAATGTGGCTACAGCGGCCGCATGGTTGACGGAAATTCAGGGCATGGGCGGCGAGTTGATAGATTTGACTGTGGTAGTGGGCGTCCATGGCGTTAGGCGGGGGCAGGTAGGCGCATTGGATCACCTTTACCTCATACCGGGAGCAGGTAAGTCGATCGAGCCTCCTGCTCGCGGGTCGTTCGTTCGACCTCCTGTCCGTCATTCGAGGGGTCGAGGCGGAGGGGTCGTTCGTTCGACCCCTTTTCGTCAATCGGGGTCGAGGGGTTGAGATCGAGGGGGATTCGATCGAACCCTCTTCCGTCATTTGAGGGGTTAAGGCGAGGCGGAGGGGTTGTTCGTTCGACCCCTGTCCGTCAGTCGAGGTAGAGACAGGGGTCGTTCGTTCGACCCCTGTCCGTCAGTCGAGGTAGAGGCGGGGGAGTCGTTCGTTCGACCCTTGTCCGTCAGTCGGGGTAGAGGCGGAGGGGGATCCCTCCTACTGTTTTTTCAGTAATGGGCCGGCCCATGACTGGTCACTGTTGTCAGTGAGGGAGACCTTTGCGTGATGGGCCTTTCTCCATTGACTTGAACGGCTGATCGGATCCTGCCTTAAAAATGGTTGCTATGTTGAGCTTTAGATTATCACACGTTTAGAGTACCCCTTACCTTTGTGTCTGACACTAATAGCTGCAGATGACGAACAAGCCAGCCACCCATGGTAATCTCAGGAGTTACAGGCAGGGTCTCTGCTTACCTGTCTTCGCTAATCCTAATACAAAGGAGTATCACGAACCGCACAGCTTGAATTCTTACCTGATTGCCAGAATTTCGCAGGTTGTTTATTGGCGTCTCTGTTGAGAGCCCAATGGCAAAAACTGCAACACACTACAAATCCAAACTATTTTCTGATAAACGTCCTGTTTCTGATTGTGTGATGACTTGATGATGCAGGGATCGCCAAAGACATTCAGGGGCAGGTGATGCGTTTTCAGGTCGTGCACTGCCATTCTCTGGCTCTCTGCCAGTGCAAAGGCAGATTCAGAATAGTCGCTTTTATAGTTATTTTGGACAGCATGCCCCATGACAGGAAACGGATCATTACATCGCAGTTGCTGATCAAGCATTCTCCTAGACACTCGACAGTTTCAGGATCAAACAAGTCATGTCATGGGAGTAGCGAAATGCTCCATGCTGTGTGAATCCAAACATAAAGTGTGGTGTCCAGTCCATCTACATTTTCTGAAACAGCAGTTCTTTGTTGTAACCGAGTAAAAAAAAAAAAGTGCTCCGTAGCACCATGTTCAGTCCAGGGCCAAACCCTGTGGGCCGTGTGGCCTGTCCAAAGTCCATCAGAAACCTGAATATATGTTTTTCCTTCTGGAGGCCCGTTCGGATGCTGGAACAAGATCTGGGACGGACTTCTAGCGCCTCTGTTCACCTACACCCCGACGATCATCTCCCATATCTGACACTATTTTTTGACGGCATGTTACTGTCAGCTTCGTACGATAAGTCCCTGCGCCTTGCCGTTTTGTCCAAGTACCTAAAAATATGTGCTGCTAAATCTCCACCGAAAGCTACCGTTCCCTTTGCTCAATCATATTCCTCTCCCTTTTGTGTGTGAAGTGTGAACTGCTGCTGCCTTGCTTGATTCCATTGAGGTCCGGTCCGTCCGAGTCCTCAGAGGATCGCACTCCGCTCCGCTGCTGCGCTCCATCAGAATCAGATAATGCAGAGAACATCGCCATCGAGATCCACCGGTGCCGTGAAAGCTCAAAAGTGGAGTGAACCAGAATCCTCCTTTGTTTTGTTCCTTTTCACCTTCGATTCCCAAATATAAGCCCTTCGAGTCCGTACTTGAGGCGGCGTCGGCGAGAAGCTCTCGACCGTCTGCACACTGCAGTCAACGCGCGTGCTCCTGGCGCGAATCTGAAGCCAAGCAAAGCAGCATAGCTTATGGCCATTGATTCATCTTTCTTCCGATGGATTAGTCCGGGCGTGTTGGATTGTTGGGTCGCCCAGACCAATCGGAGACGCTGCCGTGGGCGGTCCCTGTCTCCCTGATGAAAAATGGAATCTTAACTCGAGCAGGGACAGCGCATCTCATCAGGAATCTTAACTCGAGCAGGGACAGCGCATCTGCGCATGCGTTTAGATTCATTTTGTGGTACTATGTGCTTGCCACCACCGGCCTCTCTAGACTCTAGTCGGATATAGTAACAAGCTAAGGTAATCTTTTTCCAGGAAGATTTTGAGGCAGCTGAGAAGCTAACCAAAACCCTTTGACCGTCCAGAAGCGGCAGGGCGCACACACGTGCGGTGCGCAGCTTCGGAGCTGACGCTGGCCGGGTATATACTACGTACTGTACTCATGATGATGGTTTGGCTTCTTGTTTGTTTTTTTCCCTCTCCATCCATATCCATGCCTTCTATAAATACGTGTGACACTGACACCTATCAGAGGTTACAGTTTGAGCACGTTCCCTATGCGCACCGTGCACCAGCCAGTTTGAGTACATGGTTTTGTTGCAGCTATTTCTGAAGATTTCCATTGAAACCCAGTGTTCTACAGGAAGTACTACTGTGGTGCTGGCGTGCTGCTCTGTTCCTGAATACTCAACTATACTCAAGTCTTATAGTACGATTTAATAAGGCTCCTATTTATTTTTTATCCAACGGTCTATGTGACTGATCAACGGCCCCGTACCTAGAAAGAAATCAACTACAACAAGCTGGTACTTGTGCTGGAAAAAGCAGGTGGACAGTGTGCCGCCGAGAACGTCTTCTGCTTTCGTCAGCCTCAACCGACGGTAGGAACTACACAGAGATGAGAGATCTCATCGCTGACTTTGCTTGGCCGATGATGCGCTGACCTGACACCGATGGCAGGCTTATATGCTGGGGCGGCCAATGAGCTTCTTTGACATCAAGGTTATGCGATCATTTGTGTGTTGCACCTTGCACGTCATGCAACATGTGCATGTACTACTCCGTACACAATCAGTTGAGATTGCAGTTTGCGCTTTAGATATATGTTTTGTCACAGCTCACAGTTATTCTAATAAGTGTATGTTGTATGGTTCGCTCCTACGGTTTACCACACTTTCTTAGCTCCTACTACTAAACAATCTAGATGGAAAAGCCGTTTTGAGCAATTTTCCAGGGAAATTTTTCAGAGAAAAGGAATGAGCTGAAAGCGTAGCTCCTATAAAACAACTCTAGCTCCTCTTACAAAGGAGACCTTGGGGGCAGAGCCTTCCTTAACACACCCTTAACAACTAAACCACGAGGTAATCATACATATATAACACGCACCGTGAACGGCATTTACCGGCAGTTCAGCTTCCGCGCCATTTTCCCGATGGGATTATTTATCTATGTGTCGTGCACTCGCGCAATACGTCCATACTCCAGGCGTCGTCAGGTAGAAGCTAGCTCTGGACTGCAGTACGTCGACGCGCGTGCTCGTTGACGAGTCTGATGAACTCTGATTCTGTGATTTGTGAAGCAAGAAGAACTACAGAACAACCCAAAAGCTCGGGGCTACGGTTATCCATTAATCCTTCCCTTTGTCTTTTTCCCCACTGCATGGTGGATTAGTCAGGCGTCAGTGCTTATTAGCTTGTTGGTTGTACGCACCGCACCGATCTTTACAATCAGAGACGCTGCCGTGCCCTGGATATTTTTTTTAGATAATGGATATCAAAATATCCGGCCTCTACATCATTGGATGTACATAGCTTAAACTTACAGAATTCCAACTTCAAAAGAAAAAAGAACAAGTCATGGTCATCAGAAAACTAAAGCAAACAGTATAACTGTTTCCATCCTTTATTTAAAAAATCTAAATATGAGCAGGTGATCAAGAAGATATACAGAATCATCACAGCGTCCTGCTGGAAAAAACAAGCGCGTTCAGATTTGAAGCGGTCGAGGCAAGTTAACCAAACCTGGACCATCCAAAAGCAAGCGGCTGAAGGGCACACACGTAGACGTAGTACGCATTTTAATTTCTCTGTGCACCGCGTGCATGCTAAGCCATGGATTACTACCGGTAGTGATGAAGACTTGTGTAAGTTGCTGCTTTTCTCTCCCGCGACCTTTTTGCTGTCAAATCGGCGATCTAATGGCTCCAGGAAAGAAAATAACAGGCTACGATTTTGGAGCGCGTCTAGCATTTCAGTTTTAGCCGTCGCATAAGATGAAGAAGAGTCCAGGACGAGATCGACGTACGTATACTAGTACTATAGCGTAGGATCTCGCAATAAGATCGTTTATGGAGCATGGCCTCTTCTAGGAATTCGGTTGCAGCTGTGTCTGAAAGTTTCAACCAGCCTCAGTCATCAGCTGTGCGTCACTGTGCTGTCACAATGTTCGTAAATCCTCCAGCCTTGCGGTCAGAGGGCTCAAGGCTCTTATTGTTATATTAAAAAGTGGTCCACGGAGCATTACTAGTACAAGGTACAACTTTCTCCAAGCGTCTCTGTCTTGGACCGACCAGTTGCGCCGTGCCAACAGAGAAACACTACGGGGTCAGAGTTCAGACCTCAAAGCAGACGAACAGTAGTCGCCGACTTCCTGATGCTCTTGTGTCGCGCTCAACCTAGGCGAAAACTGCAGCGAGCCTCGCCGACTTTGCTCGCCCTCCTCATTCGTCTTTTGGGTCCGGTAACCAACTCCTCTTTCATCAAAACCATCTAGATTATGAGAAGGCACTTGCTGCCTTGCTGGTCTCCCGCTCCCGTGCGCTCCCTGCCCACTCGCTGGATTGGCCGGAGGAGGTGGCAGTCTCCACTCCCTCGATCCCCGAACAACGGCGACATAGGCGACGAAGGACAAGGGCAACCACGGAAGGTGGCCGAGCAAGGCAGGAGCAACCGAGGGTGATGCGAGAAAGTAGAGGGGGCATATGACATGTTCTTTTACACTACTCCCTATTGTCGTACGATTAGGATTGACAAACATCTCTGACTTTCACGATTTGATCAGGATTGTCAAATAACATCTCCGATTCTCCATTCCTAGATCTTTTAAACCACAACTTATAAAAAAATCATGATTAAATTATAATCTAGATTCTTATATAAGCGGTCCATTGGCACAACTTGATGAGCTTGGACAACTGAAACGGTTAGGCAGATTGCATGCAAAATAGGAAGTCTAATAAGATACGACTGGGATTGCTTGTGTTGATCACTTTCTATATTTCAATCGATCAGATATTTTAGCTTTTCTAAACACATAGCATTTCACTATACGCTTATATACCCTATGTCTATAAATATAATAAAGCAACGTATGTACAAAAGCCAAAGAGTATTGTAATTTGGAACAGAAGAGTATTTCGGTATTTGACTCCTCTAAGATGTAAATTCAATAGTGAACTTACAATGGTAGTACTAAGAGCATCTCCAACAGTTTGGTATTTAGATTTGACATAGTTGGTTTTGGAAAAAAAAACAGAAAATATCTTCTCCAACAGTTTGGCAATTGGGTTGATATTTTTGCCAAAGTCGCTCCCAGGAGCCGATCTCGCGCATTTTGCCGCCCGTGAAAAGAGCGAGGCAATCTCTCGCCATTTTTTTCCCCAACAATCGTACGTGAAAAAGGCCCGTGAAAAGGGGCGCATTTTTGCGACGACAGAAAAAAGGCCCCACGCCTGCATGCCGCAAAAAATAGAAGAAACCTCGGGGAAAAAACGTTTACGTCCACAATTTCCTTTTTTGCCAAGTCAATATGAGGAACTGTTGAAGTTTACATCTTTTAACCTTTGGCATATGTATTTTAGAGTTGACAAATTTCATATTTTATCAAACCTAAATTGCTAAACTGTTGGAGTTGCTCTAAGAAATTCAAAGCAGAGATTTCCTTTCATTCTTTACTACAGGCTTACCGTCTTACTATTATTATTAACTAGAGTGCTCAAAGGAGCCTCTAGTGAGAGGTGCTTGAAAAAAATCTCACAATAATTTAAAAATATTTGATCTTTAATTTAGTAGACTCTAATCATCACCGTCAAATAATAGACATTGCATATATATATATGCTATTATTTAAAAATCACTCATCGTCACTATTATAAAAATACATAAAGTAACTCCTTAAATTTACATCTTAATTACCTACTTCTGCTATTATTGAAGATAGTTTAAATTAATATGTAAAATTGCATAAATTGTCCACGTATACCAAAAAAAACACCTAAGTTATTAACATATAAATTACCCGCATATGCACGTGAGGAAGCACGATTAATGGACAACGACTTGATGGAGCTAGGGGATTTGCTTCGTATGATGTGGTATATCCTCTTGTCTGTAATAAGTAGGGGGAAACAGAGACGGAATTAATTTATGCACCATGATTTTGGCCACCGTTTGTAATAATTATTTACACTTGTCGACTCTATACCGTGTTTTTCCTCTAAGACTAAGAAAAGGAGATCCGTTGGATCCACTTGAGCACGCACCGAGCGACTGGGGCCTGTTTAAATCCAAAATTTGTATGGGTGTAAAGTACTATAATGTTTCATTTGTATTTGATAATTATTATTCAATCATGAAGTAACTAGGTTCGAAAGATTCGTCTCGAAAATTACCGATAAATTGTATAATTAGTTATTTTTTATTTATATTTAATATTTTATACATGTATTTAAAGATTCATTGTGATGAAAAATCTTGTAAATTTTGGAATTTAGAAGAGATCTAGAGACAGCAGGGGCGAAGCTACGTTGTCCCTACTGGGTGCCAATGCACCACCCAAAAAACTTAAAAAGAGTGAATTCAGTTAAATTTTCACCATATATGCACTCCCTAAGACACATGTCTATACACCCACAAGGCAAGTGCACCACCCACGAATTTGCTCTAGCTTCGTCACTCGAGACAAGGGGTCGGACGCAATGCCTAGAGAAAATCTAGAATATCGAGCACTATTATAGTAAGTAGTTGAAGGACCGAGAACGGGACCAGAGGGGGGCTGAATGGGAGCCTCAATTTTCTCTCGAAATATTCGGACCACTCTTCCCAAAAACCAAACCCAGTTGTTGGGTGCTCAACCTCTCTCGAGCAACGCGAGCGGGGATTCAGGCGAAAATGGAGAATTAAGAGCTCACCGGCAGTGGAGGAAAACTCACCAGAAGCCCTCAAGAAGAGTTCTCAACCCCTATGAGAAAGAGGCAAGAATTTCAAGCGAAACAGCCAGAAAAATAGGCGACAGACGCTGGACAAACAGGGCGACGGACGCTAGGCGTCGGACGCAGAGAGATCGTCCGTCGACCTTCCAGAGAGCCTTGCAGAGGAGAAACAGAAGGCAGGGCGTCGGACGCTGGGCGACGGACGCTTGGGTGAGCGTCCGTTGGCATCGGACGCTGTGCGGCGGACGCTTAGGAGAGCGGCCTAAGCGTCCGTCGGCCTTCCAGAGAGCTTGACAGAAACTGAAAAACGGCAGAGGCGACAGACGGTCGGCGACGGACTCTGAAGAGTGTCCGACGCCAAATCGAAAAACACAGACACGCCGAGCGACGGACGCTGACATCAGCACGCACCAGCGTCCGACGCAAAACCCTCGGAGCGTCCGACGCCCCCGATAAACGCACAGAAAAGGCGAAAAAACGATTTTCTCTCCGCCAAATCTTCCCAAAACTCGACCAAAGGATCACCAACTGCTACCAAACTTTGTAGGCATGATCCTTGAGCAGTTGGGGAGCTATCCCGAAGAAATCATCGCTCAATTTGAGTCGGATAAACGAGAACACTCGGATTTGGGGAGAAAAGGCAAAACGACGTATACTGCAAAGAAAACGCCCGATCTGCGTACTCGAGAGGTTTGAGGAAGGATCCTTCGGTGCAAAGATGCTCCTCTCGAATACGAACAACTTGGTTCAAACGGATTTGCAAGAGCTACTCCCTACAAAGAGAAATCATCTCGGGAAAAAAAGGGAGCAAAAGCAAAACGCGAAGAACACAAGCAAAACGGGGACACGATCAAGAAATCGAAGCCACCATGGCTTACGGAGGTTACGGCCTCCGATTCCTCACAGCAAACTCGAGTTCTTACAGAGATTGGTGAAATCAACCTAGGGATCTCATGAACTAGAGAGAGGGTAGAGAGAGAGTTGGGGCAAATGATTAGGGTTCAAGAGATAGAATGAGGGTACCCCTTCATCCTCTATTTATTAGAGACTTTGTCTATTTTCCAAAGACCCCCCTAGATACAATGAGTGAACTACCTAGCCTAAGCATTGCAGTCCAAGCTCCGGTAAATATCTCCCTCGATTTGAATGGACGGCCCCGCTTCCTGCTAGGAGTTGCCGTTGCCTTGACGCAACCTCCAGGATTCCGCCACGTGCCATCCCCGCTTCCTCGGAAGCTCCGCCCGGGTTTTGAAGCCCAAACCCGCGAAACTCGCCACCGGTAGCTTTCGGCTCAACTACCGAACCCCGAGTTTTGAGGTCCAAACTCGGAAACCGTCCTCCGATGGTTTTGAGGCCCAAACCACCAAACCGCTCGACTCGAGCCACCTTGTCCTCGCCCGGTCGGACTCCGAGTTCCCTGAGCCTCCGCTCGACCCGCTCGTCCGCCGTCTTGACTCGATCGACTCGGTCTACCTCCATGTCTTCTCGCACTCGCCGGTGCCAAATACTAGCCACCACAGCTAGTCCGCCGGCGCCCATGGTCCCTCAGTCCGAGCTCCGCTTCCGCCCTTCACCGCTCTCAGTCCATTGACATGACAAGCCTCTACTCGACCTTCTCCACGCCATTGACCATTGTCACTAGGCATAGTACCTGCACATCACAAGCCGATAGACAGACACACATTTGCTTTCGCAAAGATTAGTAGTAAGTCACTCAAACTGAAATGCTCAAGTGTTGGGCAATCACTCATCACAAAACTGAATATACATGGGTACTTATCCACCATATGTTCACAGTAGTCGGTTCCATCAAAATACCCATCACAATACAGTGCTAATACATATATTATATTATATAGATTATAGAAGAAACACATCGAAAACGACACGCGTGATCATGATGTGCTACTCCGTAGTAGAGTAGGAGCTGATGTATACAGTTCTTTGTGATCTGAAGTCACAGAAAAAAGTTCAGGTGATCTGATTCCTCAAGAAACCGCACGAAAGCTGGTAGCAGGGAGCATCACAAGTCCTCTCGGCGTACCACTCCCATCGTACTAGTCACTTGGGCAGCTCCGCAGATGCCGCTACATCAGTTCAGATGAACACTGCTGGCATCCGTACTTCCAAACTGCCGAGTGCCAGCAACTAGCCAACCCCCGTCCCCGGTGTCGATGGAAATAGGAGGTCGAACCCAGGGATGATAGGTAAGGATGCAAGGTGGGGGCGGGCTGCCGCGCCAACCCGATGGGCTAGATGTCCCTCCAACCCACGTAAGACTAAAACCTAACCCAACTAAACAGAGTGGGCTAAAGCTTTCGGCCCATAATTTCCCACCGGCAACCCACATCAACCCACATCCTCCGTCCATCCCGCAACGCAAGCGCAGGTGTCGGCCGCATGGCTCTCCCGACGCGATCCTCGTCGTTGCCGCCGCCGCCACCACCACCTCCACCGGTGTAGCCACCGCCTCCACTACCGGCACCACCGGCGCCTCCACTCGCGCCTCCGCTGCCGCGGCCCTCGCCTTCCGGCACAAAAGTCTTTTCTCCCGATCCACCGGCAAGCTCTGCCTTCGTCGCTGCTCCATCCCAGCTAGCAAGATCCTCCTTGGTGGTTCGGATCTCATCCACAGCTGGTACTGTCGGCCCTGGAGATCTACATTTACAACAAGCTGAAGTGAAGGACAAGAAGAAAGCTGAAGTGAAGGACAAGAAGAAACGGAAGGTTTGGATCTTTTATTAGCTTCTTGTCTTTTCATTCCTTTGATCTTGTCGTTCCTGACACTCATCCATGTGTAGCAATTGATGAGTAGTAATTGTGTTGTGTAGTGTAGAATTTTTGTTACGAGACAAAACTTCATTAGCCTCAAAATCAGTCTGTCGTTAGTTAATAGAAGGGAGTATTAATTTGGCAGAATAGTCCGGCTTGGAAAATTCACGTGGAAAAGCAGGAAACCATACCAAGATTAATAGTTGACCAATTTGGAAATCAAGTATACATTTTTCTTGCACAAATAATCAAATATACAAAGGAGTAGGAAAATCAAGAAATTAATATGCATATGAAATTGCAGCTGGTAGATGAATATGCAGAGTCAGACTATGATATCCTCCACTAGATTATTCAGAGTCAGGCTACTGTTGAATATGCAGAGTCAAATGCACTGATGAAGCCCTTTCTAACAAAAATATTTCTATTTTTACCAAATTCTTTCATTCCATGTTTTATAACAAAAATATTCCATAACTATATTTCTACTATGGAAATAGTTATGCATGTGTTCCAATTTTTCTGTTTATTATCAGTTGTTCAGTTAAAAATTGCTCCATCTTTCTTGAAATATATAAGTATTTAAGCATTTAAAATTATTATAGATTAACTAGAAGATATTCTAGATGAGTTAACTCTGTGTCACATGTGTATCTGCCATTAGTGCTTAGAGCCCGTTTCTTGTATGCTATTTATGGCACTAACTTGTCTCTATCTTATTTGTGCATGTGTTTTCTTGACCTGCGGGCCCTGTAGAACATCCAGTCAATACCAAATCTATGCAATTCTCTACAAAGAAGAGAGCACAAATTCTTGTACAACAATGATTTCTAGTGTTTGTGCTAGGTTGTTGACATCTTTAGTTATGTTTGGAGCTCTCTGTCATCAAAAACATCAATTTGTTAGTACTTAATTAATGCCACTCCTCGACTCATCTAGGACCTATAGATTTTGGAAACATGTGCTGTTTATTTAAGTTGTGTTAAATCACTGATTTAAGCAATGTTTATTGGTTGCATGTTCTCAATCTTTTTTACGAAAAATGCCAATTGTTGAATGTACTAGATTGATATGATGCTACCAGGAGTAGCAACAACTGTGATTAATTTGGTTCAATACAATATAATAGTGGTTTAAGCTGTGATTAATTTTGTTCAATGTAATATAGTAGTGGTAAGTTGCTTGCTTTTGGTGGGATGGATTCACTGAAGTGGCGTCTCAGGTGGTATCAATATCTAGAGTGACAGCAGATAGTCGGTGGCAAGTTTGGAGCAGTAGTGTCCGTGGATTTGCTATCATGCAGCAGCCAGCAGCAGACGTTTTGCGGCATTATGTGGGTTGCCACACCAACCCACAAAAATCAAGCGATATGACGTGGACTGGGGCATCAGCTCTAATCACATTTGCGGGCGGGAGCAGACACTGAGCGGGTTGTCCGCTGCCGCCCCCGCATCCTTAATGATAGGACAGCATAAAATGATCGAAATCGCCACCAGAAACCACCACCACCAAGCAGCATCCATCCATCCCCATCCATCCAACTCGTCGCAGCTCGAAGGAGAAGCAACCAAAGCCGCCGCTCCGCCTTTTTTCTGCGGGATCATTAACGTCGACTCGGACACTTTGGGGCCCCCGTGTCCTCGGTACGCCAAGTCGCGAACAAAGGAGCTATCGGCCGGGACAGCTTTGCACGGTGTTTATACCGTACCAGGACGCGGTCGCCGCGTGGTTGACTGACCTGAAACCACGGCCAGCGCACGCCATTTCTAGTAGTAGCTGAGTCCTGTACGTCCCCTTTCCCACCTGTAGGCTGTAGTCGTAGAGCGGAGCCGGACGGAGGCAGGTAGGTCCGGTCCCGGGGACAGAACTAGTTGTTACGTGCGCGATATATAAAAAACAAGCGCGCCGCCATTAACAAATGAGCACTCGTGTTCCGAGCTGCAACCGCCAAGTGCCAACCCAACAACCCACTCGCCTCGGCTCACCAGTCACCGCCACGGACGCCGCGCGAAAGGAAAAGGAACCAGCGCGGCGGAAGAGAATCGGATCGGAGGAGCCCGCTTGCGCAGTTGAAAACGGGCCGCCGGGATCGCAGCAGCGGCCTTCTGTCGCAGAAGTTTTCAGTGCCAGGCTACCGGTGCGGTACTAGCCTGATTGTTTGCTCTGGCGGAAGGGACAAGGGAGGAGGAAGCGAGGGCGTCCACCGTTTGCTCGCCTGCTCTCGCACCAGTGCTTATTCTCCCCTGCCGGACAAGCCGGCCGTTCGTCCTGATCACGCTGATTGGTTGCTGCGCGCCTGCGCCTGCGCCTGCTGCTGGAGCTCCATCGAGAGGTTGCTGTTGCTGGTGGATTCTTCCAGGGAAGGGAGCAGGGTGCTCGGCCGGTCGGTTCCTTGGAGACTTTGTTGCTGCTGCGGCCCTTGGCCCTTCTGGTGGTGAGTTCACTTCTCTAAGTTCTCTTGCTTCCTCTTCTTCTCGGGTTACGATTTCGCTTTGCCTTGTTTACGTTTTGCTTGGTTACTTGATCATTTTCGCTTCTGTTCCTTTCCGACATGTACCATCGAATTATGATAGCTCTTTTTTTTTTGAGATAGAGAGGGAAAAAAAGGTGGGAGATACGCTTACAGTTCAAACTACCATTCAATATCAAGGTAGTACTTGATACAGTACGACTAAAATCCTGTAGTTCAGTTGGCAAGTCATAATTTCTAGATGGGGTTACTATCAGCATTAATGTCCTGTTTACCATCTGCTGTGGAGTTTACGCAACATGCAATCTTGTTTTACTTTTCTCTAGTCAACAAAAGTTAGTAGTTGATCTTAATCGCTCCAGGCAATATTTTCTCACGGGGCTGTTGCCTGTTGGTACGAACAGCAGACCGGTGTTAGGTCAGAAAGGCTGTTGCGACATTTTGAGAATCTGGGGCCGCTGGAATGCTTTCAGACCATAGGTATGATAAGACAGCTCTGTCAGCTTGTGAGGAATGAACAGATGCCCCCAATTTCGCTTCGCAAAATCATTTCATATTGCTACTAGCCATTTGTCTGTTTACACCGGTTAGGATGATCTCAGATTGTTAGCAATTATGCTCTTGCAGGGATGACAACTTGACAGGTTGCTGCCAATAGATCTCCTGTTCAGGCATGACCAACCTTGGAGGCATGCTGTATGCACTGATCCTGCTTGTTTTGTGCACTGGTTATGTGGATGTCGCGTGGGGACAGACAACTGACCCTGTTGAAGGTAATCTCATGTTGTATTTGCCTTCTTCAGTCAGAGCTTTTTTTTTTTTGAGAGCACGCTTATGCGCGTATTTCATCTTCAGTCAGAGCTTTGAACTAGACAATTGGAAATTGCTCCTGCCAGGAACAAATGAGAGTCACTTTACCATCTAACTGGAAATTGGCATGAAGCATTGGTTAAAGCAGGCCTTGTTTTGTGTGGATCCAGTCATTGTTTCTGGTTGCATAGTTTGAGTGTACATAAAGTTTTGAAGAACCCATTTTGCTTCTCATCCTTTTGGTTAACTGTCCACAGACCACAGTCCGCTGCCACGATGTGTATGTAATCAAGTGTTGTATACCATTATTGTTGAACCAGTAATCAGCAGTACTCGTGACCAATCAAAAGCACTTCACAGACAGTACATGATGAGAAATGTGGCGGCCTCTTTATAATGCATATCCAGTGGCCTGTGCATATCATGTTCAAGTAGGCATAGGTATCTTGCAAAAAAAAAGTAGGCAATAATGGTTCTTGTTGACATCCATTGAAATGTGTATGCATTTCCATTCTGCACTACTCAGATACTCCGTTGATCTTTTAAATTGCTGCTGAATATTGTCTCTCTTATATTTGCAGTGAACGCTCTCAAGGCAATCAAAGGCAGGCTGGTTGATCCTTCTAATAAGCTTAAGAATTGGGGCAGTGGGGATCCATGCACATCCAATTGGACAGGAATCATCTGTAACAAGATACCAAGCGATTCATATCTTCATGTAACAGAAATGTATGATGACCTCTTCCACATTCTTTATTACATTCACAATTGTTTTCTTGCTAGACTGCTGTTCTTACATCCTATTGTCTGTTTATTATTTATTTCTGCCATTTTTCATACAAGTGTAACATTTAATAGTAACAGTGTATTCCTTTGATCCCTGCAGACAGTTGTTTAAGATGAATCTTTCTGGAACTTTGGCACCCGAGATTGGTCTCCTATCCCAGTTGAAACAATTGTAAGTACTAATTTGACAGGCCATTGACAATACTTCTGCAAAATGAATTGAGAATTCTCGAGCATTTCATAAACAGTATACCTCATGGCTCTACTTTATGCTTTACATGGTTAATTAACTATAGAGCAAATCCATAAGTTTATGATTAATAAGGAACTTGAAAAGATACCACAAAAAAGAAGTTTTTATTTCATCTATTTTAACTGTTTCTTTTCCTGGTTAGAGCTCTTGTGTCCACGATGTTCTTGCAGCTGTTTCTTTCTCTCTTTTTTAGGAATAGCTGTTGCATTTAGCATATTTTACTAACTTGTATAAATTGTTATTTTTCAAGGGACTTCATGTGGAACAATTTAACTGGCAACATCCCAAAAGAAGTTGGAAATATCACAACACTGAAGCTCATGTAAATGCCTCCTCTCTAACCAAAATTTCATGTACCATTTCTTTACAAACAATGCTAACTGTCACTTCCACAATCTTGCAGAACTTTGAATGGTAACCACTTATCTGGCTCTTTGCCTGATGAGATCGGTTATCTTACGAACTTAAACCGATTACAAATAGATGAGAACAACATATCAGGCCCCATACCTAAATCATTTGCTAACTTAACAAGCATTAAACATCTGTAAGTGTCAAGTATCTTTATTTTTCTGCCCATCCCTGTTTTTTCTCATTTGTAAGCTTAGTAATGATTCTGGTTCCATTTTTACCTTTAGTCACATGAATAATAACTCATTAAGTGGGCAAATCCCATCTGAGTTGTCCAGCTTGCCTGCACTCCTTCATCTGTAAGTAGACTCAACTTTTGTTTGATATTTTCCGTTTTGCAAGTTGCAGATGAGTTGTACAGCTAACATGCTTTGTGCTGTGAACTTGCAGCCTTGTTGATAACAATAACTTATCTGGGCCTCTTCCACCAGAATTAGCAAATACACGTAATTTGGAAATACTGTAAGTATATTTTTATGCAGCACAGTGTTAACAATATTTGTACTGGTTCATGGTATCTTGAGGTTTCTTGGCGAATAACTCTCCTTCAGTTCTAGATGTTTAAGTAACCCTATCAATTTCATGAGTATGCTTCACATTCTTTTGTAAATTTAATGGCATGATAAGGATATAATGACGCAGGTCTTTGTCTTTAAATTTTTTGTTTATTCTGTATATATTATACATCCTTGTTATCTATGACAAACATTTCTCATATCTGTGTACTTATAGTCAGGCTGATAATAACAACTTCAGTGGAAACTCCATCCCTGCTGAATACAGCAACATACAAACACTTGTAAAGCTGTAAGTGTAACAACCTTTTACATAATGTTTTCTTTTTCTTTTTAGAATTTGAGGTAGATGAGAGAGAAAGAAAATTTAAAGAGCTATTACAACTTCTGTAGTTGAGAACAGCCGTTAGAAATATAGGCATTGGTGAGTAAAAACCTAGGTTATAAGAAGAATATTTTTAGTAAAAAAATTTGTATTTGCCAAAGGGCTTATGCAACTAGAGTTCTAGTTGAGATGGCTAGTATATCAAAGTTCAGGGCATCACATAGGTAAGAAATATTTGCTCTGTGTGCAACTAAAGGTTCGTTTACACATTGACTCCTCTCCTATTACAACCTACATCAGCAAAATAGTTGGATCAACTGGTCCATTTATCTGAAAAATCTTTACATTTCAACCTTCTATAGGTAGTCTTCTTTCATTCTTTGGAGACCATTCTCACTGATAACTAAAACAACAATTTACTTCATTATACTCATTTAAGGACAAGCACCACTCAGTCAACATTACGTTTAAAGTCAAATAAAGTTCTGTTGAGTAAATCATCCTTTAACATGTTACCAGGAGTCTAAGGAACTGCAATTTGCAAGGAGCTGTTCCAGATTTGAGTGCCATACGTAACTTTAGCTACTTGTAAGTCCTTATTAACATGCAGTGTTTTTGGACATCTTACAATCATATATTATCCTTTTACATCAGCACGTCACAGCCTTTTTAGAACTGGTATTTTGTCAATATTATTTCTTAAATCCCTTTAGTGTGTTATCTTCATATTAGAATGAGAAATCTGCCACTCAATTCGCACCAGGATATTAGTTCTAAAATATTTTAGTACTAATTCCAGTATATACTTTCAGGGATCTTAGCTGGAACCAGTTGAAAGGATCTATACCGACTAATAAGCTTGCTCCAACTATCACTACAATGTATGTAGCTTTTGACATCTTGCTATTTTTTTGGTAGAACACAGCTAATTTCTATGTTTTGGCAGTGATTTATCACATAACTTTCTTCAAGGAAATGTTCCATCAAACTTCTCAGGGCTACCTAATCTTCAGTTCTTGTAAGTACTATTCAATTTACCGAAAATTTTATGTACCACTAACATCCTGCTATTAAAAAAAAACTTTCCATGCCAAACTAATAATTATGAACATAGCTTTCAAGTTCAAGTAACAATGTGCTAGCCAAAACTTTTCTTCTACTTATGTTGTGTTATCTCAAAATGCCATTTTACAGGTCAATCAATGGGAACCTCATAAACGGCTCTGTTCCACCGACAATTTGGAGTAACATTACTTTTACGGGAAATAAAACCCTTGTTCTGTACGACAACATGCACATATGTTCTCTCATAATTCGGTTTGATATGTACTTTTATGTAATGTAGTATTCAAATAACGCAGGGACTTCCAAAATAACTCCCTTGACGCTATTCCATCTGCATTTGAGCCTCCAAAAGCTGTCATGGTTCTGTAAGTTTTTTTACCATGGAGACATTTCCTCTTTAGGCCTTGTTTGGATGTTGTCGGATTCACCTCAATCCACCAATCCACCCCAACACATGTGGATTGATGTGAATCTGACTACTATCCAAACAAGGCCTTAGTCTACATTTATGTTTTTTTTTTTTTGGGAATGAGCAAGCATGAGGCAGTGCTCATTTCATTGAAAGAGAAGGAACACTCATGCAATATGCTCATCTGTGTAGTTTCTTGGGATCAATTGCAAAGTTCTGATGAGTTTGTTAATCTGTAGCTTTACCTGTCATTCAGTCACTAATGATGTAGATCTTTATGACATATTTTACAGTTGTGCAGATCATAGAATAATACTGATAAAGAAAACTCAACTTTCCAACAGAATCTTCTGAGTTTCTGACACAGTGAATAAATATTATCATTTTCTGCAGACTTTATGGAAACCCTGTATGTATGACATCTAATGCAGCACGAGCAGCTAATCTTTGCCAACCTAATTCTGTAACTGATGCACCATCTGGAGAGGGAAAGCAAGTTAGTATGACATGTATTCCTTGCCCAACAGATCATGAATACAATCCAGCATCCCCTTTACCTTGCTTTTGTGCTGTGCCTCTGGGAGTTGGATTTCGCCTAAAGAGTCCAGGAATATCACACTTCGCACCCTATAAAGAAGACTTTGAGAACAACTTAAGCTCTCTGCTGGAATTGAGTGTTTATCAGCTGTACGTTGAACGATACATATGGGAGACCGGCCCAAGGCTGAATACGCATTTAAAGTTATTCCCAAATAATATAAATTTATTCAATATGACTGAGGTTGCGCGGCTCAAGGAAGTACTTGCTGGATGGCAGATCACTCTATCAAATGTTTTTGGTCCATATGAGCTTCTCAATTTAACACTTGGTCCCTATGCAGATGGTATGTGAAACTTACTTTGCAGCAAGGCATTTTATTCCTAGTTCTATCATACCAGACTAATAATCGAAACCGTCAGAGTGTATCTGTATTTCTTTTGCCTAGATAAAAGTAGTACATGTTCCATACTGTTGTACTTGCACAGAATGCAACGACCAATTTGATAAACCTCTGCTTTACTGCCTATTACCTTTTTGCAGAATTTCCTACTACGGTGTCATCAGGTTTAAAAGGTGGTGCACTTGCTGGGATTTTGGCAGGGACAATTGTTGCTGCCATTGCAGTATCTGTGTTTTCTACAGTTTTTATAATGAAAAGGTGCAGAAAACAACGGACAATTTCAAGGCGGTCATGTAAGCCATTTTCCCTTTTTATCCTTACAAAAATATAAATAGCTTCCCACGTGCTGCATAGATGAATGTTGCTATCTAACAACTTAAAATGCCTTGCTGTTTTAAGATAAAAGGAAATCTATTCAGGAGTTTTTATATGAACATAATTTAGTAAAAATATACTTTTTTGCAGATCTAAACCTAGAAATTTGGAACAAAGTTGTAACTCTTGCTTTCGTGACTACATTTAAAACATTAAATTAGGAGTTATGAACAGTATTTTTTTTTAATCGCTGTAATAAGTAAAATTTAACCTTATGGTGTAGACGTTAGGTTCGCTCAATAGCAAGATCTATTCTTCCAAAATGATAACATGTTCTAAAGATGCATATTATCTGGCAGTACTTTCAAGGTTTTCTATCAAGGTTGATGGCCTCAAATGCTTCACATTTGACGAAATGGCTGCGGCAACAAGGGATTTTGATATTTCAGCTCAAGTTGGTCAAGGAGGTTATGGAAAAGTTTACAGAGGGAATTTAGCTGATGGAGCAGCTGTGGCAATCAAACGTGCGCATGAAGATTCTCTGCAAGGTTCAAAGGAGTTCTGCACAGAAATAGAATTGTTGTCAAGATTACATCATCGTAATTTGGTTTCTCTTGTTGGCTATTGTGATGATGAAGACGAGCAGGTGTGTCTTCCAATCTTTTAATTATTAATGGACAAGTATATTGTTGAAAACTTTCCCATAACTCTCTACGAATTGTGAAATAATTAACGTATTGGTAAATGTGCTTAGAACTAGTGATTCTGCAGTCTTTTTATTGAGTGTGCAGTACTCCCCTCATATAGAATTGTGTCCTGCAGATGCTGGTGTATGAGTTCATGCCCAATGGTACCCTACGTGATCATCTTTCTGGTAAGTGGAAAGTGACATGTTCAAAATTTGCTTTTGTTTTCCATATTACCACCATATTACCATCATATATAATAATAAAAAACTGGACCAACTAGGAGGAATGTAAACCTGGGTTGCCACTTGCCAGGAATACATCCACAGTCTAGCTCAGCTTCTGCATCCATATGACCATCATGTGCTTTCACATTAAAGACAACACATGACCATATCTATCCCATGGAATTTATATCTGGCGTGCATTATCGCTATTGCATGTTTGCATATGAAGCTTTTGATTTAGCTTTAGCTTATCATTGACTTATTTAATGTGCATTTTTTTAGCTTGAATGTGATAAAGCACATATGTAATCTAACTTAACATTTTCACAGCTAAAACTGAAAGACCTCTGAGCTTTGGTCGGAGGGTCCATATTGCTCTTGGTGCTGCAAAAGGAATTCTATATCTACATACCGAGGCAAATCCTCCTATATTTCACCGTGACGTTAAGGCCAGCAATATTCTTCTAGATTCCAAGTTTGTAGCAAAGGTGGCTGACTTTGGTCTTTCGAGACTTGCTCCAGTGCCTGATATTGAAGGGACTTTGCCAGCTCATATCTCTACTGTTGTTAAGGGCACCCCAGTAAGTGACGTCACACCTAGCAAAGAAACAACACCACACTCACCATGATCTCATTTACTGCTTCTTGTCATATAACAGGGATATTTTAGCTCACTGATATGGTGTGGAAATTTAGGTGATCATAACATTTTCTTTTTTTCCTTGCGACAGGGCTATCTCGATCCAGAATATTTCCTGACTCATAAACTGACGGAAAGAAGTGACGTGTATAGCCTAGGTGTTGTTTTTCTTGAACTATTGACTGGAATGAAGCCAATCCAGCATGGTAAAAACATTGTTAGAGAGGTAAAAAGTTTCCACTCCAGCTCTTATTGATTTTGTTACTCATCTAAAATATATTGGGAAGCATTGAGAGTATGCATGGCCGCAGCATTGACACTTATATTAGGAAACCAACTGATCCCTTTATCTCACATCATTTATGTTCACTAGCATAAAGTACATAGGTTTGGAACAGCTATCTCTATACACCTTAAAAATCTAGTTGGTGGTGGTGGCTTTGCCACCGCACCCTAGTTACCCCTATAGTTCAATATATTAACCTACAATGCCCATTTCTATTAACTACTACGTCCGTTTCAAATTATAAGTCGTTTTGACTTTTTTGGTACATCCATTTTGCTATGTCCATTTTGCAAAACGGATGAACCAAAAAAGTCAAAGCGACTTATAATTTGGAACGGAGGAAGTATTTATCATAAAAGCGTCAGCAGAAAAAATGTTGGCAGCTTAATGACCTATTGGGTATGAATTGTTCGTGAAAAACAAATACTTATGAATATACTTAATAGGAATTTAATTTGTTTATAACCGTTTATTAGAGGTCCGTTGCAATGCCTGGTACCATGTTTAGTTATTTGAAAGTGGTCACCAAAATAGCAAATAGAGATACATCAATATATCGCTCATGTCAAAGGAACTAACTGCATCTTCTTTGCATTAATTATATGGAGCACCTTTATTGACTGTATTGGATTCAGACAGATGAATTAAAACTGGAACAATTTTCTATTGCTGCAGGTAAACATCGCTTACGGGTCAGGCGACGTTTCCGGGATCATCGACAGCCGGATGTCCTCATACCCTCCGGAATGCGTAAAGAGGTTCCTCTCCCTCGCAATAAGGTGCTGCCGGGACGACACCGAAGAGAGGCCCTACATGGCCGACATTGTCAGAGAGCTCGAGACCATCCGGAGCATGCTGCCTGAGGGAGAGGACGTGCTGTTCTCGACCTCGGGGTCGGGCCTGCTGACGAAGTCCATGTCATCGACCTCGACCACCACCACCGGGGCCCTCTACGTGTCGTCGAATATTTCTGGCAGTGGTCAGGCGGACAGTGGCGTCCCCTCCGGGATGGTGGCTCCTCGGTAGCGTTGCTGGCGCCAGAGATGGTTTTGTAGACACCTGCCGGGCGCACAGTGATCTGTACTGAACTTAGCTTTGTAAGTAGTGTTATAGGAGCAATGGTGGGGGTGGTCCGGTGGTGTTCCCTTACCTGCAGGTGAGGAATTGTTCTGTACATGAGTTTGTTGTGAAGTGTGCTGGAGCTTGCTCCCTGCTGGGATTAGGGTGTGATGTATGTAATAGTGGCATTGGTAAAGAATACAGATGAGGGGTACATACTGAGTTACTGACGCAATCCATCAGAAACACTGACGCGGGTGGCAACTCCTGTGTTGATCTCATTGCGGTGTTTGGTCGAACGTCTTCCGCGCATGCCCCGCCGGCGGCAACCCGAGGTGCCAGAGCCACTGTGCCAATGCCATACTGCCATCCCATTGTCAAGCGCCGGAAGGACTGGCCAGTTTGGCAGTTTGGGCGGGCCAGTGGGCCACGGTCGGAGCCAAGGCTGGGGTGGCGACTGCCGACTGGCGAACTGGGCACATGGGAGAGGCGGCGGGCGGGGTCATGTGAATCGGGATGCTGGCGCGCCGTTTTGGCTGTTTGGTGCGTGGAGGAGCTCGGCAGGCTCGAGCAGCAGTCACCAAGGCAGGCACAGGCAGCAGTCACCAAGGCAGGCACAGGCAGCTTTCCGCGCCTGCGTCAAAAAAAAAAACGACAGAAAGAACGGCGTGTCGTCGATTGATCTCCAATTCCCCAGGACGCAGCGGCTACGGACGACAGATCGCTGATGATGTGACCAATTGGCACGAATCTGTGTTTAGCTGACGCTGGATCATCAGTATCCAAAGATTTTGACGTTGGCAGGAGTAACAGCCGTGACATCTGCACTAAACCATTTACTGAGTCAGACTTTGGTAAGGAGGGCCTATTTAAATGGAAAACTTTCAGGTGTCAGGCATTGTCTGCCAACCAAACACATATTGATGTTAGGGGAGTCTTTCTAAATCTCACTCTCTAAATCATCATTTGGAGAGTCATTTGCATAAAAATAGTTTTTTATATCTTTTCATTTCCAACAGCTTTTCTAAATCTCATATATACTCTAGAGAGTCATTCTCGTCTTCTATATTTAGCTAGCGAAAAATCCAGAATAGAGGGTGGCTATATTTAGAAGACCATTTAGATAAGCTGTTGGAGGGTACTCTTTCACCAAAATCTCTATTCCTAGCATATAGGAAGGATATGGAGAGTCTCTTGGAGATGCTCTTAGACGTCTAAAATAGATTATGGAACTGAGATATGGTTCAAACAAATTTGTTTGACAAATGGTCCTTTTGAAATGTGTGAATTCTAAAGAAACTACTCCCTCTATCCTGTAAAGGAGGTTGTCGAAGCATTCAAAAATTGTCTCGTAAAGTTCTAGAGTGTTTCAGTCTACCACTACACAACATCTTTCAACTTAAAGCTGATCTGCAGTCTCAAATCAAAGACATGTGTGTACGGAGTGTGCATGTGCATGCTTTTGTGTGAAAAGGTAGATGTAGTGGCGAGTTTTCTACTGCGGTGCATGCTAGCTTTTGTGACTGCAGTACATGACATGACAATATCAATAAGGGTACAAAGACATATAAAAAATTTATTTTTATAAAAAAACACAGGAAACAGAACATTCCAAAGATGTTTTGTAGGTCCCATAGACTCTCATACTCAGTCAGGGGCGGAGGGGGCCTCCCCCCCCCCCCCCCCCCCCAACAAACAACTTGTTATTTCTTTCCACGTCGGGTACTTAAATGCATTGACATTTTTAGTATCTACATATGCTCTCATTCCCCTAATTCTAAACTCGTCCTCTCTATGTTGAATTCCTGGCTCCGCCTCTGCATACTCTCATCATGAGGGTTGTGACTTGTGAGCTAGGTTATCATTAAGCCCGATCTGTCAAGGGCTTTTCGATTAGAATTTCGGACCTTGCAGCTTGGTTCACCGGCCTATGAGCACACCAACCACTCCTCGACAGGTGCCTTTTTATAGCTTCATGTCATGTACCAACCGCTTGACCAAAATAATTTTCACTGTAATTATCACCTAGGAACTTGACTCGTATCTTGCCAGATCAGTAGGTCCAACTCTGGCCATAGATTTCATTATTTCAATGCGATAATGTTAAGATAACTTGAAGGCTTATGAGAGGGTTGGATGGATTAATTGAGGTCTGGTTTGGATGCACATGTATCTATCTAAAACCACATGTGATGGAGTGGATTGAAGTGAAACCTATTTTAAATACAAATCAATCAACTTCAACACATATGAATTTAGTATATATACATGGACATCCAAACAAGCCTAGTTCGTAATCCCACCGAGCTTATATCGTCAAAGTTAATGGTGCGGTTGGTACCTTTAGATTTACAATGATGTGTTCCCCTCAGCAAGACAGCAACATATACTAGCGAATCAATGAAAAAAAATTGTATCTCTGGTTATTTTCTTTTTATAACTCAAATCTAGTGATTTTATTTTTTAAAGAAACACCGATAATGATAAACAAATTATACATTAATTAAATTAAATTAACAATTTTATACATTAATTCTAATTTTTTGTAATATTATTATTATACAATATAATATAATAATTAACAATATAAATAAATATATAATAATAAAGTGTATATTTAAAAATTAATTTGGTAGGGGCCGCGCGAACGCGTACCCCTCTACCACAAATTACGACGTCCACTCTCCCATTTAGGGAGATGGTAAGCTAGTGCTCCTCCCAAGTGCAATGGAGGCCACTAGCCTAGGCCATGACTCTTAATGATCAGCCATAGACCCCGTCCAGGTAAGTATGTTTCAAGGTTGCCCCTCCATCCATCTTTATTGCTTCCCCGCTAAGTACATCTGGCTTGATTAGCCGATGTGGTACTATTCAGCTGCTAATCAGGTGATTTGCGCCTGGCGCAGTGGATGGGTTTTCATGGCGGTTAGGAGTCCAATACAGGCCTGCCCCGGCCCAGCTAAGCCAGCCGCCGCCATTGCGCGGCCCTTCCAAGTTCCAACGTTGCAAGGTCTGAGTGAGAGTGTTCCTCCCTTTTTTCTTCTTCAACAATGGATCAGCCTCTCCGGGCTGGTGGTACCTGTTTAGTGTTGACGCATGAGTCACACACAGGTGTTTCCCTCCTGCGTCCTGCGAAACAACGTACGCAACGTGAAAAGCCTACGAGAGGCTGGTGACGCCCGACTCAACTCCCCTCCCTTTCACACTTTCCAATCCCATCAGCACTCAATAATCAAACTCCGTTACTCCTACTGGCAGTAGCAGAACAGTAGTTCGATCTATCGGATTCGGACATCACCGATCGCAATTACTGTACGTAATGAGAAAGAAAAAACGGAGCATGGGTTCGGTTTCGAGCTCCATCCACTCTTTTATCAGGATGCATCGATCGTATTCACATCAGTGGGTGCATGCATGTCTCCGGCCGTCGCCAGTCGACAGGGAAAAGGCAGGCAGCCATCCTCACCTAAAAAGAAGGCGCAGGGACGGCTTGCCTGCACGGCGCCCATCCACCGATCTCATCTCATCTGGCCATCTGGGGACCGGAACGAACCAACGAACGAGTCAAGCTGGGGTGGCTGGCTAGCCGACAGGGTGTGGTGTCGACCTATAAACAAGCTGCTACGAGGCATCGCTGTCCACATGTCTGAATTCAATAGAGTAAAAGCAAGCGATAAATGGTTTCAGACAAACGAAGGTTTTAGGTTTAAACCACAAGCTGCTGCTGCATAGGACTGTCTTCGTGCTAAATTTGCAAACGTGGAGAATTACATGCTGATAATTTAGCGTATATAGACTACGGACAAATACTAGTACTATATATCAACCTCTTACAGCTATTCCAAAGAGCAGGTTCATTCAAGCTACAGCTACCATTCGCGGAGGTGGTTAACCAGACCGTGATAAAAGCAAACACGGTGGCATCCAAAGATTTGAACTTTCATGTCAGCAAATTGAACGCACGCTTCACTTTTTACACGGTATAACTCAGCGGCGGGAGCATGTCATCCAAACATGTCAAAGCCTTCCCCGTGTTGGAGATGGGAGAAGCTACGGGAGCTCTCTACCTTCCCCGGGAAATGATCGATCCCTGCACAAACCAGCCGATGCCAAACTTTTAGTGACACTCTTTTCAGAATTTTACATTGCCTAATGAAATGAAGTAACGACGCTGGTTGCAGAGAACATACTTGGATTCGACATGATGTTCTCGTAGAAGGACATCTGGCCTGAACTGCCAGACGATCTCAAGCCATTGTCATTGCAGCCATACATCATGCCACCGATTTGGTCATGATCTGTGTCGAACTGATGCATCCCAGAGATCCTGTTGGCATTGTGAGCGCTCATAGCCTTGTTATCCTGGAGCGGCCTATCTGACTTCGGCTTCTTGTCGGTGAGAGACTCCTCATCCACCTCAGCTTCAGATTCAGCATTGTTTGATAAAGAAGCAGCCTGCTTCCGCTTTGATCGTGCCCGTCGGTTCTGAAACCAGTTGTAAACATTTGTCTCCGAGATTTGGCCATGGTGCGAGAGCTCTGCTGTTATCTCCTTTATCTTCTGCTTGCTTGGTGTTCCATTGCCTTGGTCAAAGATGTTCTCCAAGATCTGCAGCTGCATTGGTGTTGGTTGCCACCGTTGCCTTGCTGTGATCTTGTGGCCTCCAGGGATAATTAGAGGATCACAGTACAGATTACCAAACCTCATTCCTGAAGAAGAAACAAAAACTCAGTTGATCAGTGAAAAAAAAAGGGACTATATTCCATCGACAATGTATACATTACAAAGGAACATTAAAATACTTATAGAGGAGGAAGGGAAAATTCAGTAAAATCTGTTTTAAAGGTTATCTAACAGAGGGAGGGATATTCCTGCAGTGGTAGAAATCAGAGTTCCAAAAACAAGTTACTCGGCTACAGGTAGAACTCTTCTATGACCAGCATGTAAGTAATTAGGCTGAATCATCGGAATATTAAAAAAAATAATGACTTAATCAAAACTTTAAAAAAGTTAACTCATAAGTAGAGAACAACAAATCTAGCTAACTGAAGTATATAAACAGCATCTGCCATGGTACAGTGTTTTTATCTCACAATAAAACAGTCAAAAACAGCATTTGCCAGCTTTCTGCCAGCTTTTCAGCCAAACGAACAGGCTGGCATGGACAAGTTTGGAAATTTCCAATACTAAGTGATATGTAATGGCTATAAATAATCAAAAAATGGCAACCACGTAGTAAAAAGGCAAGTATGTTGGCCCAACGAAAGACACATGCAAAGCTTATAGCTTCCTGAAAGCCAAGCTTAGATTCTGCAGGACAGCACAAGACTATGGAATAATCAGGGTGGCAGGGTGCACGTGGCACAAAATAGCAATTGGTTGGCACTACATGGCAATCATGTCTTAATAGCTATTCATCATTATCTCTTTAATTAAACGACCATTTCTCGATTTGTCTGTGCCATCCTTTTATAGGGGCCATGCTAATTTTCTAATTAAAGGAGAACTAATTGCTTGGGCATAGAAAACTTATCATATACTCCCTCCGTCCCGGAAAGAATAGAAATCTAGATTTGTCCTAAGTCAAAAAATTTGAACTTTGACCAAATTTCTAGAAAAAAAATATCAAAAATTATGGTATCAAATTAATATCATTAGATTTATCATAGAACATATTTTCACATGGTGCTCATTTTAAGTCATATATGTTATTATATTTTTCTATAAAGTTAGTCAAAGTTAAAAAAGTTTGACTGATACATATTCTAGGAATTGATTCTTTCAGGGACAGAGGGAGTAGAGAACAATTGAATCTTAGCACAAATAACAATCATGCTGCAACCATAAAGAACTTGAGAAATTAATCAAATGCATGTACATTAGGCCACTAACTCGAAAAGGAGAAACAAATAAGAACAAGGATTCCCACTCTTTGGTATTGACTGAACTTATTCCCACTTTGATGTGTTGGCACTTACAACTTATTGTCAAGTATACAAAGAACAAAATAAATGAATGCAAGTTTTGTTCAACCAGACAATGAGGACCACTAAATGGAAATCTGCTTGCAAGTTCTAGTTTCTGTAATCAACGCACTAACGCAGTGTGCCTTAACTTTGCCGCAAAGAAACAATGCAGCCCAACACACATCGCTAAACAGGTTCACTAGACCAATAAAAAGGAATGGTCATCACAATTCGATTGCCAAGATATGTTACGAGTAGCATCTCGTGCAAATAAAAATCCAACAGAAATCACTACAGTTAACTAATGACAGAATATAACACATTATGAATTACATTCTTTACTACCCCCATACCCATTATTACCATTCTAAGATAGTACATAGATGGCTAGCAGAGTAAAAGTGACTAGACAAAAGCCACAGCACAAAGATGGCAAGCAGAGTAAAGCAGACTAGACAGGCGCAACTATGCATCTACTAGTAGCAACATGAACAGAGTGAAAAGATACTCCTTCACTCTTCACCAATTGGAGAAGGCAGATTAAAGTGCTGGACATAAATTGAACAGAAGAGCAACAGCGATGAATGGAACCTGCTCATGAAGTGATAACAACTATAATAGCAAATCTTGGATGGCTAGTAAAAATGAAAGAGAGTTTGACCGCTAATAATAACTTCGTATGATTAGCAAACGCAGCTTCCTGTAACACTAGAATCAGCTCTATTCATAAATAAATAAACAAAGGGTGCGGGTGCGGCCTTTAGAGAAGTCATGGCAAAAAGAGGACACCATTTTTCTTTCTGGACAAAGGCGCAAAAGATGGAACCGACCAGACCAGCCACAATGCAAGTCCCAAGGCAAAGCAAAGGAATCCCCAAATTTTCCGCTTGCAAACCCCAGAACAGACAACATGACGAGCAGCGGAGAGGATAGAGAGTAGTAAAATTGGGTTTGCCGGCAACTGCATGCGCAGACTGACCAACCTGCAATGGTGTCCTGGTGCTCGGTGAGGGCGCGGTGCATATCGACAAGCTGCTCGCAGATGGTGGCGTATATGGAGATCTGCTTGCGGAGCACCTCCATCTGTTCGTCGGTCATGACCTTGACGTATCCCCCGAGTCCTTCACCTACCGCGGCCCTCTCGTCTGCTGCCGCTGCGGCGGCGGCGGCAGAGGCCTTGGCCCTGTCCCCCCACTCCATCACCGATCACTCCCGCCCTGCCGAGCGCGGCGCTACAGAACGCACGAAGTGGCCAGGATCGGAAGGGGGCCACGCCCACGCGACGGGAATTGGGAAAGTGGCGCGCTATTTGTGCAGTGGAATGGAGCCTACGCAAGGAAGGAAATCGGCCGGTTAGGCAGGCACCCGGTTGGAGGCGATGCTGGAGGCGACTGGCGACAACACGGGTCCATGCGACGCGGAAGGGAAGGCTCGGACACGCGCGCTCCTCCCTCCGCGGGATGGTAGCGCCGCACGGGGTGGCGACTGGTGGTGGTGAACTGGTGACTAGTGAGCGAGCGACGCGCAGCAGCGGGCAATGGCAGCAGGAGAGAGGGAGCAGAGGTCAGAGCGGCAGAGGGCCGGGGGCCGGGGCGATGGCCAGACAGGAATGGGGAAAGTGGCAGCAGCAGTATTTGGATTGGAGGTGGGAAGGCGGTGGCGGACGCGCGCGCACCGGCCACGAGCGGCGCCGCGACTCGCGGCGGAAAGAAAAATTACGGGCGGCGTGCGGCGCGGGCGCATGCGGACAGACAGGACACGGAGGGGACGGGCGGGCCGCGCCGCGCGTTACGCCGTGACGTGCGGTGGGGGTGGGTGGGGTGGCCGGGCCCCAGCAGCGACGGGGTTCGGCGGCACGACAGACAGGTGGGGCCCAGAGGCGGTCAATGGCTCAATGCGGCCGGCAGCGGGAGGAGACCCGTGGATGGCGACGTCGACCGGCCCTGGAGCCTGGAGGCGGGGCCCGATGCAGACACCAATTATCGCAGCAGCACAAACGTTACGCTTTCCTTTGAAAATGGGCGCAAAAATGATATAGCCGAGTCCTCTGTGCCAAGTGATCTCAACTTCTTGTTGGGCTGGTTGTTAGCTGAATAATGATGATACTCCGTCTCAGTAAGAAGAATGTAAATTTCATATTTCAAGGTAAAACTAGGGTCTATGTTTGTTTCGCTGAAATTTAAGTTATGTTGAATGCTTTTGTAGATTTATTGTAAGAGAAAAATATTGTTTTCTCGCTAAAACGCAGTGTTAAATTAGTGCTAATCAACATGGTCAGTATAAGTATAAAGTTACTCTATCAAATTTAAATTATAAGACATCCCAATAATCTTGGAGAGTCAAAGTATCTCAAGTTTGACTAAACTTATATATCAATATAATAATATTTATGATGTCAACTAAGTATCATTAGATTCTTTATTATTAATTGTATAATTTGTATTCTCATATTATACCTATTTGATATTATAAATCTTTATATTTTTCTCTATAATTATCGGTCAAAATTGAGATGCATTGACTCTTCAAGATTCTTGGCTTAAAATTTGGGATTAAAAGAGTACGTACTTGCTCCTACTCTATCTTGCATTCTAGAATATTCATACTATGAATCATGAATGTACTGTAGAGGTATTTTTAATATGCGAGTTCTATTGCAAAAGTATATCTCAAATCCACATTACATTTTTTTTATAAGATTAGAAATGCAGTACACAACTTGGTCGGCTCATATTATCATATTGTCCACAAATTGGGTAGCGGATATTCAACAAAATTCTGGATAAATCACTGATCACTGATTGCAAGGGATTCTTGTTGCAGAACTAGCTTCCTTTTGTTCATTGTCATACCGAAACGTACGGCCAAGAGGCTGACGGTGCCTCAGGCCCTAAGCAATAAAACTTTGATGACAAACAAAAAAACTTGAGCTGAATAAAAGCGAACAGCCGAGCAAGTGGCCGCAACAGTCCACCTTATTCACTTAAATTTATCAATATTTTGTTTGCTTAAATTTATCTGTCATATTATAATATTTTTCTTTCGTAATAAAACAGCACCTTCTAATTTATCAACTTAAAAAACCACCAAACAGGTCCTGTTCAGAGATGCACATTTGAGAGACGCTTACAGGTAAATATTGAGATGCAGTTTGCAGCCTGAGGTCTCCAATTCAGGCTCCTACACCAACAAGTCAACTGACAATACCTACTTCGACCCTATTCAGCAAAAACATTTGGAATAAGCTAAATTTGAGCGAAACCAACCGGGCCTTCGTTGCCACCATAAAGATTTGCTCCTTGAAAACGCAGTCAACAATCGGTTATTTGAAATGCAAATTCTTTATTTTGCTATCAACCAACAACCGGTGTTGGGCCTCAGATTGTCTTGCCAAGCAGGCTACTCAATTCATCGGCCCAGGAGAAGATCATTGACCAATCATCACCTGGCCACCTCTTGTCCGTGTTTTTTTTTGGTATACTCAGGAGTCAGGAGTCAGGAGATATGTGTGGTCGTCCTTGATCTTCCAGAGGCTCAATCTTCCCGACGTTGGCGCCTTCTGTTGTTGCAACTCGTTTGTCTAGCTGATGGTGCCAATCAATCAAAAGGACCCCTACAGATTTTTGGCTAAACTCCTTTGATCGTTCTAGTTGCTCGAGAACCCTGGAAACATAAGAACTGCCTGTGTTTTCGAGGGGTTCGGCCTATATTCAGGACCTGGTTTCTAGTAGGAGCAGTTCTATTTTCTTTTACAGAACACTATTCGTTTAAACTACTCTTAACTTGTTCTATTTCACGTAATACTATTTAATCAGTTTATTCTACCTCAAATATCACTATTCAATCAGCCGGTTTTTTGACCAGCCAAACATGCTCAATAGGAGCAGCTTGTGGTGCTTTGCAGGGACTTATCTCTAAGAGTTCCTTCTTTAGACACTTAGATGTAGGGCCCAGGGATGCATTTTAGGCCTCTGATTTTAGACGCCTAAGACTAGGATCTATTGTCTCACAAGCATTGGCTAACCAGACCTTCAATCAAATATGCTCTACTAGTATATAGAGTTGTTTAGAATGGTCATAGTGGTCGTTGCTAGATAGTGGTGTTATTGTAATCTCTTCCCTTTTGTTATCATTTTTTTTTTTGCGTTCTAGGGAGGGAATGGTTTCTCGTACCTTTTTTAATGAAATGGCATGTCGCTTTTCTACGTTATTTGAGAAGAAAAAATCTAACAAAAAACATTTTTGGTAAAAAGGAAGGAAAACATTAGTTTCCAATTGTTTCTTAGCAACTCCAACAGTTTGATATTTAGACTTGTCATATCTAATTTTACCAAAAAACTAAAAAACTGGTGACCAACAGTTTGACATTTGGGCTTGGCATTTTTGCCAAAGTTGCAAATAGGAGCCCGCACTTGGCAATTTGGAGACCGTGAAAAGGGGGAGACAATTTTTTCCTTCTTTTTTTGACGGCAGAACACTGGGCAGCGCCTTTTTTTTTCACGCTGGAATAGGAAAATGGTGCGAAAAAATAACGACCGGGTCTACTGGTCCATAATTTCTGTTTTTGTGAAGTCATTATGGGGAACTGTTGGAGATTACATATTTTTTACTTTGTCATATCTATTTCAGAGTTCGCAAATTCCTTATTTTGCCAAACCAAAATTGTTATATCCACGCACCCTCCGTAAACATCCACGTTTGGCAAATCTCCTCTTTATTTTAACGTCCACGCACCCTACTGTTGGTTTCTCACTGGTTTTCTCCACGGCGTGTGGTTTCTTCCTGGGTCTGAATTTTTTCCCACTAATTATTGGCAACGGTTGGAGAAAGACAAAAAAAGAAGAAGCTCTGATTGGAAAAATATATTTTTTAAAAGCACTTGAAGTTGAAGATGCTCTAACGTTGCACCACTTCCAACCATAGATCCCAGTAATATTATTGGAATATTAACACTCTTAATACGTTGTTACAAAACAAAAAAAATATTGGTTGTTTTCTTACTTTTGGGGGGTATTTTGCATCATGCATGTGCATGTCAGTCTGTATTACTTTAGAATTTTTAGATAGTCAAATTTTAAATAAAACTTACCAACAACAATCCTAAAAGTCTATTTGAAATTTAGAATAATTGGGATGAACTAGTGCTAATTACTAATTAGAAATAAAAATCAGTCTAAATTGACTAATTAGTGGATTAACAATTGGTTTAAGGCTTAAGACTTGACTAAAAATTAGGGCACCTACTAGCCCCCCCCCCCCCCCCCCCCCTTAAATGAACTACGCTTAAATTTTAGGTAGCTAACAAATAACATTTGATATCCAATGAGCCTATTTTTTGATAAAAAAAAACTAGGTTCTACTCTGTGTACTACTTACTCTGTTCAGCTGGTAGAAAAGTCGGTTGATTCCGACTGATAGAATAGTGTTATGTGAAAGAAAATAAGTTGAAATAAGCTGGAAGTAGTTCAAGCTAATGCCGAACTATGGGACGGTGAGGAGCAGCACAAACCTCACACATGTCTACTTGGGATTGAGCTTGAGCTTACCGGGAGAAACGGGTGCTGCCGGCGGCCAATCCAAGGGGGTCGGTCGCGTCGTGCCGACTGGCCCGGCACTCCGGCAGCCATCCAACCGCGCCCAGCAGCGAGCTATATGCCGCGGTCGGTAGCAACCGCCGCTCTTGTCGCGGCATCGGCATTCGGGGCTTGTACAGTACTGTACTACACGAGGAAAGAACGCGACAATAGACATGCGTCCGTTGTTAATATGCCTCGGCGCGGACGCCGTGCGTACAGTAGGTAGCAGCACGCAGCAGTGACCGCCCATGCCATGCCACACACCGTGCTGTCAGCTTGTCGCCCATGCCACCCATGCCAGTCCATGGGTCCCTCCCACTCCCACACGCACCCTGTGGATCTGAGAACTCACCCTTGAGCCCTTGCCTGTTGGCGCCTGCAAAGGGAGGATACGGTACGGGAGCACGAGTCCAGGACCAGGAGCTCCTGTCTGTCACCCGCCGCCGCAAGATCCCCGCTCCCACCACCGGCACCGGCACCGGCACCCCGCACCCGCATCCTTTCTTTTCTCTTTCGCAGAAACGCACGAGCCCGCAATCATTTCTCCTCCTTTAGCCCATTTTGCTAACGCTTTCCAGGCCGCCGGAACGGCCCAAAACGAGCAAACTATAGGGCCGACAAGCCCCTGGGAGCGAACGGCAAAGGGCATCTGCCTGAAATAGTGAATGAAAAAGGGCGTTGCCGTTGCCGTTGCGAATGCGAGCCGCGCGGGCGAAGCCTTGTGTAGTTGTGTACTCCCGCCGTCCCGCGGTCTCCCCGTCTTTCGGCAGCCGCTCGCCGTCCGCGGGGAGATGGCGGCGCTGCGCGTCCCGCTCCACGCCATCCTCTCCCGCGGCGCGTCCCCTCCGTCCGCGGGCCTGCTCCTCCCGCTCCACGCGCACCTCGTCGTGTCGGGCCGCCTCGCCGCGTCCCCCGCCGTGATCACGTCCCTCGTCTCGCTCTACGCTCGCGGCCCGGCCGCGCTGCACCCCGCCGTCCCGCTCCTGCTCCCCGCCTCCGCGCCGCCCCCGCTGCCCTGCTTCAACGCCGCGTTCTCCCTGCCACACGCGCTCGCGCTCCCGCTCTTCCGCCGCCTCCTCGCCGCGCACTCCCCCGACGCCTTCTCCTTCCCGCCCCTCTTCTCCTCGGCCCCCGCCTCGCCGCACCTGCTCGCGCTCCATGCCCTCGCGCTCCGCTTTGGCCTCGCCCACGACCTCTTCTGCGCCAGCGCTCTGCTCCGCGGCTGCCTAAGGTTCGGTCTCGCCGACCACGCGCACCGCCTGTTCGACGAATTGACGCACCGGGACGTCGTCGTGTGGAACTCCATGGTCAATGGGTTCGTCAAACTCGGGTGCTTTGACCGCGCCACGGAGTGCTTCAGGAAGATGAGGTACGAGGGCGGGGTGGAGATCAGCAGCTTCACAGTCACTGGGATCTTGTCCGTGTGTACAGCAACGGCTAATTTGGGGCGCGGGGCTGCAGTACACGGGTTGTTGGTGAAGTCAGGATTTGGCAAGGAGGCATCTGTGTGCAACGCATTGATAGATCTTTACGGGAAGTGCCACCAGGTGCACGATGCAGCCATGGTGTTTGAGGGGCTGCCAGATACTGATAAGGATCTGTTCAGCTGGAACTCCATGCTGTCAGCGCATCAGTACTCGGCTGATCACGCGGGGACGATGAGGCTCTTTGCGAGGATGAGACGTACTGCACTTTTGCCTGATGCAGTGACTGTTGCCGCTGTTCTCCCTGCATGCGCACAGTCTGCCGCCCTGCAGGTTGGAAGGGAGGTGCATGGATACATCGTGACGAGTGGACTTGCCTGTGATGGAACACTGGACGTGTTTGCTTGCAATGCGCTGGCGGACATGTACACGAAGAGCGGTGGTCTGGATGATGCTCGACGTGTGTTTGATTGGACACGCCAACGGGATGTGGCATCGTGGAACATTATGATCGATGGGTATGCGTCACATGGGCGTGGCCAGGAGGCACTGATGTTGTTCCACCAGATGATTGAAGAAGGCCTGGTTCCAGATGAGGTAACACTGCTGGGAGCATTGTCGGCTTGCAGCCACTCTGGGCTTCTCGAGGAAGGGAAGGGTTTCCTAAGGAGGATGAAAGAGGAGTTTGGATTGGAGCCACAGCTAGAGCACTATGCGTGTGTCACCGACATGCTTGGGCGAGCAGGGAGGTTGGGTGAAGCAAGAAAGGTAGTAGAAGAGGCTGGTGATGTTGGTGCTGGTGCTTGGAGGACATATCTTGCGGCATGCCGGATGCATGGTGATAAGGAGAGAGCACAAGAGGCAGCTAGGATGTTGATGATGGCAGAGGAATCAGGGAGCGGGGGATGGGTTCTGCTCGCCAACACTTATGGTTGGGATGGAAACTTTGAGGAGCTCGAAGAGGTAAGAGAGGAGATGAAACGCCAAGGGGTGCAGAAGGCAGCTGGTTGCAGCTGGGTTGAGGTTGGATGAGAGAATAATGGAAATGGAACAATGATGCATACTTTTGTCAGTGGGGATAGGGGACACCCAGAGTCTGACATGATTTATGAAATGTTGCACACGCTAATAGGTTGGATGAAGGACTGCAGCTATCTGAGAAATATAAATCCAATATATCTGGCAGAATGCTCATAGCTTTTCAAATTGTGCTACACAACTGGTTACACAAGCACATGGACTGACAGTAGCCCATAAGTTAGAATGGTGCATCAGAAGATAAAGTTAAACTCGCACCATCAAGACCAGTGCCAAAATTTGGTCCTGGCAACAATTTTTCACCAAATATCAGAGTTCCAGCAGCCAGTGCTCCAGCTCCGAGCCCCATTCCAAGGTTAGATGAACCATTCTGACCTGCAAACCTTCTTGGTGGCATATTTATGTAGCTCTGTGGCACTTGCCCCCTCGTTGGATGCGGTGGGGAAAAGTAACTGGGGTTTGAAGTTGGAGGTGGCAGGGTTTGTGGGATCAGTGGGGGTTGATTGCTACTTCCTGACGGTGATGGATCTGGCCGAGTGGCAGGGCTTGCTGGCATTGTGTTGCTGTAGCGATCATCACCTTTGATGTGACCCCTATAATGGCTTGAGGGCAGTGGTGGATAATTATAAACTGGACCATCTTCTATAGCTAGTGTGATACCGGCCTGGTTTGGATGCTTTGATCCGTCGTGTGATCCTGCGCATTCACAACAGAGGCAGATAAGTTGAATTCCGACATATACTGATTGTGTTATAATCAATAAGGTCAATCTTTGTTAAGGCCATCCCAAATCACTTGCTGTATTGGTTAAACATAACTTTGTATTGTTTGTGTGCAAATTTTACCTATAGCAAGATCTATTTTTTTCAAGCATTGTACTGTATTCCTGTCTGTGCAAATTTTATCTATATTGTTTTATCTTGAAAGAACAAGCATAAGTTTCTGGTTACCTGAAAACTGAGCATGAACATCTTCCTCCTTGTAGATACGGATGGATACATCGACAAATCCATGAGCTTTGTCTGACTTCTTCCTCCTAAGCTGGAAGCTTGCAGTCTCCTCAACGACCCCAGGCTGCTCCTCGCCATGCTCAAATTTGTCGAAATACTCCTTCATCTGGACAACGGCAGCTCCCTGGAGGTGTTCCCTGAGGAAGATGGGCTCTCTCCTGTACACTTCCACCGTCAGCGCCATCTGCTGAAGGCTGCTCAGATCATGCTCGTCAACTGAGACCGAGAACTTCATGCCCCAGCTTGGGTCGGAGCTCCCTGACGCATCCACCTTGGTGCAGTACTTGCTGTTGGGATCGACCCATGCGACGGAGAACCACTGCGGCTTGAGCAGCGACGATCTGCGTCCCAGGCCGCGCGCGGAGATCAAGCAGAACTCCACCGACGTTTTCGCCATTTGCGAGAAGAGGAAAGGTGAAGAGGCGGCCAGACGGCGACGCTGGCCAGTGAAAACGATGGTGTGAGATTCGTTAGCTCATCGGGTGCTGACGCTTTTGTTTTTTCGTGTTAGCTTTGCTGGTAACTTCTCATGGAATTGATTCCAAATATGCGGCACTAGGAGAGGAAAAGTATAGCCGAAAAAGGGTGTGATGCTTGCTTCGATTCCAAAGCTGCGGCCATTGGCCATTGCGTATGCATACGCTTGGAACTTGGAAGCCATTCGTCGCGTTGTGCACAGACGTGCGAACCGAGTGACCAATTCGACACCTGAAGTCCCATTTTTTGCGAATGCCGAGTGCATTAGGAAGATTGGAAAAGGAATGCATAGAACTAACCTTTTTTAAAGTGTATCAGCAGACCTGGCTTTTACGAATTTGTGCCAACTATCAAGAAATTCATAAGGTTTTGGACGGAAATGGAATTGCTATTCTTTCTATTTCTCCAGATATAAATAACAGATTGAGAAACTCCACTAAACATGGGGGAGAAGTTTACGCTGGGAGGAGCATCCGATGCGTCCGGACAACACTTGTTAGTAAAAGTGTTCGGCCAGGATTACAACCAAATACAACAGATGTCTACTTACTTGAAACTATACAACCACCTAAGCCTAACACATAACAACCTAGATCTAACACACATCTCAAAGAACTGCATGGATCGGTTGTCAAAGCGCATGCTTGGAGCAACGGCAAGATGAGCTTAAAACTAGTTTCTCGTCAGTGTTCTTGTACTCTATGAGCGATTCTTGCGGCCCTTCGAGACAAAGTTCAACGCCCACATGGAAAGACCGGTGATGCCAGCCGCTGTTCCAAACCCTGACCGGATATCTGCAATCAACTGACGCAGATCTCGTACAGTGCTAGCCAGCAACGGCTCCTCTGCCATATTCTTCTGATTAGACATTCTCCGTGCAGTTCCTAGTAAAATCAGATTATATAATTGCATAATTGCTTGAATCATCTCGTAAGTTATTAACATCAAATTGGAGTTCACCTGGCAGGGCAGAGGGTGGCGACTGGCGAAGTTGTGCCTCGGCTGTGTGAACAATGCTCATGGAACTTTTTACACCCTTTGTCAAATCTTGACTGATCCAGACAATAATAACAGCATGAATGGTTTTGTTTCATAAACATGCACAAGAAACGAAAAGAAGGGGTAAGTGATGCTGAATCAGTACACCAAGTGGCTAAATTCATGAACATGCATCAATAAAGAGAGAACTCGTCTTAAAATCGTATACTTCCTCCAGAGATTGTCAACCTTCTTCCCATATAAATTCTTTAGGGAATATATGCTATTTACTTATTTTGGTTACCGATAATTAAGCAACAATATATGCAGAAGCTGGTAATTTAGGGCACTACGATGCATCCAATTTAACACAATATATCCCATCAATTCTAGGAAATCACCAAGGACAAGAATATTGCTACATGTACCTTAATAAATATACTGTTGCATCATTTATCATGTGAAGAATCATTTTACAGAGCCAAGTTGAACAATTGCATAACATGGATACAATCAACGATACTCTGATAACCAATAACTGAAGAAAGTGTAAAGTTACCTTAGATCACTAAGATCTGCAGCCAAGTCACCGATCTCCCTTCCAACCAGTCTCACTGAAGCCATAGTTGCTGGCAGTTTCTCTCTTGCTGCATCAAAGTACTTCTCGAGAAACTCTGCATCTCTCTTACATGCCTGAAAATGGTTCACATATGCTCATCAATGATAGTTAGTTAATTACCTTCCGCACATGAGAAGTTGTAACAAAAAGGCAATGTACCAGCATGGAGCGAATCGCTGAAAAGAATATCAAGCACACAGATACTGCAACCTGTGTAAGATAGCAACTATGATACAGAAGCACTAACCTTCTCAATTATGCATATGCAAATGAATGCAGCAGGGTGCAGAGTACAGTATGAAATATCGTCCATCACTGTGTGAACAATATTGATTTTTCTGCAACTGCACCTTCCACGTGTTATTGAAGTTGAATTTACAAAAGTGAGAACTTACAGCTTCGTGTCATGTGGATGACAAGTCCCAACAATTCACATGCCAAATTTGAACCTATCAATAAAATCCGATCTATGTCTATCCCGGTAATTAATTAATATTGTAGAACAAATCGAGTAGACACTCGTCTCCACAAGCCTTTCACACACAATTATATTTCAGTTCTCTGAACGATGTTCATACGGTAGTCAGTGGATACTTGAACCTACATGCTCGCTGGAGTCGCTAGCACCAACTCAGCTGGATGCCTGGATTAGGGCCGCGAGGTGAAGCGGGGACAGGGGTGCGTACCGCGGAAGCAGTGACAGTGAGGGCACCGAGGCTAGCGCCGCCTGCGCGCCGTGGGGAGGCGGAGGAGGCGGTAGCCACGGAGTAGTGACGGCAGCAGGCGGGGCCCGAGGAAGAGGACGCGGCCACGAGAGGCGTAGCGGCGGTGACGGACCAACCGCGGACTAGGAGGTGATGGTCACGCAGGCGGGGAGGCACGCGGAGGCGCCGGTGGCGTGGAGTTTGGCGTGGCTAGGGAACGGAGGAGACGACATGACGGCGAGACTGCCGAATGGATTACGACTCGCTTGCTTGTCGCTTGTCAGTCCCACTCCCAACATCCATACGTTCCTCACCAACCGTACTCACAAACATACTTTCCGGACGACACATATAGATGAAAAGAGTACACCTACACATCGACCTCATAATTAATGTCCTAAAATTAAAACATTATCGTTAACATTGTTAGAGTTCTACTGAAACTATTTAGGATTACTCATAAGATTAATGCGGTTATATATACATGTGGCCCGTTGTTAAAAATAAACCTTATAATTAAAAATATTTATGATTCAATATGACAACCGGCTACTTTAAACAAATTAGTGTTGCTATATATATACACACATATAGTCCCTCAATCCCTAAATAACTATTGTTGCTGGTGTCCGTGACACAAGTTTGACTTAATTTGTAGAAAATACATACAACATTTATATCTCCGAATAAATTTATTAGAAAACCAGATTCAAAGATTTTTCTAATGATACTAATTAAATATAATAAATATTTATATTTATAACACATAATTAGTTAAATCTGTTTCTTGAGAAGCGCAAATGACATATATTTAGAGACGGAGGGAGTAGGCAGCACGTTAAAGGATGAACCAAAAATTTTAAAATCTTGAGTTCGCGTTTTAAATTTTAATAACAAACAATAATGTCAAAAAATTATTGAAGATGATTTAGTATGACAACCAACTAGCCGCTTGGGTTTTTTGCATAGCGAGATTTTGATTTTCCTTAATGTTAATTTACTGTGAGAGAAAACACTATTCGTTCACTGAAATTCGTTCGTGAACAAAATCCAGAGACCCCTTCAGAATTGTTCCGTAGTGCCGAGATCTGCTTGCTGCCATTTTCTCTGGATTAACGTTTTCTTCTTCTTATCCGACAACAGCGTGTGTGCCTATGCTGGCATGATTATTCCTTGGTACAGTAGGAGTATGTGTACTCGATAAAATATGAGAAAATAAAAAATATGAATTATTTTAATTACTCAATTATGAATCCTACCTTCCAAACATCTCATTATACGACCTCTGGCTTATTCAGATCTGCAGGGTTTCAGATCTATAAGCACATGAAGACATCAAGCGACATCTAGTACAACTACGACCACATCACAGATCTGCATAACTTTGGATGGAGTACCGTCAAAACCTCTGGATTTTTATTTATGTAGAGATATTTATGTGTAATAAGAATTATCAAATTAATAATAAAATATATTTTTAATTTTTAAATTAAGCATGTTTGGAGATAAATAAAAAATATGTAGCCTTGAAAAGCAAGACGTGCATTACGTTTGCAAAAAAAATAAATGAAAAAGGCTGCAAACCGCTAGTCGGAGGCGCTGGCCTGAACTTGCAACTTACAAGTCTTTGATATTGGGAATCAGTACCACGGACGGGACAGCAGTGAGTTCTGCATGATAAAGCAACATTTACTGCATAATCCAACAACACCCAAATAGACATGCTTAAGGTAGTATGAACACATGTATACTATCTCAAGGTTTACATTTACAATACACGGAAGTACAAATGAATGAATATCGTAGAGCACTGCAAAGTCTAGGGTTCTGATAAGGAATCATCGCAATCTAAGGGGTCTCCGTGACCTGATGATACGTGCAGGGAAACACTGTCCTCTCATTGCTAACTGCTTCCAGCAACAGGAGACCAAGGTATTATAGGAGGGACCGTATCCATATATCGTGTACTGATACTGATACAATTGTACCTCTGAAACTTCGATTTAGTGGCTACTGTACAGTTCACGGTACTAGTTTCTTCGTCAATATTTTGGACCATATTTTATCTCAGATATTCCTGTGCAGTAAAGTATCTGCAATCAACTGATTGAAATCAGATCAAGTAACATTATTGTAACACCCTAAAATTTGAAATAGAAATTAGATTTGAATTTAAATTAAATTTGATTTATTTCTAACAATTTTTTTTATCATAGAATTAATTAAATAAAACTAAAAATAAATACCAAATGTTAGGGTGCAACATGTTGTGCATTTCATGCCTCCGCATATTCTCTTGTGTTGGTTGAATTTGTAAAACTTAAAAAAGGATTTCAAAACCCTTTTGAAAATTCAATTTGGAAAATTCTTACAAGGAAATAAATTGGAAAACTCTTTTTCCCCTCTCTCCTCTCTGCTTACCCTTTCGGCCCGGTCAGCTGCTGGCCCAGTCCAGCCGGCTACCCTCCTCCTTCGCTGTTGGGCCGAACGGCCGAGCCGGCCCAGCTCCTGCTTGGCCACCGCCTTCCCTCCTCTCTCCCTGACGTCGCGGACCCGCATGTCAGCCGTTTCTCCTTCCTCCATCCGTGTCCGCAGCGGACTCTGCCTCGCGCCGAACCGCGAGCTCCACGCGGATTCCTCGCGTAAAACCGCGTAGGACCCCTGCCCGGCCCTCCTATAAATAGCACCGCCTCCGCGCCGCCTTTCCTCATCTGCAGTCAAGCTCGCCTAGCCCTAGCCAGCAGCAGCGCCACCCGGAGCCGCCATTGCCGCCGCTCTGTTCTCGACGTCGAGCCGCAGCGCCGCTTCGTCGCCGTCGTAGCCGGTCGGTGAAGCTTCGGGTCAATCCACTGAACCCGCCGAGCCCTTTACCCCTCTCTTTTCGCCTCGATTTGGCTCACACGGCTTCGCCGTCGTTCTGCAGGAAGCCGCCGCCGCTGTTCCACGCCGACCGCCTCCCTCGTCCGTCCCCGAGTCCCACCGAGCCCCCAGGTGAGTTCGCCTCCTCCTCCGCTTTCTCTCGGTGCTCCTGGGTTGGAAAACCGGGCACCAGAGCCTCCGGTCGACCTGCGCCGGCGAGCTCCGGCTCCGGCCGGCCATGGAGCCGCCGCGGCCACCTCTGCTCCGGTGGAAGAACCACCGCATCTCCCCCCCCCCCTTCTAATCTCCACCATCCATCTGCGATCCAAGGGCCGAGGGGAAACAATACCCCTTCGATCCGGCTATTTTGCTAAAGAGACCCTCGGGTTTCCGGCCCTCAACCCGCAGTCCTAAAGCGGTTTCTATCTCTACGCTTCTCCCTCTGGAAAGCGTATTTCCTTTTTAGATCTGTTTTATTTCGAAATTTAAATGAAAATCCCTATTTACAAATTTGCCACTGATCTTTAAATGTTAATAATTTGCTCGTTTTAAATCCAAATCGATCCGTTCAAGTTGCGTTAGATTCGTAATTTTATGCTCTATCTAGTAGTATAGATTTCATCTATGTTAATCACTTTTGAAAATAAAAGTAAATTAATTATTTTAATGTTTTAATCTTGCCCTTTAAAATCTTGTTTAATCTATAGTTTATTCATTTTAGATCCGTTTAGCGTGATTCTCGCATCTTTGTGATCATAGTATAATATAGATCTGTTTTATAACCTTTTCAAAACCTCTTTATTGTTTTTGGTGTAATGTTCTAATTATATCTTTATTGCTTCGTGTATGATTGTTCGGATGATTGCGTGGTGACATTGTTTGAGTTCAGCCGGTGAGATCTTCGGTGAGCAAGAGTTCTTTGCAACAGACTAGGAGCTTTGTGATCAAGGCAAGTTTAACATGGGATCATCCTTGTTACCTATTCACCCTAATTCATCTAGTCATATTGCATGTGTCTAATTTGATTCCTACTAGATCTATCATAGCTTTGTTATCCTTTACCTTGTCACCTTGGGATACTTTTGCATATGGGTAGATCTGCTATGCTTTATGAAGTATGAGAAGAATCTTGATTAATGACATATGCAACAATGAGATAAAATTTGCTTTTATAGCAACATAGAATAGGACCCCACTGTAGGGCAAAAGCTGAGATTTAAATGCAACCATGAGTGCTATAATGGCTCTGGCTTTAGTTAAGTATGAAGTTTGGACTAGCATGCTTGTGGTTCGTGAAAGACACCTTTGCCGAGCTGGTTATGGGGTATAGCTTGTATGGGGACCGCTGCGGGTGGTACCATCGGGGTGTCCCATATACCCCTTTGCATTGGGTCTGTAGGGTCCGCTACATGTTAGAAAGAGCTTTTGAAAGACTTCATAGTGTTCCCTGCCCGCTCACCTTGGAAGTGTTTTGGGAGTTGCAAACCCGGACATATGGGCAACACGGCTTGTGGGTAAAGTGCGTAACCTCTGCAGAGTGTAATTCTATCATGATAGCCGTGCTCACGGTCACAAGCGGCCTGGAAAACTCACAATGTAGATGATCATGTTGTTTAATTGTTAATGTTGATTACTAATCTTATCATGTGGTTATTAATTGAGTTTTGCATAACTAAAGCTAAGTGTTGATAAAACTTGACCAAGTTAAAAACAACCGCAGTTCAGACAGTGTCAGCCTTTGAGCTTCATAACCCTGTGTTATTCTTGTTGAGTACTTTAAGTGCTCACCCTCGCTTTATCACTCTCATCAGATGGCTATGAAGACTACCGTGAGGAGTACTAGGCTAGTGGTCAACCAGTCGACGTTCCCTATAAAGTGGAGCTTCGTCGCGAGAGTTATCTTTATTTCCGCTGTTATGATTTAAGAATATTATTCGTTATGTAATAAGCACTCAGTGATGGTACTATTTAAAGATTTGTCGGCTTATGTGTGTGATTGATCTCTGGACACACATGAGTTATTCGCATTCAATTTTATTCTTAAAATTGGGTGTGACAATTATCTAGCAAGAAATTGCAGTTACATCTGACAGGCGGGAATGGGAGCACAAATTGCATATTGTGGCGGTAGCAGGGTGGAACATACTTAGAAGAGCAAGGTCAGATAGAAAATAATCCATCCCGCCATGGAGAACACAGCAAAAATGTGAACCCAGAACAAAATTGCAGCTGATTCTTTTCCACACCCTCTCAGATTTGCAACAGCACCTGCAACAAACAATCATATCGTCAGATTCCATAGTGTGGTTTCCTAACATGGAGAACATGCAAGGCACCACCCAATGCCTTACATATCTCAACTAACAACACACAAAATTGTTAAAAATCTGTACACATGATCACATGAAGACAAGTGATAGCTGGTAAGATACATCCATCGTTGGTTTCACATACCTGACAAAACTGATGTGGGCATAGAATGCTGCAGTAGCAGGACAAACTTGAACATTTTATCATCTTTGGGAATGAAACCAAGCTTATCAACTAACATGATAATGCCAACCCCAGCAAGAGGGACCAAGACCAACCGTGCAAAAATTATAGCAACGGTGGTACGCACACCAAGCCTCTTACTTCCTTCACCAGGGCCTGATTCCATAAATAAAAATGGGTAAAGACAAAAACATGACAAATACCTCAAAACCAAGTAAGATGGTTATTCTAAGGGTGCCAGGATCCCAAGCAATTTCTCCAAAGTTTTAACTAAAAAATAGTACTTACCATCGACAAGATTGCCCCCAACAGCAAGTAAAATGCATGGGATCATAGCTTCTCTGAAAAGTATGACACAGAATTAGGTGATAGATACATTCATCTCAGTTTGATATGTTTATTGGCAAGAGGTATGTTTTTGCATAAACAAAACAAGAAATGAAACATGTAGATACCCAAGAATGAGGCAACTGTCTGTGAAAAAGAACAGAGGGGCATCATCTGTAAGGACAAAATTCTTCAAGAGTGGGATAACACCGATTACAATTGCGAATGCCTGTGTTAAACAATGGTCAAGGGGGAAAAAGTTGTAGACTTAGTATATAAATAATTGCTAGTAAAATTTGGTTTAAAATTGCTAGTAGAACACTACATCAGCAATACATACAGATGCAATAATCGGTGGCTGGAGAAGCTGCTTGTCTTTAAGGAACTTAACCACACATTTAACATAGTCAATTATCTGCATTAATATAACAAAATCATTTAGTTTTGCAGTGGAAAGTAAGCGCACCAAACTGATATTCGAAATCAGCTCCACTGTTAGAATTTCTTACCTTTGTTCCTACGGAAGTGTTATGTTCCTTTTGAACTTTCCCAGCAGATAACAACGGTTCATTCTCTGGTACAGTACCAGTGTGAGTGTCCATAGGATGTTTTCCTAGTTGGGGCACTGTATTCTCTCCAGATGCCTTGATTGGGAGCTCATCCTCTTCAGAACCATCAAAGCTCTCTCCTGGTGGTGCGGCAAGCATCTTGAATACATATGTGTAAACAATAATTGCACCAACCTGCAACATATAGAGGACTCACTGAGTGAATAACCTCAACAGCTAATTGTATGCATAGTCTACATGATAAGCGGATATCTCTAAACAACGAGGTCACTATGCTGACTTGAGTAAAAATGAGCATGTACAAGCTGAGAAAAGAGCATACCCATTGGCCAAATGAGATATACGCATTCCCATCTTGATTGCATTTATCAGAGTCACCAAATGGGTTAGAAGGATCCCGACATAACGCTGCAATGAGGACGAGAGGTATATTTCCAATATTTCCTGCAAAAAAAAAGGATCTACATTGGTATTGGATAAACGAATGATAAATAGAAAATAAAACTTATTTTCAGAACACAAAAGTGGTACCTATTCCTATATGGATAACAGTGAACTTGAAGTATGGATATGGAGGTCGGATGATAGATGCCACAACAAATCCAATCAAGGAGCCAGATACTGCGCCAACAACAATATTAACTGGAATATACCACCTGCAAACATGCAAGTATAGATGATATAAAAAAAGGAAAAGAAGATCAGTTAATAGACAAAAGGGAAATTTCCAGGACACATAATCCTGAAGAAGCTTATGCATAAAAGTGGACACTTGTTATACATATACACACCAGAAGGGGTAAGGAATCCAGGAAAACATCAGAATAGTGAATAGTCTATCACACAAAGCTCAACCAATTTCAATAATATATATATTGCCAGCAAAGAAAAAAATATAGGTTACTATAATATATGGAAACAAACAACTTGGAATAGACTATTCAAACATATGATCCATAAATTAATCCTGGAATCTGGAGTCAACCCCATATGATCCATAAATTCAAATTGATGCTTGGCGCTGATTTCCTTCACCTTCGGTTGGTCCTTTTCTTTGTCCTTTTGTAGAAAGCTAGAGCTTCCAAAAGCTAATTTGTTCCAGATGGAACTTAATTACTTAAAGATTGACCCAAACAGAAAGATCAACAATAGCACACCATTTGATTGTGATTTTCAGTAATCTAATATTTTGTAGGATGTATTGCTTATAGAGGGCCAGTGGCATATACAAATATAGACCATTAGCTGAAAACAACAACTTGGTCAATAGCTCACACATCAGAAATCAAGAGGCATATAGCACACTCAGACGAAGAATAACACCAGGTTTATAATAATAACAAAACTGAAGTACGATAACAATCGAAATTATCCTTACCATTGTATCATCTTCTCGATAGTGATTGCTCTACCCAATTGGGAAAATATAAGGCATGGAAGCAGAAGGGAAAACACAAGCTGCAGCAAACAGCGAAAATGTGTTATATCTAATTTGATAAAGCAAGAAGAAAACATATGAGCAAAATGAAATCCCCTACTACTCCACATATTCCTACTTTGAACAAAATCCAGCTACAGTTGTCCATTACTGCAACCTTCCATTAGCTAGCTTTTTATTACAAGAGACAAAGCTCACCCCATTGAGAAGCTTGCGGCCGTTGGGCTGGAGAATGTTGACGTACTTGGAGGCCATGAGGAACCCCATGAAGCAGACAGTGAACACCTTTGCGATGGGCAGCACGGCGTACTTGAGCATGCTCAGCACCGACGTCCCCTCAGCGCCTCCTTGCGCCGCCGTGGCCAGCACCTCGAGCACCGACCTCTCCATCATGGCTTGATCCACACCTGACTACTGAAGCCTTGTTTTCCTTGATTCAGGAACCAGTGACCCACGCAACCAGGACCCTACCATTATTTAAGCATGACTTAGAAGGCAGAACATAGAGGTAGCATCAGGAAAATTCTGGAACTGCTTTTGGCGCTGGTTGTTCAGGGGCCACCCCAGCTGGAAGAGAGCTCGTCGTTGGCGCAGAGGGCGTCAAGAGGAACGCGCAGAGCCAAGCAAGCTCACCGGATTCGCGTAACACAATACGGCAGGCAGCTTCCCCCGAAGCGGGAAGCTTAGCAATAACAAACTTGTTGTTTGACGAAAACAGACGCATCGACAAACCAATCAAATCGAGAAGGGAAATTATGGCTAAAACTAGATTCCAACCAACTCGACTCCTACTACTAGAAAAAGATGACGACACCGAGACCCCGAGCAGAGCATTCCACTGCTCCTGGGTTCCGAATTCGCATGGTCGGAGGAGGGATCCAATTCCCCCAGCAGCCGAGCTGCGTAGGGCGTAGGCATCCTGCGGCCCATTCGATTCGTCACGCACACGGCACATCCATATCAACAGCTTTTAAACCGATTACCAGATACTCCGCGGAAGCTTAGGAAGCAACCGAGCTCAGAATCCCGACGCCACATATCAGACATCACCATCTATACATAAAAAAAAACAGAGCAAACAAACAAGCAGTCGCGAATCGCTCAATGCGAGCGAGAGCGAGAGCGAACGAGGCCACGCCACGCCACCCGCGAATCCAGAACCCCGCTAGCAGCCCCAACCAAGCGAGAGGCGGACGCGGACGGGCCCGAGAAGCGAAGAACTCAACTCACCGCGAGGCCGCCGAGTCGAGGTGACCCGATGCGCGTGCGTGGGGTGAGAAAGAGGGGAGCCGAGCCCCGAGCTCTCCCCCGTGGAGAGATCCTCCGAGTAACCAGTGATGAACCCCGCCCGTGACGGCCGGAGATAGCTGCCGCGATTAAGGCGGATGGAGACTTTGATCCGAGGTCGGGCGGGCGGGCGGGGGGGCTCCCAATCCCTGAGTGGCGGGCTGTGATTCGCGCGGAGCGGGTGCCGGTGGGATCTGGGCGCTCGGTGGAAACGACGAGACGAGTCGCGGCTCGCTAGACGAGACGCCGGGTCGGTTGGACTGCTAGTAGACAATTCACGAGCGTTTTATATCCGCTTTGGAATCCGTAGCGGAGGGGTCAGGGAGCTCGTCCCGGGCCGTACGCCCAGCCTCGCTGCTCCGTGCTGGCGTGCTGCCTGTGGAGCGTGGACTGTGGCTGTGGTGGATGGCGACCGGGCCCGCCGGGAGGCTTGCCATGTGGCCGGCGGCGGCAGTGACGGCCCAGGGGCGGATTCATTTCACCTGCTAGGTTTATTTCTCTTTTTCTCTCCGTTTTTTTAGTTTTTTGTTTAGTTATTAGACGATTTCTTCCTTGCTTTCGCAGCTAATTTTCTGTTCTTTGGAAAATGTCAGAAACATTGACTATGGTGTTATCCACGAAAGTTGAAAAATATGCAAAGTTGTTGATGCTTCATTAGAACGCAGGAATATTTTTTCCCCGAATCTTGTGTTTTCCTATAAAATGGAGCTAAATCAAGTGAAATCCTTGCATTCCAGTAAAATTCTTGCATTCCAAAGGAGGCATATAGATAAAAGGGATGATTAGGAACTGTTTAGGACATGTCAACCGCGCCATATATTTTTAATTTTTTAATTTATACGATATATTTTAATTCACGAGGCATACTTTGCTGTTGATAGAAGTCTTTGATAGGAAGTTGAGGTCATTAAACTGCCTTAGAATATGTCATCAGTAGTTGGGGAAATCAATAGCATATTAAAATATATTTGCTCTCACATGTTAAATTCTATGTAGCAAATTGAGTTTAGCTCAGCGTCTAATGGAATCTGCTGATGTTATTTTTAGCTATTTATTGTGAGAGAAAACATAGTATCATAGCTGATAAACTGAAATAATAAGCCAAGACATGGATTATATTTATCTGAATGTAATGTTATTCTGTTTATAACAAGCGGCAGACATTTCAGACGCATGTGATGACTTTTTAATCTCAAATTTTTGTTTTAGCAAGCTTGAATTAACAAGTTCAAGACTACTAAAAAACTCGCTCAAAGCTTCATCCCTATTTACATCAAACCTCAAAGTGCAAATTTTTAGAGTTTCCCATCGAGGTGTGATTTGTCCGGAACGGCCATGACAAAGATACGGGTAGTTAAAATGAAGCAGTTGTCGTCACGATACAACGAGCGTATTATATTCTAATTTTTATTTTTTATAGGAAATATAAGTTCATTTGCTTGTCCTAAATCGAATCTATCTAGATATTAACACCTAAAATTTAACATAATTTGGCAATGCAAAACTACATTGCTAGGTTTATTATATATGGTATTTTTATTCACTATTCCTATATGTCAGGCGTCTGATATTTGGATTCTTTTCAGGTGATTTGGTGTCAGTGAATCATTCTTTAGGATTGATGTATTCTGTTTGGATTGCTGTTATTTCAAGGGCTACTAAATATTGCCTGAACAAAATGCTATATTTCAGGCACCTGAAATACAGCATGTCCCATTTTTATTACATAACCACTATGTCCAACAAAAAAAAACTTTCAAAAAAAAATCAGATAGACTAAAGCATTGATAAAAGACACATGTACCCTCATCTCTTTTCCTTTCACGAAACATATTTCCTAGATTTGGTATCGTTTGCCTGCACCTTGATTGGGTTCTACATTCAGAATCAGTATTCCATGTTTTTGTATAATGTTTTTTTTAAAACAAAATTTAAACATTAGAAAATTATCTATTTTAGGGTGGAGGAAGTATAAGAATTTTGTTAAGACAATATCTTTTTATCGAATTGACAGTCTAGATTTGATTTAGGACGAACAAAGATGTATATTAATTTGACATTGGTAGGTAATAGTTATTTTCAGAGGACATGAAGTCAACAAAAAATAGATGATTCCAGAATCCAGACGGTGAGAAGTGGGGACACTTGAATCTTACCCTATCTCATTTCCTTTCTCGAAATATACCTCTCCTAGATTTGGTATCGTTCATATGGACCCATAATTAGCTTCTAAATTTAGAGGCGTATTTTTGTAGAATTTTTTATAGACAAATTTTAAATATTAGAAAGTTAAATATTTTATCGCTATGTTTGTAGAATGCTATTTTTGAAATAAATTTGAAATATTAAAAAGTTATTTATTTTAGGACGGAGGTATTTTGTTAAGACGATATATTTTTATAGAAATTGACAGTCTAAATTTTGACTTGGGACGAACAAAAGATGAACTTATATTTGATATGAATAATAGTAGTAGTTCTTTTCAGACGGTGTGAACTCACCCAAAAAAAGTGATTATTCCAGCTGGTGGGAACGCGTAGATGCGAATCTGATGTGATTAATCTCGATCGATAAGGCCAAGCTAAGAAAAAGAGGGCCCCCCGGGATGCTTCCTCCGGCACCATCATCCTAGCTTGGACGTCCATATGTGGGGCAGCTCAGCTGTTCGACCAGCCATGCAAAGAGCTAGGCTTCGACCACAGGCCTCTGAACCTGCGTGTCAGTCGTAGCTTTCATGTAAACAAGAACTCAAGTTCCATTTGCTCTGTATGAGTGATTGATAGAGCAGCTCTTGGGCGGCTAGAGTGGAGAGTCGGTTAAGCGATGCTTTGACATTAATTCCAAGAAGCTATTAATATAACTCCGGGAAGTGGATCGATTTAGCGAAGATCGGATCGGCCTGAAGGATATTGTTTGCTGTTTGATCATGATGTTGCTAGCCTGTTCTGGTAGTTCGTGCAGTGAGCGTTAAGTGAGTGAGCAGAGAACTAAAGTGGAGTGTTGTGCTTAGCATAACAGCTGTAAAACGGTTTCCTGTCTTTGGCTTTGTTTATTTATTTAAGACTGGGGATTAATCCCTAAAAACTCAATCGAGAAAAAGAAGAAGATAAGTTGCTTTCGTCTCACTGTATCCCTTGTTACGCGTGGAATGATGGTAGGCGCCTGTGTCTCCATCCGATGGCGCAGACATCACGATGTTCCTATTGTTTCCCATTGGTTCAGAGGTAGCCATCACGAATTCTTGAATAAAACCTTCCGGGCCAAATCCGGATTCCCAGTGTACCTGTAAAGCCTGATCGGGATGCCTGATGACGACGACAATGACTCGTCATTTTCGGCAGCCACCATTATTTTCCCATCTACAGTAACTATCACCAGTAAAGCTCTGTTTACCAGATACTGTAACTATCACCAGTTCACCATCGTACTCGGTCCGCACCCCAACTTGAATACGTTGGAGCGATCATGTGTGCGTTGCAACTAGACAGAGAAGAGGCAACAAGATCGAGTCAGCACTCTCGAGCAGGGCATGGCGATGGCTGGTGCAGGAGCAGCACACCAATTATGCTTGGCGCAGTCTATAGTGAACTGAACAGGTGTGCAAAAGTCCAGATGGTTAGGCCCAAACAGTTAAACACACACACACACACACACACGTATTGTTTCAAGCTAATCGACACAATCTGCTCGCTTAGGTGCGTTGTTTCCCAAACAAATTGAAAACATAAGGAGCTGTACGTACGTCCAAATACAAATTGTTAGGCTCCTCGATCAGGTGAGGTGATCGAGAGTCGAGACGCAGTACTCTAGTTAGCGGCCGTTGCTGTCAGTGTCAGGGAACAGAGCAAGCAACAGCAGCGGAGTCGAAAAGCACTCGAGATTTTCCCCCGAGATGGGTGACTCATGGCACATTGGCACTGGCCGGCGCGGGCAAGGCAAGCGTCCGGTCCGCGTGCGTGCGTCCAAGGCGTCGCCGTCACCGCACGAAAGCGCCCAGGAAAGCAGCGAGTCACGGCGGGCGGTTTGCTTCCACGGGCGGGCAGCCGGGCTGGGGCGGCGACGACGCGTGCCGGCCACCTCCGATTTGATACCGCGAATTTCCTTTGTCAGTGTCAGCGTCGCTCACCTGCTGATGGAAGCATCGCGCTCGTAGATAGAGTATTAGTGTTAGCATGAAGCATGCATGCACGCGGCTCTGTTTCGGACAAGAGGGGAAGAAGTGATGAGTAAGAGTAATGCAGACACTTCAGGAAGACGGGCAGGTAGTAGGGACACAGCATTAGCTTTCTCGTTCTACCAAAGAAAAGAGAAGAAAAGAAAAGGCTTGGTTTCATGTGATATGATATGATACGATCACGGTCACAGGATGTCATCAGACATCAGGTCTTCAGAGCCTCAGAGGCTCCTCAGATTTCCAGAAATCTGTTTGCCTTGGCTTGCACGAGCGGCGACTAGCAAATCTAGCACGTCGCCTAAGGACTTATGGTCGTGGATTGTACGTAGCACTTTGAAATTAAAGTCGAGAAACGATGTGTGCTCGTGTGACCTGCTATATTATACAGTACTAGCATATGCTCGGGCTTTGCTACGGAGCTTCAAAATTTTCAACACAAGAATATACTCCTTCCACCCTATTTTATCCGGCGTGAGAGCCTAAATTATAGATACCAAGAAATACATAGAGCTATGACATACACATTAAATATTTACGTTGTAAATAATGTTGCGCCGATCATAAATACATACTCCCTCCGTAAAAAAAAATGTAATTCTAGGGACGGAGAGAGTACGTAAGTATAAGAAGGAGCGATGGAGTAGTACTCCTACCTTACATGCAGCAAGGGCGTTTCGTTGTCAGGGAAAGGTAGATGACCGCTGCCTCGGCAGTCGGCATGCATGAACCGGACCGACTGATGTATTGGTATATATGTACCGTCTGGTATTGTGCCAATTTAAAAAACAGGTACACGTCGAGTAAAACGGGATAGAGAGTAAATATAAATACTTCGTATGTTAAAATCAACGCACAAATAATAGCACAATATTTTTGAGCCACAATAATCTGGTCAAAAGACTACTTCTTTCATAGTTTATTGCCCGTGATGCGGCTATCAGTTATCCTAATATACATGAAACTAAACAAGATTAAATGTATCCTAGCAGCAAGACAAGCATAATGGTCGTCTTAGACTCTTAACTAAAATAAGGAGTATACACCGGTTCCAGTATCTTGTGTAATAAAGCAACGGAGTCCATTGTCACACATCTGAAAGCCAAAAAGAAATGATGGATCAACATACTCACTTCATTCTAAAATAACTGTCTTTCTCGCTCCCCGAGAAACAAATGCCGATAATTATATATTAAAATATATAAATATTTATGTTAAGTAATTAGTATCATTGAAAATATCTTTTTGTCTAGTTTTTTAACAAATTTATTTGAAGATTTAAATATTACACGTATTTTTTATAAATCGAGTCAAACTTGTGGTACGAAAACTCAAAACGATAGTTATTTTAGGACGGAGGGTCTATAGTGTACAAGAACGAAAATCAATGTTTTCTGATTGTCCACAAGAGACAAAAAAAGCAACGGCATTCATTATTATGGCACCATACTGTCTTTGCAAACCATCAAATTATCAATAAAACCGCATGTCCAAACTCAATAACAAATGTAACCATACGTGTAGTCAGTGCATCATCTTCATATTTTCTTAAGTCAGTCTCAATAAAAGATTTCATCTCTTAGTTTCCAAGACATTAAAATTAACCATGAAATATCTCTCGAGCACAATACATAATTTCATATCCCTCTGTCCATTAGTCTCCTTCGTTTAAGCAATGTTTTTTCCAATAGTCTCCTTTTGTGTGTGTGACTCCTAGGAGTCGCACGCGGCCATGCACTTTAAGAGCAAGTATTATAGTGGGCTGCAAGAGGGATGAATGCTGAGGGAGAGAAGAGAGAAGAGAGGTGAGCTGTAAACTTACAGTCAGCTTGAGCACAAGAACCAAGGAAAGTTGTGAGATAGATATGTAAGTCATGTATTAATTATGAAGAAGCAACTACTATATGAGTGAGTTGTAAGAAGGCTGGAAGAACCCTTGCAGCCAGCAGTGGGCTGTATCTATTAAACTTGCTCTAATCCGAGATTTATTAGGACGTTCCCTACTGTTTACTTCTCGGTGTGGGAGCTGAGTGGTTTTTACGTGAGTGACAGCGTTAAACGGATATGCGTAGCGGAGGAAATAAAGGGTTGCATGCAGCCATGCGCATTAATTGGATCACAAAGATTTATTGCAAAAGATGTGCGTTATCGATCCTTGCTCCTTGGTCTCTGAGCGCAAGGTTTAGACGGATGAGATTAATGGACGGAGGCAGACAAAGGAGATTTATTGCAAAAGATGTGAGTATTATTTTAGCTAATCGTAGGTCCCACCTCACCCTCTCTCTTTCTTTCCCTTCTTCCCCACTGCTCCCTTTTTCCTTCCCGCTCGCCCCCGCGCCACGACCAGCGAAGCCCGCGGCTCACCCCCACGCCTCCGCACCCCGGCCTGCAGAGCCCGCGGCGGAGCCTCGCCCAGTCGCCCCCGCGCCCCAGACCGCTGAGCTCGCGGCGGAGCTCCGTGCCTCGGTCGGCGGAGCCCGCAGCTCGACCCCGCGCCCTGGGCGGCAGAGCTCGCGGCCGAGCTCCCGCTCGCCCCCGCGCTCCAGTCGGCAGAGCTCATGGCGGAGCTCGCGGCTCGCCCCCGCGCCCCCGCCGACGGAGCTCGCGCTCGCCCTCGCACCTCAGGCCAGCGGAGCCTCGCCTCCGCGCCCCGGTCGGCAGAGCCTCGCCCCAGCGCTCGCCGCCGCGCCCCGGTTGGCAAAGCCCGCGACGGAGCCCGCGGCAGATGGGTACGGAGGTCGGCACGACGGGTCGATGGGATGGGGACGACGCGTCGACGCGGTACGCGAGGTGGTTGCGAGTGGGGCCCACCTGTCGGCGCGGAGTCACGTTGAAGTGTTGACGTCTCCTGTTTGCTCTTTTTAGGAGTAGAGAAGAGATATACTACAGTAGTAACACACTTTGTTGATGAAAATGAAGAAGGAAATCAGGCTCTTTCTCAACGTGGTTAGGTGAGGACACTTGAGGTGTCCAAGGGGCACTTTCATTTGAGCGGCCTTTCAACGGAGCACTAGATTGGGTGGTCGGTCACTGGCTCTTCTGTCTTTTGTGAAAAATGGGAGCGCCTCAGGCGGGCCACAGTCGTCGTCTTCCGCCTTGGATCGGACGTTGCTCTCGGTCTTCCTTCGCTTGTGTCGCTGCTCGCCTCCAGTGCGCGCGGAGACTGTTCACCCGCCATTTGATTTGATTCCGACAAAAAACTAACAGTGATATGAATATTTTTCGGCAGAGGTCAGATGAAAGCGCTTTGTGGTATTAATAATGAAAATAAAATAATGATCACTTCTTGTAATAAAAACACTACAAAAAGTGTTTTACATCTGATATATCTTAAAGAAAACAAAGGCTAATACATCAAAAACCAAATCGGATGTCTAATTTGTTATTGTTACCAATAGCCATAGGATAGCATTTTAGACACAGGGGAGGGGTGGACCTTACCTGCCCCAATGACTATGGCCACCATATGGGCCCTTAATGGGCTTAGGGCACAGCTTTGCAAGTGACCGGTTGACAAGAAAACAACTCCTAGTAGTAGTCAAAAGGGGTACATACCAACTTTTTTTTTCTTGTTTTCTTTTTCTTCTTCTTTTCCTATACCTTATCCGTTGCTCGCGCCTCGCGGTTCCAGCAGCATCCTCTTCTACCTCCGGAGGCCGCGAGCATCCCGCCGCGCGCGCATGGGGCCGCAACTGGATATGCGCTCGGCCACGTACCGCCGCCGACGCCGCACCCTCCCCCACGCCAACTCCCTGCGCGCGCCTCCCCGTATGTCACTAAATTCAGTTACCGACTATGCAAGATTGATGTTAAAAGATAAGCATGGGAGTTTAAAAAAGCCAAACATGCAGCAATTCAGAATATATATCTTATACTGTAATTCAGAAAAGTTTTGAACCATGGATATCATCAAAATGCCCTCGTCAGCTCGCTCGATAGTTAGATTATTCAAGTCGATCAAAATGCCTTCCTTCAGAAAAGATTTGACTTGGATTTCTCGCCATCTCAGTGTTATTACTATACCATCCTCACACAAAAACTATTATCGTCGTAGCACCATGAGTCCATTCTCAACAGGTGAACACAACTGCGTCAATGCGTGACGCTAAAAGGTAATCACTAGTGATGACTCGCACAAACAGTATATAACCTCGAGCAATCCTAGACCGACACAAAGTTTGCGGCCTCAGTTACAGTATATATAGCTAAGTAAATATAGCTATCAAACTGCCAAAAGCCAGCACGGGAGATAATTGTCAAGGGTATAAATAGAGCATCTAATAAATGCAAGTCAATAGGTGTCTCTCAATGTTTGGTGAGTTTGAGCAACGTGCTTGCAAACATAAATTATTGAATGGCATTGCCATATCCATTCTCAAAACTATAGAACCAAAATTGGACATAGCTGGCCAGTATTTAGATGTCAGCCACTTCAACGAGGGTTTGCTCGTAGTCAGCAGGGGCCTCAAATCCATGGAGGTTCATCACAGTTGCTGCTACGTTGGCTAGCCCAGGGGTTTCAATGTCTTTGCGGAATTTCAATCCAGGGTGAAGACCAGGGCCTCCAATGGCAACCGGGACCTGTAAGTTTTACAGAGGCATTAACATCAAGCAATCGATGGGTATGGTTTTACTGGGAGACAACCAAGACATGGGGTTCACTCACCGGCTGAAGGGTATGCGAGGTTAGAATCTGGATACTGCCATTCTTGTCGAGCAATGGCTTGCCAGCTTTGTTCCTTTTCACCATATCCTCCGCATTGCCATGATCAGCAGTGACAAGGTAAATACCACCAACTTGCTCGACAGCATCCAAAATAATCTGTTCACAAGAGCATTTGGTTAAAATAGGCAAAGGCTGTATAATGAAGACAACACAGAACTGTAAGCGAACTATTGATGCTCTCACCTTAACAGCTTCATCAGCTGCCTTGCAAGCAACGACGGTGGCCTCAATATCACCAGTGTGACCAACCATGTCACCATTTGGTAGGTTGACACGTACCTGTAACAACAATATGCTAAGCAACAAGGAAACCGAAAGACTCCTCTAATAGAAATTTCAAAACTATTTACCTGGTCAAACTTTCCACTGAGGAGAGCATCCCTGGCTTTCTCGGCAATTTCAAGCGCCTTCATCTTGGGTGCAACATTGAATGTAATACCACTGTCACTAGGAACTTCAACATACTCTTCCTTAGTTTCATCAAAGTATCCTGAACGGTTGCCGTTCCAGAAAAATGTGACATGGCCGAATTTCACTGTCTCACTGTCACACACAAACCAATGTTGCCGCATAAGTAAAAAAAGAAAAGGCAAAATGTAGAACATGCCATTGCAAGTACAAGGATGATACAGCAATGAGTCAATCCAAAAATAACATTATGCAGGCCTAATATACAGTATTAGCGCACAAATCATCCATAGAACAATGCAACCAAATATCAGCTGAAGTTAGCACAATGTCAGCACTTATCAGCCGAAGTTAGCAAAATGTCAGCATACTTAGCATACTGAACCTCCTCCTCTGCAGCTAGAAGATTACCCTAGGAAAAAAAAACTCGTTTCTACACATGTCAAATTTCTAGTACAACTGCAATAAGGTAATGGAGATAACTCACAGCAACATCTTTGCAGAAGGCAAGTGCCCCTTGTGCATATGTACAAGTTTGGACAAAGTACACTTGATAATGTTGATTCAAAATAAATGAACCATGCTCACTTAGATGACTCAGAAAAAACTAAGTGGTTTACGATATTGAAGTAAATAAAAGAAGTATCAAGAGAAAGGCCGAAGGATTAGATAGTATAGTACTTGCCTGCAAGCAAAAGTGCGGACGCCGTTCTTCACCAAGTACTCCCCAGATGTTCTAGCTATCTCTGGTGGGGAAACAAGGTAACGGCTTGGAAGCTTCAACTCACCATCATACTGAAGCATCCCAGCATATCGGATTTTGGGGACACGAACACGGTCAAATTTGTCAAAATCTGCATACTCTAGTGCTTTCGCAAGCATAGTCATGCGATCAGCCCGGAAGTTGATAGTAACAACTGCATCGCCATCTAATACAGGCCCAACAGCATTGCCACGGTCATCAACTATCACAAATGGGGGCAAGTACTGATCATTAGCCTTGGGCTGTGCTCTCAGTGTTTTCACAGCCTCAAGTGCACTTTTGAATTTATAGGGTGCTTCTCCAAGCACCTGGGCATCCCAGCCACGTTTAACCACGTCCCAGTCATTCTGGAAGGTATTAAACAAAACAAAACAAAATAAAACTGTAAGCCAAGGTGTTAGACCATGAACACTGATGCTTGAATACGACAAAAAACAATCACCTCGTAACGGTCCATGGTAACATACATCCTTCCACCACCAGATGCAATTTGTGCATCAATACCCTTTCCTCGAAGTTCTGAAAGATCATTCTCTAGGGTCTCCACGAAACCAACACTGCTGCCATCCAAAACATCACGCCCATCGGTAAGGATGTGCACACGGATTTTTTTTGCTCCCCTCTCACTGGCACCTTTCAGAAGTAACTGGATAGGGTCCAAAAAAAGTAAATCTTGTAGTAAACTTGTAACTTTACTAAGATAAATTGAAGAGAGATTGTTAGCAAACCTGCAGTTGGTCAAGACGAGAGTGGACACCACCATCACTCAACAACCCAATAAAGTGAAGAGTACCACTTTCAAAAGATTCTTTGATGTAGTTGAACCCATCTCCATTATAAATCTTTCCGGAGGCCAGAGCACTATCGACAAGCTTAGCACTATAGGCAGAAAGAATGCAACATCAGATCAGAGAACATCTAGTATGAACTCTTAAGGAATAAAGGTTCTATTTAAGACTAACGTGACAGAGAAAATAGCACACTAAGATCAAGTTCTTGATTGCATATGAATTCAAGCGAAACAAATCAATGAAACTAGTAACTGATGACAATAAAGAATACAGAGCTACAGGCTCTGTTCTTTTCATGCAGCAAATACTTTGTACTGTCCCAAGCTTCAAAGATTTTGAATCTTATATGGACAAAAATATTTGTTAGCAAATACTACATGACTATCTCACATGGAGGTTTGGCCTGTATAGAAAAAACATAGTTGTGGGCATCATGCTCAAATGCAATATTGAAACCACAACGCATTAGTTGCAACAGAAAACATATTTCCAAAAATTCCAAAAACAAATAAATATCTAACATACCCTTGGGCAAAAATCCGACCAGCACCAAGTGCATTGTGGCCAACTTCACTGTTGCCCATGTCATCATCAGATGGGAGACCCACAGCTGTTCCATGAGCCTTCACTAGTGTCCACTTCTCAGGAGCACCCTAATATATATATTTCAGAAAAGTGTGAGTCAAAGCATGAAGGCAGTATACCCGCAAATCAAATTATGCTGACAGAACAGTTTTCATCCAAGAGAGAGAAACAAAGGTTTTGTGCAACACCATGTTATTTTTCTTTAACACTAAGTATGAGACAATGGTCAAACAAGCAATTGAATGGATACACTCTCAAAGCATTAGTAACCTCAGGGCATAACCATTTTCAGACAGTTCTACCTACATGAAACTTTTGTGCATAATTCAGAGAAAAACTAAGCATTCACTGCTTGGCCCAGAGACCCATATGCATAACAGTGAGTATTGGTATGGAAAAAGCATTTAACCTTAATCTGTAGAACTTAACCTTAATCAAGATTATATAAAAATCTAAAAGCCATTACATACCAGTAATTAACTGAAATTAGATCCGTCATCACTGAATAGGAGCTTAGAATTAGGTTCCCGATAATAATATGACCAGTGCATACTTAGCAACAATCAGAACCAAAATATTTGATATCTAATACACAAAAAAAATTTAAGAGCAACTACAATCCACGCAATCCCACAACGACTTTGCGAGATAGGGTAAATCAAAAAGGGCAGGTGTAAAGGAAAGCATACACACATTCTTTAGCGAGTCCATGACAGGAGTCTGAGCGACATGGATACAGTTGTACTGGTCAGGGCTGGCCTCGCCCCATCCGTCCAGCACGACGACGGCCACCGGCTTCCCCTTAGGGAGCTTCGGGTGGTCCGGCAGCGTCCACGGGAACCCAGAGCTCGCCATAGCCAACGAGACCTGCCAAATAACACACAGCAGTCAGCAACATGTTAGGCTGTCTCCAACAATCACAACCTAAATACGGTACCCATTCAATATTCTGGGTCACGCACAGTAAAACGGGGAAAGCAGGCAAAACTTTTCTTCTCCAACAGCCAAAACGCAAAAGAGCCGCAAGCCTCGCCTCCCGCCGCGCCGCACTGCGCAGCACGCTCCTCGCCGCGGGCACGCCTCGTCGTGCTGGCTGCGCCCCGCCGCAGATCCGCCTCGCCTCGTGGGCCGCAACCCGCCGCGCTGCAACCCACCGCAGATCTGCTGGCGGAGCTTGCCGCGCCCCGCCGTACCGTTCCTCGTCGCAGGCCCCCTCGCCGGCCACTCCCCTTCAAGGGCCCGCCTCACGGTCGTCGTCCATGGGGCGCCGCACCACGACACCTCCTACAGGCGCAGCATGGTTGACGGCGCTGGAGATTTGGGTCGTGGAGGGAGACGAGGCTTATTTGGGTGCTCTCTCTGCTTCTACGCAAAATGAGTACTTCGTTTGCGCGGATTGAGACCGGACGGCTGTAGGCCGTTTAAAATCGAGTTTGGATCGGATCTCTTGTTACAAATATACGAGAAGAGAAGCGAAAGATATGATGGTAAACAAAGCATCGAGAAGTTTAAAATCGAGTTTGGATCGAATCTCTTGTTACAAATATACGAGAAGAGAAGCGAAAGATAATGGTAAACAAAGCATCGAGAAATCGAAAGACATATGAGGGGAGAAATCTGGTATTGTTCTTACCTTTGTGCTTCTGCTTTTGCAAAAGCAGAACTCTTCACGAGCAATAGGAACTCTTCACGAGCAATAAGAGAGACGATGGAACCGAGGGAGAGGGAGATGCCGCCGGCAGGTATTTATTAATAAGGAGAGGCGACGGCGACGTGTGGGGTCTGGGCTGCGTATATGTAAATAAAAATATATAATTGCTATATTTAAGGATTGTGTTTCGACGTCTGGCTGCGTATATATAAATAAAAATATATAATTGCTATATTTAAGGATTGTGTTTCGACTTATCTCAGAAGATTAACAACTGGAGGGCAGGATCGGTGTTCGGCGGGAAAAAAAATGTCGGACGGTGAGATATTTATTTTATTATATATATATATTTATATTATTTTATATCGGGAAGGAAAAGATGGGCTTTGGTTTGAATGAGGAATTGTGGATCCAGACGGCGGATATCCGCTAGTTTTATATTCTGCCCCTTGTATCGGACGGTAATGATGGTAGGCGGCTATAGCCTGGCCCACGTGGGGCCCACTGTTGATCAGCGCCGTACAACGGAACAAGTATTGTCCACCTCACAGCGGTCCCTTTGTTAAAAAAAACAAGGAAAAACCTCACAGCGGTCCCGTTGCCAAAAAAAAACTCACATAGGTCCCACCACAGATCATGGCATATATAGAGTTTAACGTGAACGTGAGCTTTGGACTTTTCGAAAGGCGCGTGCGTGATAGCGTCAGACCTAGCCACGAGAAAATTGGACATTTCAACGGGTTTCGAAAAAAAAAATTGGACGTTTGGATGAATTTTGGCGCAGGTAGGTTTTAGCTCAAATGTCATTAAAAACGTAGGCTTCGTTAGACCCAGCCAATTTGAATTTTGGCGCACGGGCGTTTGGCTCAAATGTCATTAAAAACCGTAGGCTTCGTCAGACCCAACCAATTTGATTTTTTGGCGCAGACGGGTTTGGCTCAAACGGCATTAAAATCGCAGGCTTTGGCAGGGCACATCTAGGCCATGTTTGGATCCCCTTAGAGCAAGTATTATAGTTGACTGCAAAAAAATTGAATGCTGAGTGGAGGAGAGAGAAGAGGTGAGTTGTAAGATTATGGGCATAAGAACCAAAAAACTCTATAAAATAGACATGTAGGTCATGTATTAATGAAGTAAAGTACAATATTATATGAGTAGGCTGGGAGAAGACGGTAAGGAATTAACCTTACCACCTACTTATGGGTTGTTCTTAAAAAATTGAGTTTTTTAGATTCATACCATTATAATTTTTAAGTTTTAGATAAACACCACTACAATTTATCTATTTTGAAACATAACATAATTATTTTTTTTGATTCTCACAAAAATAGCACATAATACGTATGAAGCTGGCTTGGGCCCAGCTGCAGGTGTATACCAATACGTATGTCTTATTGCAATCCCTCTCTACTGTCATTGACGAGCGGGCCCCACTTGTCATCTTCTTCCTCCTCTTGCCGTCTTCCATTGCTGAGCAACATACATTCATCAAATGCGAGCAGCAGCGGCACCTCCGGCAAGCTCCGCGACGGCCGACGAGCAGCAGCATAGCACGTCGTGAGCAGCAGCAGCAGCAGAAGCACGTCGGGCGAGATTCGCGATGGTTGTACATGGCGACCAGCAGCGCGTTTGGGGAGCAGCAGCAGCAACGCGTCAGGGGAGCTCGGCGACGTTCGTCGATGGCGACCAGAAGCTGAGGGCGAGCTCTGTGTGACTGTGTCCCGTCCAGGCCGCGAGAGCTCTGCGCCGCCCAGGCCGCAAGATCCGCGGCTGCGTGCTCCGTAGGCCACATGCTCTGCGTGCCGCCCAGGCCACGAGATCCACGACTGCGTGCTCCACCGGCCACGTACGCCCACTGCCGGCCGCCCGCGAGCTGCGTACGGCAGCAGATGGTGCTCGGTATTGCAAGATAAGAAGAGGTAGAAGAAGAAAATGTCATGTGGGGCCAGTGGGTCAGTGATAGGGAGTGGGGATGAAATGATACGCACGTACGTCTGCAGATGGGCCCAAATCAGTTTTATACGTATTTTGTGGTATATTTATGAGAAGCGAAAAAAATGTAATGGTACGTTTCAAATTTCAAAATAGACGAATAGTAATGTTATTTTTCCAAAGTTCAAAAATTGTAATGACACCAATCTAAAAGTCCCTAGAAAATTAGTATATTGGCAAAAGAGCGTAAGACTAAATACCTACTACATTTTGGGCGTCCGTCCCTAAGGGCGTCTGCAATGATAATAGCTAGTACTAGCTACATAGTCAGCTAATTTAGAGGTGAGAGACAATAAAAAAGACTAATATATAGTACTAGACTAAAATACTCCTTTCATATAATCTTGAGCTACGTGAAATAGATAGACTATTTACTCGTAACTAGTGACTACTCTCTCTTACTTTTTTCTTGCCACGTCACATCTAGCTAGCTAAGGGCGCGTTTGGTTGCCATGTACAAGGCCGACCAGGCTCCGTAGATGCAAGGAAACGTTGTTTGGATGCCTGTTTTTTGCCACGAGCCTGGCTCAGCGTGTGCAGCGAGCCCCTCGGAGCCTGGCTCCCGAGAAATAGATTTGGGATCCGTTTCTACCGGGCCTGGCTGGCGTGGGCGTAGCGCGCGTACGCGTGTGAGAGGGTGCATGCACGAGACAGCAGGGAAGGTAGCTAACCAAACAACTGAGGTTGCATGTGAACGTATGTGTGCAATGGAAACCAAACAAGAGAGACTGTATGGAGCAAGCTTGGCTCGCTGGCGCCTGGTTCCGAGATGCAGTCCTGGCTGGTCAGAGATGACAACCAAACGCGCCCTAAATAGCTAACCATTGTGGACGACTAAAAAATGTAAATCTCGCTTATCGAGGAGTCAAATAGTTTAAACTTGATTAAATTTATATAATAAAAAATTAATAACATTCATGATATGAAATTCGTATCATTAGATTAGGTATAAAATATATTTTTATGAGTAAATTATTTAAAGATATAAATACTAATATTATTTAATATAAAATTGATCTAAGATGAGTAAACTTGACCGATATGTTTTTTTATAGTTACATTCTTTTAGGGACGGGTAGTATACCCATGAGGTGTGAGCCGTGGAAATCAAGGGATTCTCTCGGTCATCTGGGTCTGGGTACAGTACAGGGTTCTCATGTCTAAGAGTTGAAAGATGAACTGTCCATGCCAATATACCATGTACGGAGTACTCCATGTCTCCTTGTTTGAAAGACATGCTACGGTGGAAGGAAGTCTCCGGTCGGCAGAAAATTTTTCCAGTCGCTCGGCCGCCGCCGGTCAATCTCGAGGGGCTAGCAGGAGTTCCGAACCGGGTCCCGGCGACCCTGGGGCTGCGCAAATCAGCAACCGTCCAGGCTGCTCCTGCTCGTCCCTGGTGTGACGCGCACGGCGCACAGGATGACACGACGGCGTGCGCTGACGGGCCACCATGTTTTGGTGAATGGTGACTTGGGGTCGACGGGTCGTGGATCGTAATCGTT